>CM076574.1:797262034-797510433 GCA_034641835.2 Pinus albicaulis
CTTGATACACAAGCAAAATCCTCTTCTAGTCTGGACGCCAGAACTGAAACGTCATGATCCCTCTATTCCTCCATGCGTTCTGGAGGACTGCGTGAACCCTTCCGAGTTGATGCTACATTGTTGTTGGACCTTTGTTCCATTGCAGAACTTCCTCTTCTATTTCTCGTCTTTTTCTCTGATACCATGTGAAATTTTCAAGCTGAAATACTACTATAGTGATTGATTTATTTCACCTACTTATTTATGATAAGTTATTTACAGATACTTTTAGTAAATTCTGAAATAAACACAACTGCAGTATTCACTTAATCATAAGCTGGAAAATCAAATAGAATGCATATAACGCAATAGAAACAATCACATGAACACAGTTATTTTTGGACAATTGTCCTTGGAAAAACCCAATGCGGGAAAATTGGTGCAGTAGATGAGGATTTGTATTATTCTTCAGCAGTGGAAATCATTTATAGAAATTTGACGAGTAGAGAATACACCTGAGATAATTTTTCCAAACCCTTCAGAAGAATTTATGACACACAGGAGGCACCCTTTATCCCTTTGCGTCTCTCTGCGTGGTCTTCTGCACAGTCACTGCGTTGGACTGCGTCACTCTGTGTGGAGGACCAGTGTTGCTTCTCAGCGTTGTCCCCTCTGCGTCCTCCTTCTGCCTTCTTCTTCCTCCTTCTGCCTCTACAACCTCTCCGTCTGAAATCGAATTCTATTCCTTCATAATCGATTTCCTTCAGGTACTAAGTGTGCGCCCAACTTTCTTTCCAAATGACCCCCAAGCCTTCTCTTATAATCTTTTCGTTGATGAATCAACAACCCAGATTAGATCTCCAATCAATGGCTAAGATTAAAACATGACTTGATCTTTGTTTTCTAGAAGATTCACGCTCTGGAGTCTGCTTTATTAATACCCTTTAATTATTTAATTTCCCTAAGTTTAGACTTAGGCATCACTTTAAAATATTTAATTATTTTAATAAAGCATGAACTGAGTGGAATTTCCATAAATGATTTTTGGGTTCTTTGGAATACTGATGTTCCAGCCTCCTCCCAAAATATGAGACTTAGTACACTTTCCAATGCGACAAAATCAACATGCTCCGGACAAACACTTGCCACTCCTCCGTGACACTACCAAGGGCCATCCGTACCATGGTTGCAATTGTAGGTGTAGCACCTACTACCGATAGTTGATCTTGAATCTCCCGAAACCAAATGAGGTATGAAGCTCTAAGGCCCCAATTCGGAAATAGTTTTCACCAGAGAAATTGTGCAACATAATTAATAGAATAAAATCTAATTTTGTAATACTACTAAGTAAATCACTGGAATTTTAAAGAAAAGCTTAAATTTGAGGAGAATACCTAGGAATTCACTGTTTGTGTTGTTGATATTCTTGTTACCGTAGTTAACCAAACCAATCTTACCTCCCAGCCTATCTGGGTCTACCTATATGATACCCAAATTCAGAAGATAAACCTTTTGGCCCATGTGCCCAAAATTCCAAGAACAATCCACACTCCTTCGTGTCTAGCTATCTCTGTTATGAAAATTTCCTCCAGTTCTCAATTATTTCCCTCCCCTCAGCTCCCTATTCATTCCCTTCTCCTTATACCTTCTATCCCACCGCCTTCATTTTTCTCTGGGTTTGCTGGCTCTGTTCTCCTCCAACATGTGGAGGAGTAGCTCCGTCATCTACCTCCCACGACACTTTTGAGGCAGTCTAAATCATCTAGATGTACCTTTAGATTTCTACTTGCAATGTTTTACTTTAATTAATCTTTTTTATTCATAGTTTTTAATCTAATTTTATTCTTTAATTTAAATTGTTTTAATTTACTTTGTATTTATTATTTAATCTTACATTTATATGTTATATCATTCATGTTTTTTTTTAATTATATTCATTGGTCCCCCTTTTGATATAAATTATAATCTTATTTTCTTTATTTACAAAATGTATAATTTTATATTATGCTTTAATTATTAACAGTAATATGTTATAGTTTCTATATTTGTTAATATAACGTTATAGTTCCCTTTTATTTTGTATGTTACTTCGTATTTTAAAAATTAGACTTTTCACAATTGTTAATACACACACATATATATATATACTAATGCAGTGTGTTGTCGCACAGATTGCCTAGGCACCGTGAAAATGGCTCAGATCGAGAGTTGTCACCTTTATCTCCAATCTCTCTATCTAAGTTGTCTCCTTGCAAGCTAAGGGAGGTAGACCCTAACAGAAATGAAAGACAAGAATTGGTTGTAAATCAACCAATCTAGGAGACACAGCTAAAACACCAAATACTTGATAAGATTAACGAGATTTCACAGATCAATTATATTAAAACCAGTGCCTTATGGAGTTAAAAGATCCCGTTATGCAATTAAAGTTAAGTATTAGATGTATAACTGCTGCTATGAAAACACAAATGACCACAATGATATTCAGTAAAAAACACCACAATCATTCATTAAGATACTTAAGCCAATCAACATATCATGAAACGATCATTAAGATAAATGCCAGATGCTTGAAATATTTCCGAAATTATGATGTTTCAAATAACCCAGTTCGAAAATTAGAAATGCTTATATAGTCAAACTTAGGATGAAAAATTTAAGCTCATTTGACTATCAGATTTAAATTATTATTATTATTATTTTTTGAAAAATTTATTTTTTTATTTTTAAATCCTAAAATGAAAATTTAAAATTTAAAATCAAAACTAAAGCTAAAGTTAAACTAAGGCTAAATCTAAAGTCTGAAGAAAATGATTAAAAATTAAAATCTAGAAGTTAAAACAAACTAAAACTTAATGAATCATTAAAATCTAACACACTAAAGCTAATGTCTACTTTAAAATCTAAAACTAAACTAACTATCAAAATTAAAACTAAAACTAAGTTAGATTTAAACTAAATTTAAATTAAAATCTAATAAAAAATAAGTCGACTAACCAACGTTAATGAAATCCTAACTAAACTTACGCTCAAATTAAAATCTAAACTAAAATTTAAAAAATCAAATCCTAATGCTAAACCAAACTAAAGTCTAAAACTTAAAAAAGAATTAAAACTAAAATCTAATCCTAAAATCGAATTTTGAAACAAAAATGAAATTAAGACTAAACTTAACGAAAACAAAATCGATCAACGCATATACATGTAAGGGTTCTCAAAAATATATGTGCGTTTTTATTTGAATGTGCAGGCCGACGTGAGACGGCAAAAGAGATTACGACAGCGGGCAGAGGAAGACGTCGGATAAGGGCAGAGGCAAGGAGCTGGGCGTGACGAAAACATGAAGACAAGGAGGAATTTGTAGAGAGTCGACGACAGAGATAGAAGAGCTGGTCGACGGCAGTGAAAGGAGATCGGACGAGGAGATCGGATGAGGAGAAGGCGGACAGGTAAGAGAGGATGGATAGTCGGACGTCTTGCAGAGATGAGTTTTGTTGGATGGTGTGAGCGAGGAGCTGGATGGCGGAGCAAAGGGAACGAAGAGCAGGTTGGATGGCAAGGGAAATAAGACAGCAGACAGAGGGTTAATGTAGCAGAGAAATCGATGGTAATGATGCAGTGAGGCAAATGGCTCTGCAAAAATCGATGGGAGAAAACGCAGACAGAGCCAGCGTTTATGCAGTAATCAAACCCAGTTAAATTAAAATTTCTCCCTTCAAATTAAAAAATTCTCCCTTCAAACTCAGATTTAGATGCTCCTTCATTCATATAACGTTCAGATTTATTCACAGAATCGATTCTGAGGCCAGATCTGGCCCTCGGGGGTTAGATCTGGCTCAGATCTAAAAAAAAATTTGAGTAGACCCTGCAAACTGCAAAACCAGACAAATCCAAAACTATATGCACAAAAGTTATTAAACCCTTACAACCCTAAAAAGAAATACAAATTTACAAGCTAATTTACAGATCTGAGGCCCTCATGGCCAGATTTGAACCCATTTCAGCGCAATTTTTTAGAATTTTGAAATTTTAAAGATAGGCACAAGCCTTAAAAACCCTGTAAAAACACAATTTCGTAAGATAGATTTAGGAAATTAGAAACAATGGGCATTTTCAGATTTACGAATCTGAGAGTCGGCTGATCCAACTAAAGACTTCCCCAGACGCTCAAATCTAAAAAAAACTCCCTGCACACTTAGATCTGAACTTTAGATCGATAGAGATTTAAGAAAATAACATGAGATCCTTCAGAAAAAATCAAAATGTCATTTTATGAACCTAGAAAACTGCACAAGATACCTGTATGCAGATTAATCCATGAAGGCCATCAACCATAAAAATATCAAACAAAGTAGCAGAGTTTAGAGACAATTCACCACATAGATCTGGAAAAGGAACACCAAAATTTGTAACCCCAAAGTCTTTATGCTTTATTCATCAAAGAAAATTTACAAGAGCTTTCAAGACCATTGCACGATTCTAAGATTGAATGACTCAAGACTGACAAAGACCTCTAAATTTATAGGACAAAATCTTCAACGGCTAGTTCAGTTGATCCACGTCAAAATAATCTCGATCGTCGATAAGATTTGATCGTATTTTAATTTGGACAGTTGAAATTATAATTTTGAGGAAAAAACGAATTTATGAATTAAATCCATTTTAATTAACTCAAAATACTATTTTTGAGTTAATTACCCCAAAATTTTGACTTTGACTTAACCACCTAGGCCCAAGGGTCCAAAATTTCTTAAAATTCTCAAAATTCCCTTGACCTAGGGCCTTTAAAAAATCATTTTTTAAGGACCAACGAATTTTGCCTTTAAAGAATTTTATCCTAACTTAGGACCATAAATTAATTAAATTTCTGGCTTTTGATTTTTTTAAATTAATTGACCAGAAAATTTAATTAATTGACTGAGAGGGGATTTTAATTATTTTGTCAACCCTCTTTACATAAGATAATACATTTAGACACATTAAGGGGGAATATCCATTCGTATAGACCCTCAAAGAAATACCCAATTCTGTGACTCAAAACATGATTTAGTAGACCAAGTAGCTCAAACTATTTTTACAAGGACTCGATAGAAAACACTAGGACTCACTTAGCATGCTGATGACAAAATCCACCCTAGCTTTGAGGTGAGGCTGGAGGGAAAAACTCTGCCGATCACTTACGTGAATCAGTGAGACAAAAAACCTCTTAGGATGGAAATCATCAACAACATGTTAGGGTTACCTAGGTTGTTACATACATTGACGGTCTTACTTAGATCATTTACATCATAACATGCATAATGGGTTTACATCATTTATAACAAAATGTCCGCTGACGATGAAATCTGGATGACATGAAAATCGAACATGATAAGTCCCATTTGAAAAAATGGGGGTGTACTGTTGTGGGGTCGTTGACAAAGTGTGGTCAACATTTGGCTCTACTTGGGGACATGTTGCTTCATTGAAGGAATGTGAGAATCCAGAGTCTGCATCCAAGCAACACACAAAATTACATAAGTAGTGTCCATCCAAATATCATCATATAATATTAAGCGCATGAAAAATAGAAGCTCTTCTTTTATTTATTATTCTATTTAACATGAAAAGTAAATCTACTCTAACTGCAAAATGAAATGCTGAAATAACAAGGAGTAGGGTTAGAAATAAAATATAGAGGATGCCCAAATGGCATTAGATGTCATCTTTGAAGAACAACTTGAGCAATTGGCCATTCGCAGGTAGCTGCAGTGGTTCGCCTTCCAACGTGCTCAAGTGGAATGAGTTTGGTCCAGCAATGCCTCTGATAATATAAGGTCCCAGCCACAAACTGTCAAATTTCTTGTGTTTTCCAGGCTTCTCATTTTTTCTGTCCCAAAGTAATACCATGTCTCCAACCTGCAAAGATCTAGATCTATATGATTTATCAAAGCTTTTCTTAATGTTAGACTGAATCTTGCACATATTATCTAAAGCTTTCCTACGAGTTTCATCCAACTCCACAATCTGATCAATTCTATTTTGAATAGCATCTTTATCAGTGGAAAAATGTTGAAGGAGTTGGTAAGCTAGCAATTTAAGGTGAACAGGCAAAGTTACATCCAAGCCATAAACTAATTCAAAAGGACTTTTACCAGTAACTTTCTTTTTAGTAATTCTATCTGCCCACAAAGCATACTTGATTTTGCTGTCCCAAGATCGCTTATTATCTCCTCCTAACTTCTTGATAATGGTTATACAATTTTTATTACTTGATTCAGCTAAGCCATTGCCCTGAGCATAGTAATTAGATGAATGAGATAAAGTAATGCCATACTTAAAACAAAAAGATGAGAATTCAAGAGAACTAAAAGCCTTGGCATTATCAGTAGTGATCTTGGTAGGGACACCAAATCTAGTAATGATTTGATTTTCAATAAAGTCCATAATGACCTTTTCATTGGCATTCTTAGCAGGAATGGCTTCAACCCATTTTGTAAAATAATTAGTCGTAGTTAAGATCCAGGAGTAGCCATTGCTAGAATTTTCATGGAATTTCCCGATGAAATCCAGACCCCAATGTTGAAAAGGTGCCTCAACAACCACAGGTTGTAGGGGTAGGGCAGCTAGCTTCTGCTTCCCAGTGAATAGTTGACAGGCTTGGTAACTTCTAACAAATTTATGCACAGCTGAAAAAATCGAGGGCCAAAAATAACCAGCTCTCAGAATTTTGTGGGCGGTAGTTCTAGCAGCATAATGACCACCACAAAATCCTAAATGAAACTCAGAAATCAACCTTTTAGACTCAACCTCATCAACACACCTAATTATTATCCCCTCGGGATTTCTCCATCCAAGGCCATCCTTCATGAGGCAATAATTAGTGGCTTTTAATCTAAGAGCCCTTCTTCTATGAGCAACTAAATGGTCAGGACATGTAAGATTTAACAAATAATAAATAATGTCCTTATACCATTCATGCTCTCCTAACCTTTGCAGCTCAGGTGAAGATGCATCATTAAGACAGATCAAACCAAGCGCCTTTTCATTACCCTCGGTCAACATCTCAGCCAAGCCCTGACCTTTGACTAACTTAGTGGGTCTAATCTCTAGATCATACTCTTGAATTTTAGTAACCCACCTAGCACGAGTCCCTAAGCAATCAGTTTGAGTTAAGATATCTTTAATTGCGGAATGCGGAACAAAAGCAATAATTTTAGAATAACCCACATAAGTCCTAAAGTGCTTAAGGGACTTAACCAAAGCATAGGCTTGCTTTTCCATAGTAGTATACTTTAATTAAGAATTTTGAAGCGCTCTACTCATGAAAGCAATAGGCTGTTCGTGACCTTCCTTATTCTTTTGTAACAAGACACCAGCAATAGTATCTTCAGAAGCGAAGAGAAAATCATAAAATCTTTTGAGTAATCAGGACTCGCCAAAACCGGAGCTTGAGCAATAGCACCCTTAATCCCTTGAAAAGCCTTTTTACCATCTTCTTTCCATAAAAATTTTACATCTTTTTTAAGAAGATTTTGAATAGGCTTAGCTATTTCTGCGTAATTTGGAATAAATCTTCTAAGAAAATTAGTTTTTCCTAGAAAAGACTGAAGGGATTTAAGATTATGAGGTAGAGGAATCTTTTGGATTGCCTCAACTCTTTCAGGATCAATCTTGATCCCATCTTTGGAGATGATGTGACCAAGTAATTTCCCTTCAGTTACTCCAAAAACAGATTTAGCTGGATTCAAGGAAATCCCAAATTCTCTACATCTATCAAAAACCTGCTTAAGATGACCTATGTGAGTAATACCATCTTTAGAAAAAACAGTAAGATCATCCTCATAAATTTCAATAATTTTTCCAATTAAACCTTTAAAAGCATAATCCATAGCCCTTTGAAAAGTAGCCCCAGCATCAGTCAACCCAAAAGGCATTCTAATCTATTTGAAAGTGCCCCATGGTGTGGTGAATGTAGTTTTGTGACGATCTTCCTTCTTAACCCAAACTTGATTGTACCCAGAAAAACCATCTAGCAATGACATCATTCCTGAACCTGTTACTCTTTGCAACATAGTTTCCATGTTGGGCAAAGGGTAATTATCCTTTTTACATGCTAGATTATGGTTTCTGAAATCGACACAAAGTCTAATGGTACCATTCTTCTTCCTAACAATCACCAGGTTGGAACACCATGTTGAATGTCTAGTTTGAGCAATGATTCCAGCTGCGAGCATTTTTGAAAGCTCTTTCTGAACCAAAGGGGCTAACTTAGGATTTATTTGCCTAAGCTTTTGACAAAAAGGTAACTTAGGATTTACTTGCCTAAGTTTTGACGAAAAGGTTTAGCATTCTCATCTTTCAAAGGGATAATGTGTTGCATGCATCTTCCCTATATCCTTTTAACTAATCATATGAAAATGCTAAAACATCCCTGTACTCATGAAGTAAATTTGTTAACTTTTTCCATTCTTCTTCACTAGTACCTTTACCAATTTTAACAATCTTAGGATCCTTAGAAGTACCAAGATTTACTTCAATGAATTCACCTTGATCCTTTCTATTCTCCTCTTTCAGCTTTGTGGCATCATGCCGATCAAAGTGTTGCTCTAAAGCAACAATATTCCAAGGAGTAGGATTTACAATATCATCATGATCCTCAGATCCATCCTCCTTAGAACTTACCCGAAAATCTTCAAACTCATCCAAGTTATTAAGAAAACGAATAGCCTGCTTTTCATCATCAAAAACTTGCCAATGTTCTGAATTATCCAGGACTGACGGTCTGAAAATAATTTCCATTTTTATCTTTTCCTTAATTAATTCATCAGATGATTGTATAGTAGAAGCGGCCACAGCGAGCTCATCCGCTAAGGCATTCTTTTCTCTTGGGACAACTTCAAGGTTAATGGCATCAAAGTGTTCCATAACATCCCACACAATATTTCGATAATTCCTCAACCTCTGATTTTTACATGTGAACTTGTTCTTAACTTGCATGATAACCAAATCAGAGTCTCCCTTGATACTAAGCAACTTAATTCTTAAAGCCTTTGTCAATTCAAAACCCAATAACAAAGCCTCATACTCAGCCACATTATTGGTTGCATCAAACTCAAGTCTATAGGAAAACTTTAAAACACTACCAAGGGGAGATTTCAAAACAATTTCAGCACCCTTACCATACTTAGATGCTGCACCATCAAAATGCATGTACCAAACCTGTTCCTTTAAGTGCTCAAATTTCTCATCAACCTTGTCATCTAAGGGAACCATGAAATTAGACATAATAGCATAATTCCCCATGTCAGGTTGTTCCTTAATTATTTCATTATGAGGTCTTTTAGGATCTTCTACATGGAATCTTCTTTCAGGTTCTCTATTAAGCTTCACAAACCCTTCACCTCTAGGGGAAGGAATCATAGCATAAGACCAGTTCATCTGAATACTTCCTCCTAGATCAGAAGCCCACTTTCTTGATAACAACATACCCCAAGCATCCGGAACATCTACTACAACTATGTCCATAACAATCATGATATCAGGGTAAACCGATAAATGAACTTGTAAATCCTTGATCAACCCATGAACTTCAATTTTCTTAGAATCCATGGCACATATGTTGTAGTATGGTCTAGAAACTCTTAAATTAAGCTGTTCCATGACCCTCTTAGTCATGACACAAGCTGAAGCACCATAATCCAACATACAATTCAATTTATAACCATTAACCATCAAAGTAACAAAAAATGGTCGATGATCTTTGTTATCCGACTCCATTTTTTGTAAGTATATAGGGGCATCTTGATAAGACACTTGAGGAGTTTCATTTTGAGTAACATCAACATGTGAAGCTCCAAGAACATCTAAAACTTTAGCTTTCTGATTAGGAAACTTTATAGCCTCAGTAAAAGGTACCAAGATCTTAGCATTTTTCAACTATGCACCCAAATCAATATCCAAACCAGGACTAGGATTAAAAATTCGAGGGGGATTTTGATTATGACCTTGCTCTTTATCCCTTCTTTGATAAGTTAATCCTTTGTCCTTAGCAATTTCCAAAACTTGATCAGGAGAGGGCTTTTCACCAAATAATTCAATCATCAAATCACTCTCATAATCAAAATTATTGATACTATGCGAAGATGTGAAAGGCCTAACATCTTGACTATTTTCCTTAACTTCCATCCAATCTTCCATAGACAAAGAGAACTCCTTACCAACAACATTTATTTGATTACTTGCCCCAAACATTCTATTATTTATGATTCTTTTAACAATGGGACAAGTAACCTCTTCATGAAGAGCATCACAAACTCTACAATAAGGAAGAGCTTCATCAACCAGATTAGTAGATTCAAGTAGATTCGGAGGTCTCTGCTCACTCGACTGACCTTTTTTCTGCCAAGTATTATTTCCTCGATTATTATTATTATGATTCCTAGGTTGGGAATTTTGCGTTTGAGCCCTTTCCATTTGAACCAACCTAGATTGTAAAGTGCTTATTTCCTTAGCATGTTCAAAAATTAATTTTGCTTGATTAAGCTCCATGCTTTCAAGCTTTTGCATTAACTTTTTCATAGGATCATCATCATCTTCTAGAGGTTCTTTGCCTTTAGGTCCCTTTAACTTAGTTGCAGCCCTATCAAAACCAGGAATTTCAGACTTCCCAGATGCCCTTTTATCTTTTTCAAGCTCTTCAGCTAAAGATTGAGAAGCCTTATAATTTGCAGTTTTAGCCCGCCTTAACTCATATGAAGTTTCAGAATTAAAAGCATCAATATAAAAATTCAGAAGAGAGCCATCAGGAGGTTTATGAGTTTGAGATATTTCTATAAGAATACTATTAAATCGCCTGTTAAATTCTTCAATCGTTTCATTTTATTTCTTTTTTATGGTACTAATCTCTCTCACTAGATGCCTATCTTCCCTTTTATCACCATACTTGTCCTTAAAGGCAGCTACAATTGATTCAAAAGTATCGAATGAATTATCAGGTTTTTCCATAAACCATTTAGCAACATCCTGGTCAAAAGTAAGAACAAAAGTTTTCATCTTTACATCATCGAAATTATTATTTGTAACTGCAAATCTATTCCACCAGTTAGTGAAAGCAAACAAATGAGAGTTGACACTAATTGCATCATTTCCTTGAAAATAAGGTAATTTATCCATTCCAGTTTGAGGGATATCATGGGGATAACCCTGAATATTAGCAAAATTACACGGGGTGAAAACATCCATGATATCGTGTTGAGGTGGATCACAAAAAAGGGAATGGATATCAGAGAGAGCTTCCTGGCCGAGATTATCAAGAAGTGTACGAGAAGAGAGCTTGTGTAATTGGACTCTAAAAACCCTTTTAGGATCTGGAGTAGGATTAATCAAGCTACTTGGATGCCTTCTCGTATAAATTCTTGTGGAAGATGAAGCCAATGGAGTCGCCACTAGGACAGGAAGCTAACCCAAATACCTGAGATGAAAGATGAATAAAGAAACGAATGTTGTAAAGCCAAAGTCCAATAAATTGGTCCCTGGCAACAGTGCCAAAAAATGTTGTCGCACAGATTGTCTAGGCACCGCGACAACGGCCCAGATCGGGGGCTATCACCTTTATCCCCAATCTCTCTGTCTAAGCTGTCTCCTTGCAAGCTAAGGGAGGTAGACCCTAACAGAACTGAAGGACAAGAATTGGTTGCAAATCAACCAATCTATGAGACACAGCTAAAACACCAAAAACTTAATAAAATTGACGAGATTTCACATATCCAATTAGATTAAAACCAGTGCCTTATGGAGTTAAAGAAGATCCCGTTATGCAATTAAAGTTAAGTATTGGATGTATAACTGCTGCTATGAAAACATAAATGACTACAATGATATTCAGTAAAAAGCACCACAACCATTCATTAAGATACTTAAACCAATCAACAAAGCTTATCATGAGACGCTCATTTAAATTAAAATGCTAGATGCTTGAAGTATTTTTGAATCTATGATATTCTATTATAACCCAATCCAGAAATTATAAATGTTCCACAGTCAAATCTTAGATAAAAAATTTAAGCTCATTTGACTATAGGATTTAGAAAATTTTTAATTTTTAATTTTAATTTTTAATTTTAATTTTTAATTTTTAATTTTTTTTTTAAATTTTAAATTTTAAATTTTTTTATTATTTTTTAATATTTTCAAATTAAAAAATCTAAATCTAAATTAAAACTTTAATCTAAGAAAAATTAAAATTAAAATCTAAATCCAAAATCTAAACAAAACTAAAGTTAAAATTAAACTCTAAAGCTAATCTAAGAATTAAAATTAAAACTAAAACTAAGTTAGATTTAAACTAAATTTAAATTAAAATCTAATAAAAATTAAATAGACTAAGCAACGTTAATGAAACCCTAACTAAACTTATGTTATCATTAAAATCTAAACTAAAATTAAAAAAATCAAATCCTAACGCTAAACCAAACTAAAGTCTAACACTTAAAAAAAAAAATTAAAACTAAAATCTAATCCTAAAAATGAATTTTGAAACAAAAATGAAATTAAGGCTAAACTTAACGAAAACAAAATCGATCAACGCATATACATGAGGCCTTTGAAAATGTGAGTTTTTGTTTTGAATTTGCAGGTCGAGGAGCGGACAGCGGAAGAGATTACGACGGCGGGCAGAGGAGGAATGGAGATCGATGGCAGAGGAATGGAGGATGTCAAGGCTAGATGACAAGGGGAATAGAGATTTCGATGCAGAGAAAGGGAAGGCGACGACGTGAAGATGTGAAGACAAGGACGACAGAGGCAAGGATCGAAGTTTAATGCAGGTCGAGGGCAGAGCTGGACGTCGACCCCAGTGGATGATGGCAAAGGAGGGAGCATGTGAGGAGGAAAGCTGGATGGATCGAATGGCAGAGAGCTAGGTGTAGAGATGAAGGGAAGATGCCTTAAAGGAAAATACGGTTAAGAGAATGTGAGGGCAGAAGATGGTGAGGGCGGCAAAGAGAAGAGGCTCGAAGGAATAAGCTAAGCGGTGGATGAGAGATCGGATGGCTCGGTGGATATTGAAATCAAAGCAATGTTAAGGAAATGAGGACGTCATACAGAGTAGTGAAGATCAGTGTGAGGAGAACCCAATACAGAAATTCGCCCAGCAAACTTTAAAATTCTTCCGTCAAAAATCAGCAGTGCTCTTTGAATCTAATAACGTCCAGATTTTTCCACAGAGGCGATTTGAGGCCAGATCTGGCCCTTGGGGGCTGGATCGGACTTAGATGTTTAAAAAAATTTCTGATTGAAACCTACAACCTGCAAGAAACCAGTCAGATCCTGAAGATATATACACCAAGAAAATTATTAAACCCTTACAACCCTAAAAATTACAAATTTACAAACTAATTTACAGATCTTGAGGCCCTCATGACTAGGTTTGAACCCATTTCAGCACAATTTTTAGGAAATATGAAGTTTTAAAGAGAGGCACAAGCCTTAAAAGACTCTGTAAAAACACAATTTCGTCAGATAACCTTGAGAAATTAGAAATGATGGGCTTTTTCAGATTTATGAATTTGAGAGTCGGCTGGTCGAACTGAAGACTTCCCCAGACGCTCAAATCTTAATTTTTTTTTTTCTTGCACACTTAGATCTGAACTTTAGATCGATAGAGATTTAAGAAAATAACATGAGATCCTTCAGAAAAATCAAAATGTCATTTTATGAACCCAGAAAACTGCACAAGATACCTGTATGCAGATTAATCCATGAAGGCCATCAACCATAAAATACCAAATAAAGTAGCAGAGTTTAGAGACAATATCACCACATAGATTTGGAAAAGGAATACCAAAATTTGTAACACCAAAGTCTTTATGCTTTATTCATAAAAAAAAATTCACAAGAGCTTCAAAGACAAGTGCACGATTCTAAGATCGGATGACTCAAGATTGACAAAGACCTCTTAATTTATAGGACAAAATCTCCAACGGCTAGTTCGGTTGATCCATGTCAAAATAATCTCGACCGTCGATAAGATTTGATCATCTTTTAATCTGGACCGTCGAAATTATAAATTTGGGGAAAAAACGAATTTATCATTTAAATTCATTTTAATTAACTCAAAAATAGTATTCTTGAGTTAATTACCTCAAATTTTTGACTTTGATTTAACCACCTAGGCCCAAGGGTCCAAAATTTCTTAAAATTCTCAATTTTCCCTTGGCCTGGGGCCTTTAAAAATTCATTTTTTAAGGACCAACGAATTTTGCCTTTGAAGAATTTTATCCTCACCTAGGACCTAAAATTAATTAAATTTCTGGCTTAACATTTTTAATTAATTTGGCTAGAAATTTTAATTAATTGACTAAGAGGGGATTTAATTATTTTT
This sequence comes from Pinus albicaulis, assembly GCA_034641835.2. Lineage (NCBI taxonomy): Eukaryota > Viridiplantae > Streptophyta > Pinopsida > Pinales > Pinaceae > Pinus > Pinus albicaulis. The sequence continues at coordinate 797,276,376 of CM076574.1, forward strand.
TCCAACCCTCTTTACATAAGATAATACATTTAGACACATGAAGGGGGAATACCCATTCGTATAGACCCTCAAATAGGTACCCAATTCTGCGACTCAAAACATGATCTAGTAGACCAAGTAGCTTGTAATAAAATAATCTAGCCAAATAGCTAGGATTGTTCCCAAACTACTTTTACAAGGACTCGATAGAAAACTCTAGGACTCACTTAGCATCTGATGACAAAATCCACCCTAGCTTTGGGGTGAGGCTGGAGGGAAAAACTCTGCCGATAACTTGTGTCGAAAAACAAAAGTAAATCAATGAGACAAAAAACCTCCTAGGATAGAAATCATCAACAACATACTAGGCTTACCTAGTTTGTTACATACATTGACGGTCTTACTTAGATCATTTACATCATAACATGCAGAATGGGTTTACATCATTTATAACAAAATGTTGTCTGTCGATGAAATCTGGATGACGTGAACCTCGAACATGATAAGCCCTATTTGAAAAAATGGGGGTGTACTGCTATGGGGTCGTTGACAAAGTGTGGTCAAAACTTAGGCTTGAAGAAAAAAATGATAAGAAGAAGAAGTAGAGTTTAAAAACTCTGTTGAACTGATGATATCTGATGGCACAAGTGTCCTCTGGTTCATCCTTGGGCATTGAGTCTTCACATAATCATTAGGTGCCACTCTAGTGGTCAACAAGGCCATCTTACAATAACACAATACGATTTACTTTTCCAAACGAATGTGATTGTGAAAAATAGTCAAGTACATAATGGAGTTGTTAAATAGATATTTATCATGAAAAAATTCAAGTTGTTATTTTCTAGTTATGTAGCACAACAGCATAAATATTTGGAACTGCTCCTGTTCCAGTCAATCTTTAAGCAGAATTTTTTCACTGACATTGTTTGGTGAAATTTGTAATACAAAATATCTATAATATTGTTTGAGCTGCCCTGAATAGGCAGCATTGTTATTTTGTACTCTAAATAACATTTGTGGGAGATGTGGAAATATGTTAAGTGTGAAGCCTGGTACCATTCCTCACTAATGTATTAGTTCGAAATGGAAAACGACATAAGTTGTAATATAGCTCAAGTCATAATTTTGGATAACTCGATTAAACTCAGCCAATCATATTAGTAATATAGTTTAACTATTTTCCTTGGATGCATAAATTTGTATCCTTTTTCTTTGATCATAGTGGAGGTAAATTTAATGGTTTTCTTGAATTGATGTTTTATTCTATACAATGCAAATTGCTATTTGATGGAATAGGTTGTATAAGTGCCTGAAACTTGTTGATATAGATATGATGAATGCATTTATTTTTTGCTCTCTTTTTTAAGCTGTAAATAATGCATGTTATGTTTATTTCCTGCACCTATTTTGGCTACAGACAAACACTTATGGGCATGGCTAAACATTATGAAACTGGTGAGATACTCTCTGAAGAAAGATATTTGAAGCTCCTAGCAGCAAGAACATTCAGGAAAGGTTCAGAGAACTTACGTCAGGTGTGCTGAATTAGAATATTGTTATTTGTATCTTTATGCTTCCTATTATTATTTTAATTTCATTGTGTTTGATATTTTGATTTCATCCTCTTTAGGAACTGTCATATTTCTTTCTTCGTGTGGTTGAATGCCAACATTTGCGAGTGCAATTGATTAAGGTGTTATTTTCAAGTCTAATCTTAGAAATATTAAATTGGTAATAAATTATAATATATCTACGAGTTTGTATGATAAGAAATTCTGTTTATGCCACTAAACTAAAGCTTGTGATTCTGAAAATTCCAAGTCCTTGATCTGGAATACTACTGCAGCTAACTGAATTAGCTTCTCCTACTTGTTATTAAAATGAACAAGTTATTTGCAGATTTCTTCTGAAAACATTGAAGTAATATTGCTACAACCTTCATTTAATTAATTTAGAAACAGGAAATTGAGCAAAAGAAAAACATCACACATGACACCGTTATTTTCGGACAAATGTCCCCGGAAAAACCCAATGCCGGAAAATCGGTGCAACAGATATGAGGGTTTTATTATTAAGCAACAGTAAATTCTAAATACATCTTTGAATGTCACTCCAGACAATTTAGTTACAGAGAATATGACTGATAGAAATATTAGTGAGGTTACCTCACACTATCACTGGAAATCCCCGCTGATCCGACCACTGAATGATGTGCGTCTGATAGGCTCTGCATAGTCCCAGCGTCAACCCTCTTGGGCACTGCGTCACTTAGTTTGTGGATCGATTTGCCCTCCAAAAATTCCGATCTTTGCTTCCCGGTCTAACACCTTGGCTTTCAGATTATGAGCTTGATTCTTTAGCAAACCCTTCGGATTTTCTCTGGCCCTTTGCGCAACCTCTACGTAGCCCTGCATCAGCCTCTCGGGATCTGCGCTAGAGCTGCTGGATCTCTCTCTGCCCTTCGTTGCTGATGATTCTCCGACTAAGAAAGAATTCTCTCCAGATACTGTCTCTGCCCCTCTCTGCAAAAGATCTCTAGATCGAAGTTTTCGTTTGAGCACTGCTCCTTCAAAAAATTCGATCACTTGATCCTCTCGGTGTGTTTTCCAAATGACCCTCAAGCCTTCCTTTATGGTCTTCTTGTGGAGACTTCAACGACCGAGATTAGATCTCCAATCAACGACTAAGATTACATTTTGACTTGATTTGTTTTTATAGAAGTTACACCCATAGTTTAGATTAATATCCATTAATTATTTTAATTTCCTAAGTTAGACTTAGGGTGCTCATTAAAAATAATCAATTTATCAAATAAAACTGCTTCTGGGTGGAACTTCCCAAAACAATTTCTTGGTTACCTGGAATGCATGTGTCTAAGCCTCTCCACAAAGTTTGAGACTTAGAGAACATCCGATGCTACCACAAATCAACACTCTCTCTTAGCAAGGAATGTGCTCTAGAAAATATGCCTTGCTGCACACTGCTTTGATTTTGAAGCATCTCCCTCTGCGCTGCTGATGTCTGACATGCTGCCCATCAACCACTGCGTTGCTGCTGCAACTGTAGTGCTGCTGACCCTGCCACGATCGACATTGCATTCGTGCTGTAGCTCACTCTCAAATGTTGCATCTACTACAAGCACTGCCATTGCTAATGCTGCACTGCAACTGAAAAACATGCAAAATTTGAACAAGTGTTCGGGATGCATCTTGATGTTGAAAGTCTGACTGCTGCTACTCCCATGCTGTCCCTTTGGAGCATTGCGCTACTGCTGCTCTACACTGCGTCCCTCTGCGCTGCTGCAACTCTGCTCTGCGCTGCTAACCACTTCATCTGTCGCTTTTGCATTCCTCTGCACCAACTAAAAACTCCTCCAGCCTGCTACTCTAATCTTGGGCACCTGTAGCAAGGTCATGATTCAAGAGGTGGAATCCTCAAGGATCCTGCCCAACTGAAGTTCTTGCGAACTTACAACTCAATATTGCCCCATCTCCCTCGTGGAGATGCGTGGGCACTCATGGCATACTCATCCTCCTCGATCTTTGCGAACGCAACCTTCGGATCATGCTTTTCGTCCTGTCCTATTTCTTCAAAGGAAACTGGGTAGCGTAGTGACCAAGTTCACCAAACCTGAAGCACTTTATCTTCGAGACGTATTTCTTACGTCTTCGCTGCTCCTGCTTCACCTTCGACCTGCTGACACTGCTGCCGTCAAGTTTACACTTGACTAGGTCCCTCCTTAGGTCTTCTTGTTGAAGAGCAACTCACATCTACTCCCAGCCTGACAAGGTTGCTCTGCCTAGGATGCTCTGGAAAAAGACCTGCCAATCTTTAGTGACTGCGTTAAGAGCCAATCTCACCATTGCTGTAGGAGAAAGGCTGGGCCCCACTGCTGCTATTTGATCATGGGTTTCCTGAAGTCTAGACAGGAATGAAACAGTATGCTCCCCTTCTGCATCTGCACCATCCTTAGTTTTTGCTCTAAGTACATCTTCCGCTCCTCGGAAGATCCTTCATACAGCGCTGCCAAGGCTTTCGACATCTGCTTGGTTGTGTCCTTGCCAGCTATATGGGACACAATATGATCTTTGACTACATCAAGGAGCAACCTTTTTTTTGAGATTTTGGGGTAGCATCATCTGTGCTCTAGCTTCGAAACTTCGTGGAGGGGCTAAGACACACGAGATCTTCAAGACCCAGAAAGCTTTTGGAGAAATTTCATCCGGTGTAATAGTTATTCAAATAATTAAATTTTTCAATGGGGACCCTAAGTCTAACTTAGGGAAATTGAAAAATTAAAGTGAATTAAATTACACGTGATGAAATGTTTTAAGTGTCGTGGATCAAGCAATCTTTTAATTTGAGCCGTTGATTAGAGATTAGATAATTGCCATTGGTTTGCCAACGAGAAAAGTATAAAGGAAAGGCTTGGGGTCAACTGGAGAAAACACACACATTGCAGAGCACTGAAGCTACGTCGAATTTCTAGGGCAGGGTTTGTTGAGGAATTCGAAGTGAGTTTGCCATGCAGTGAGGGGCAAAGATCGACAAGGGATGATCTGATCTGAGGCCGAGAATATAGTAGCAAAGAGGCAGCACAGAGGCTGGCCAAAAGGATGCAGTCTAGCCAGGACCAAGCAGAAGATTGCGCAAAGGTTGCGTAAGCCCAACCAGGGTGCCGCAGGCCCAACCAACGCAATGCAGGGGCAACAGAGACACAACTAGGGTGACGCAATGGGTACGCTGGCTAGTAGAGGCCGACGTAGAGGCTGAAGAGGCAGCGTTGGGTGTTCCAGTAGGCCAGAAAGGGCTCGAATTTGTAATTCTTCGGGGAGGGTTGGATCGACCATATTTTTTGTCTCCGAGTGAAAGGTACAACTGCCGTGTAATTTCTCTGTAGGGAAGACCGTTTTTGGTGCCCATAATACTCTATTCAGATTCTGCATAATAATAAAACTGTCTAGAGTTGCTGCACCGGTTTTCCCACATAGGGTTTTTCCAGGGACATTTGTCTGGAATATCTGTGTATTTTTGTGACATGTGCGTGCTGTTCAGTAAATGATCTGTAGATGTGTAGACTGCAGTTTGTATTTGCTTTAATGCTTTTATGAATATTTAGATTAATAAATTGTTAATTAATCAAACAGGTAGGCAAAGTAGATCAAGACATTGCAGTAGGGTTTCTGTTTTGAAACTTTCACATGGTATCAGAGCATTGCAGATCAAGCTGATCCACTAGCAGAGCGGCTGAAGATAATTGTTGCAGGAAGAGCAACTATAGCAGCAGAGTACCAGAAGAAGGCATCTCATCACCAAGAGGGACGCAGAGCCATCTGAGTGACACAGAGGCAGCGCAGAGCCTTCCAGAGTGATGCAAGGGCGGCCTGCGCTACGCAGACGCTGCACTGAGCCTGTCTGCTCACGCAGAGGCCGACACAGTCCATGTGGAGAATTGCTGCGCAGTTTTCCAAAGTCTGGAGTTACAACTTCAGATGATCAATAGTTGCTAGTGTGGCACAGGTTCTGTCAGTGCAGAACAATGCCTAGCAAAGGTGACAAAAGCGAGAGGAGAACAGTTGCTCAACAGATCTGTGCCAAACAAATCTGTGATTCGATCAGGAGGGTGATCGTAGAGGATTGATTCAGGTGATTTGGCGGAGGTCTGGGAGGGAAATCAGTTGTTAGAGGGAGCAGCTATTGTAGGGGGTTTCTATCGCTAAGAAATCTAGATCCAGTCTCCTATTGAGTGTTGCAATAGGAAGAGGGAGAGCAGTACCTGTTTCGACAGATTTGAGCTAGATGACCCCGTACGAACTACGTGATCAGGATAAGTTGGATGGTGTGTCCAACTTCGCGATCTAGAAGGCCATAATCCTGTCAGTCTTGGAGGAATACGACATCAGGGAACACGCAGAAAATGTCGTAGCTGTGCTGACCAATGCAAACGCTCTGCAGACGTTTAACGAGAATCAAGCGTGGGCAAAGTGCTTGATCATGGATGGGGTGAAGGATCACATGGTCCCACACATTGCCAAGAAGAAGACGACAAATGAGGTGTGGAAAATTTTGAGTACGCTGTATCAAGGGAGCTCCGTCCAACGTAAGATGCTTTTGGATAACCAAATGAGGATGTTCCAAATGCACAAAGGGGAAGAGATCGATCCATTCCTCTCCAGATTGCAGACTATCCGGGATCAACTGATTGCCATGGGGGCAACTCCGGATGAAGGAATCTTAGTAAGGACAACCCTAAATGCTTTCACTGATGAGTGGGAGACCTTTGTCCAAAGCATTTTGGGCAAAGCACAACTCCCCAATTGGGGTGACATGTGTGGGCCATCTTTCGACAAGAGGGGGTCCGACGGATGACAAAGAGGGAATTCAACATCGAAAGTACCAAAGTGAAGAAGGAGGAGGAAGAGGACGCAACCCTTGCATCAAAGGCAGAACGACAGCAAGGGAAGAAGAAGAGGGACCTATCAAAGGTCCGGTGCTTTAAATGTGGTGAACTTGGACATTTCGCTAGCACTTGTCCTAAGAGGAAGGACAAGGAATCTTTTGTTTCCAAGGCAACATTTGTTGATTTATGGTAGCATTAGATGTGCTCTAGCCTTGTAATTTGTATATAGGCTAGGACACATGTATTCCATAAAACCCAGAAATGGTTTTGGAAAATTCCACTTAGAGATGGTTTAATTAAATTAATTAATTGTTTTTTAATGTTTTCCCAAGTCTAAACTTAGGGAAACTGATTAATTAAAGGTTATTGATTAAACTAACTGTGAATCTTCTAGATAAAGTCATGGATCACCTCCAAGTTAATCTTATCCCTTGATTATGTTTTAAATCTTGGCCATTGAAGGTTACTTAGAAGAATATAAGAAGGAGGGTGAGGGGCCTATGGAAATAACATTGTGACACTTGAGCCATTGAGCATTTTCGAATTGTGTGAGGAGACACAACTTTTGAGCAAGAATCAAATCACTAGGGCAGGGTTTGCTAATTGATTGTGATTCAGTGATCAAATTGAGAGAGGGCAGAAGCAGAGACTGGTCAGGAGGACCAGGAGTGCATTTCGGAGAGAGGCAGAGGTGACGCAGAGAGAGACAACGCAATTTTCTAACGAGGTGATGCAGATCTTGCAGGAAATCACACAGAAACAATGCAGTGTCTCTTGGAGTCAGTGCGGAGATAGCGAGAGACTGGGGTTTCTGAGCCAGGAGGGCCAAAATCTAGTCTCAGATTAGCCAGATCAGTTGAAGTAAGGGGTCATGCAGTTCCTCAAGCTTCCCCACACAGGCTTACGTAGATCCAACGTAGGCAATCACGCACAGGCAGTGAGGGCTTCACTAGCGCTGTTTTGATCAGCCGGAGACTTGCAGAGTGAGGTATATCTCACAATTATATTTGTTGCCTAGATTTCTCTGAAGGGTTTGCTGGATGTTGGCACCGTAGTTGTATTCAAGATTCTGCTGCTTAATAATACATACCCTCAGATTTGTGGCATCAGTTTTCCCAAGTTGGGTTTTTCCGGGGAATTAGTCCAAAAATAACTGTGTCACATGTGAATGTTTTTCATTGTATTTTGTTCAGATTGTTTCAGCACTTAGATTTATTCCGCAACATTATTTGTGTAGACTGCTTCAGAAACTACTTTGATATTTCACAGTAATGAAATAATTATGAACCATAATAGAAGAAGTAATTCAGATTTGTTGCGGTACGAATCTGGATCTAGGATTTTTCACATGGTATTAGAGCTTATCCAAGCTAAAGTGCAGGTGAAACACAAGTGAACTAGCAGATCAGCGTTGAAGAGTCTGGGATCTGCGTAAGCAACAACAGACCCTCCCAGAAATTACGCTGTCCAGGCCAGGAGGGCATTCCAGCGCAGAAAAGGCTCCCTCTGAGAGAGTTGACAAAGGGGTAAGCTTTTTCTGTTGTAGAAGAAGATCAGTGTAGCTGAAGGACACTGTTATTGCACAACAGTAAGAGTTGGTGCATAAGCATCAGAAAATTTATGAAAAACACAGTTGGGGATTTCTTCACCTCAGAGGGTTTGTTACTCAAGAAACTCAGCTTTTTCACGTGCAGCAGCAGAAGTAGTGACTTACTCCTCAAGGAGTGTGTAAGTCTAGCTGAGCAGAGGGTTAGAGGAAGATTTCGACAAGTTGAGGAGATGGCTAGCAATGGACTGCGTGACCAAGATAGATTGGAGGGTGCCTCCAATTATGTTATTTGGAAATCAAGGATTGAGTTTCTCCTTGATGAGCATGATCTGAAAGCCCTCATAGACAGCGCAGTTGCAAAACCTCTTGATGCAGCGCACTTGAGGAAATTCAAGAGGAATATGGAAAGAGCCAAGCGATTGATCCTAGATGGTGTGAAGGATCATATCGTACCCCACATAGCAGCAAAGACCACTGCTAGGGAGATGTGGGTAGGCCTGGAAAAGCTATACCAAGGATCTTCCGAGCAGCGGAAGATGTACCTTGAAGAGATGATGCGGAATATCAGGATGAAGAAGGGAGAGCGCTTTGACTCCTTGTCTCAGATTCAGGAAAACCGAGATCAACTGTCTGCAGTGGGATCTGCTCCTAGAGACTCAGAGCTAGTAAGACTCACTTTGAACTCTATTTCAGAGGACTATCGGGTCTTTGTCCAAATTATATTGGGAGAGAAAGACTTCCAGGATGGGAAGTGATGTGGGCAGCCTTACAACAAGAAGAGTTGAGGAGAGATCTCCTAAAATTCACTTGGAGGATGGCAGTAGCAGTTCAAAGGTCAAGAAGGAGGAAGAAGATAACACTGCCCCTGAATCAAAAGGGCAACAAAAGCAGAAGAAGAAAGATCTTTCCAAGATCAAGTGCTTTGGTGTGGGGAAATGGGGCATTATGCCACACAATGTCCTCTGAAGAAAAAGGATAAAGTGGAGAAGGAAGATCCACAAGCAGGAGCTGCCAAGATTGAGGCAGAAAAAGACTGTGCTATGTTAGCTCACATTTCGAAAGGAGAGAAGTGGGCTGACTTGGAGTTGTAAATCCAGAAGTACTGTTTCTGTCAGATCTGAGCAAGATGGCTCGATATGGGCTGAGGGATCAAGATAAATTGGACACATGTCCAACTATGCTATTTGGAGGGCCAGAATCCTTTTAGTTCTGGATGAGTATGGTCTCAAAGATCATGCAGAGAAGGTTCTTTTTGTACCAACTGATGCAGATCCTCTGAAGAAGTATGAAGAAAATCAAGTGCGGACTAAGCGTTTGATCATAAATGGAGTCAAGGACCACGTTATTCCTCATATTGTTGGAAAGACTACAACAAATGACATGTGGGTAGCCTTAGACACGATGCACCAAGGAGGCTCCGTCCAAAGAAGAATGCTTCTGGAGAACCAAATGCGGTTGTTCCAAATGATGAAGGGTGAAGTGATAGATCCATTCCTCTTTAGGCTTCAAGCCATCCAAGATCAACTAGTTGGTATTGGTGATACTCCAGATGAGGGGCTCTTAGTGAGGATTGCTCTGAATGCAGTATAGGAAGATTGGGAAACGTTTGTCCAGAGCATTCTGGGAAGGGAAACGTTACCATCTTGGGCTGACATGTGGGCTATCTTGCGCTAAGAGGAGATCAGGAGGGTCACCAAGCGGCAAAATATCAGTGGAGGAAGTAGAAAGGTCAAAGTGGAAAAGGATGATGCTGCCCTTGCATCAAGGGAGTAGAAAAAACAAGGAGAAGAAGAAGGGCCTTTCCAAGGTCCGGTGTTTTAACTGTGGTGATCTTGGACATTTCGCTAGTAGTTGTCCAAAGAAGAAGGACAAAGGATCTTCTGATTCCAAGGCTGCAGCAGCAAAGGAAGATGGCTCTGATGATGATTCAGCCATGAGTGCTCACATGCCTCGAGAGAAGAGGTGGGGTGACATGGATCTGTAGAGCATCTACAGACACTCGTAGGATCCTTGAGTCAACCCTACTCTTGGATCACATACGAGCTATGGGAGCCTTAAGACGGTAGCGGGATGAGTCGGGAGATGGTTGCAAAAGGTCACAATGAAGTAGAAGGGAGAGCTGAAGAGGTGAAGAGGGAGCAGTGTAAGGCAGAGGTAGCAATAACGTGGAGGCAATAACGCAGAGGCTGATGGGACTTCAGCAGTGCAGAGAGGCTGAGTTCATGCAGTGCAGTGTTGTAGCAGCGCAGTGGCTTCAGGAGGACATTGTAAATCAATAGCCAAGGGAGCTTCAGTTATTGGAGGCAGCTTGAATTATCTTATAACGATTGGGCAGAAGTCTTTCAGTTGCTTACTTCTCAACAACTGAGTTGCAGTGCAGTAGTTAGCAGTGGTAGTGCAATGGGCAACATGATGCAACAATTTGAGAGGGAGTTGCGGTACAGATGTGGCATTGTCAGTGGAAGTTGCATGGGCAAAAGTTCAGAGAGCAGCAGTGCAGTGGATGGAGGGCAGCAGGCCAAGCATCAACATCACAAAATCCAACTTCAAGATCTTGTAGTGCATGGTGTGGATGCATTACTAAAGCACACTTGCTAAGAGGGAGTGTTGAGATTTTGTCTAGTTGGTGTAGCATTAGGTGTGCTCAAGCCCTGAAATTTTGTGGAGGGGCTAGGACACACTTGAACTCCAAAACCCTGAAAGTGTTTTATGAAGTTTCAGCTGGTGTTTAAGTTATTCAAATAACTAATTATTTTAATGGATTCCCTAAGTCTAAACTTAGGAAAATTAAATAATTAAAGTGAATTAATTAACACATGTGATGAAATGTTCTAAAAGACACGAATCAAGCAGTCTTTTAATCTTAGTTGTTTATGAATGTTTTAATCTCAGGCGTTGATGAGATGAATGAAAAAGTATAACAGAAAGGCTTGAGGGTCAGTTGGAGACATACACACAGTTGTAGAGCTGAGAAATAGATATGGAATTCTAGGGCGGGTTTGCTAAGAATTTTCGTAGGAATTTTCTGTAGCGAGGGGTATGATTGGCTAAGGGGATGATCTGATCCCAGAGCCAAGAGTCAGTAAGAGGCAGAGGAGCAACAACAAGGACAACACAGAGAAGCAGAGCAACCACTATGTAGGACAACGCAGAGGCTCTAGGGGGCTTCAAAAGTTAAGTAGAGGGTCTCCAGGGCCAGTGTAAGGCCTGCATCACCCTCTCAGGGGTTACGCAGTCCCTCTCTGGGCAGCGCAGTGGCATTCTGAAGCTAGTAGGGCTGACGCTGGGGCTTCAGGGGCAGCGTTGGGGTTCCTAGGGCCAGATCCGGGCTGAGTCTTGTAAATCCCGTTTGAGGGTGCAGATCAGTCAAATATTTGGCACTAGAACAACATGTTAGCTGCAGATTTGATTTCTTTTGTTCTCTGTCGGGTTTTCCAGATCTGGAACCCAGACTTGCTGTACTCAGAATCTATTTAATAAAATAAACCCTCATATCTGCTGCACCAGTTTTCGCGCTTTGGGTTTTTCCAGCGACTTATATCCAAAAATCCATGTGTGTCACTTTGTTGGATGAGCGTATTATTCAGTAAATGATCTGCATGTGTAGGCTGTAGTTGTGTTTATTTCGATATTTTCTGAATCTAATTTCTGAAAATAACTTGTATTAATCTAAATCAAGTAGGAGAAATAAACCAAGATACTGCAGTAGAATTTCCACAGTCCTGGCATACAGAAGGAATGTCCTTCTGTTCTGCCTCTGCCACATCATCTACATCACTCAAGCATGAGTGATCAGGCGCCCAAGGTTCTTTGCAGATGAAACAAAGTCCCTTCCTCCTCACCTCATTTCTGGTGCTTGATCCACCAAACTGGAGCAGCTCCTCCCTGGTCAACTGTCTCCTGAATAGCCCAACGTTCTGCTCAACCAGCCCTTGGGCTAGCTCATAAGCAACAGGTGAGACCAACTGCTCTCTCCTCCAAATGCTCAACAACCTAGTCTGCAACTCCTGACAAATGGCCTCACGATCTCTCATACATGATGACAGGATGGATTGCATGTGTGCTATGACTGTGTCAGAATGATGTCTCCTAATGAGGAAGAAGCATAGGGACATCTGTAGAATCAAGTCATCACACTCAAGATCAAACATGATGTCCTACGTTCTGAATGTGGCCATACCTCCTAAAACCTTAAGCTTCTTCCCAAAGGTAGAGCCTGCACTGTTGTCCAAATCCTGAAAATTCTCTACTATCAATCTCATAATCCTTCTCATAACATCATCATTGTATGGAGCTATAGGTGCGGTCAACTTCATAATGTTACTGAAGCATGATGCATAGTAGGTTTTAGAGCCCAAATCAATTTTTTCCCTTCTACTTGGCTTATTTTGGGCAAGAGTTCATTAAGCTCATCGAGTTTGGACATAACTCTCCATGTCATCTTCATGTGTTTCAAATTTGTTCCAAGTGCAAGAATTTTGTGACCAATCCCCAATTCTTCTTGCAAATATTTTGGCTGTTCTTTTTGAAGGATGGCATATATTCCTCTTGAGAAGGGTCTGCTGTTCAATTTTGTTTTCTGTTGTATATTGTAGTCCATGGAAGCATTACTTTGCTGGTTCATGAGGTGTTTTAAGAAGTTCATTGTTCAACAACTTATACAAGCTATGGAATTAGTACAATGGAAATTATAGATAAGTCTTGACAGCTCAAGACTCTGGCCTCCACTATGACAATATGATATAAACCGAGATTAATACCCAAGTAGCTGTGAAAAATCTACTGCAGTATCTTGTTTATTTCTCCTACTTGATTTAAATTAATACAACTTATTTTCAGAAATTAGATTCAGAAAATACCGAAATAAATACAACTACAGCCTACACATGCAGATCATTTACTGAATAATACGCTCATCCAACAAAGTGACACATCGATTTTTGGACATAAGTCCACAGAAAAACCGAAAGCGGGAAAATCAGTGCAGCAGATATTAGGGTTATTTTATTAAGTAGTTCATGAGTACAGTAAATCTGGGTTCCAGATCTGGAAAACCCGACAAAGAATAAAAGAAATCAAATTTGCAACTAACTTGATGTTGTAGTGCCAAATATCTGACTGATCCACACCCTCAAACGAGATTTACAAGACTCAGCCTAGATCTAGCCCTAAAAACCCTCAGCGCTGCCCCTAGAGCCCCAGCGTCCGCCCTGCTAGCCTCATAATGCCACTGCGCTGCCCAGAGGGGGACTGCGTAACCCTTGGAAGGGTGACACAGGCCATACGTTGGCCCTTGAAACACTCTGCATAACTTCTGCAACCCCCTAGAGCTTCTGCGCTGTCCTGCGTAGCGGCTACGCAGCACCTGCATAGCTGCTGCTTTGCTTCTCTACGTTGTCCTTGTTGCTACTCCTCTACCTCTTACTGACTCTTGGCTCTGGGATCAGATCATCCCCTTAGCCAATACTACCCCTTGTTGCAGGAAATTCCTCTAGAAATTCTTAGCGAACCTGCCCTAGAATTCCAAATCTATTCCTCAGCTCTGCAACTGAGTCTTCTCCAATTGACCCTCTAGCCTTTCTCTTATAATTTTTTATTCATCTCATCAACGGCCGAGATTAAAACATTCATCAACGATTGAGATTAAAATACTGCTTGATTCATGTGACTTAAGACAATTTCAGAATCTGTGTTAATTAATTCACTTTAATTATTTAATTTTCCTAAGTTTAGACTTAGGAAATCCATTAAAATATTTAATTATTTGAATAACATGAACACTATCTGAAATTTCTCAAAACACTTTCTGGGTTTTGGAGATCAAGTGTATCCTAGAGCACACCTGATGCTACACCAACTATACAAAATCTCAACACTCCCTCTTAGCACGGAGTGTGCTCTAGGAAAGTGTAATCTAGCAATGCATCGACACCATGCACTACAAGATCTTGAAGTTGGGTTTTGTGTTGTTGATGCTTGGCCTGCTGCCCTCCATCCACTGCACTGCCACTCTCTGTACTTTCACCCATGCCACTGCCACTGACATTGCCACATCTGTACTGTAGCTCCCTCTCATATTGCTACATCATGCTGCCCATAGCACTGCCACTGCTAACTGCTGCACTACAACTCAGTTGCCAAGGAGTAAGCAACTGAAAGACTTCTGCCCAACTGTTTGATAGATAAGTCAAGTTGCCTTCCACCACTGAAGCTCCCTGGATGTTGATTTACGCTGTCCTCCTGGAGACATTGTCATGCTGAAACACTGCATTGCGTGAGCACAACCTCTGCCCCATCTGCCCCTCTGGGTTGCTGCCTCCACGTTGCTGCTGCCTCTGCATTACGTTGCTCCCTCTTCATCTCTTCAGCTCCCTCTTCCGCTTCAATGTGGCATTCTGCAACCATCTCCCGACTCATCCTGCTACCGTCTTAAGGCTCCTATAGCTCGTATGTGATCCAGCTCGTATGTGATCCAAGAGTAGGGCTGACTCAAGGATCCTGCCATTGTCTGTAGATGCTCTATAGATCCATGTCACCCACCTCTTCTCTAGAGGCATATGAGCACTCATGGCTGCGTCGTCATCAAAGCCATCTTCCTTTGCTGCTTCAGCCTTGGAATCAGAAGATCCTTTGTCCTTTGTCTTATGACAATTGCTGGCGAAATATCCAAGATCATCACAGTTAAAGCACTGGACCATGGAAAGGTCCTTCTTCTTCTTCCCTTGTTGTTTCTTTTCCCTTGATGCAAGGGCTGCATCCTCCTCCTCTTCCTTGACTTTGGCCTTTCCACTTCCACTGATATTCTGCCGCTTGGTGACCCTCCTATTTCCTCTTGGCGGAGAATAGCCCACATGTCAGCCCAAGATGGTAATGCTGCCCTTCCCAGAATGCTCTGGACAACCATTTCCCAATCTGCCGAGACTGCGTTCAGAGTAGTCCTCACTAAGAGCCCCTCATTTGGAGTAATGAGGGAGTAGCACTGATGCCAACCAGCTGTTCTCGGATGGCTTGAAGTCTGAAGAGGAATGGATCTATCTCTTCACACTTCATCATTTGGAACAACTGCATCTGGTTCTCCAGAAGCGTTCTTCCCTGGATGGAACCTCCTTGGTACATCGTGTCCAAGGCTACCCACAGGTAATATTTTGTAGTCTTTCCAGCAATATGAGGAATAACATGGTCCTTGACTCCGTCTATGATCAATTGCTTGGTCCGCGCTTGATTTTCTTCATACTTCTTCAAAGGATCTGCATTGGTTGGTACAACAAGAACCTTCTTTGCATGATCTTTGAGACCATACTCATCCAGAACTGAAAGGATTCTGGCCCTCCAGATAACATAGTTGGACATGCCGTCCAATCTATCTTGATCCCTCAGTCCATATCGAGCCATCTTGCTCAGATCTGACAAAAACAATATTTCTTCTCCCTCTGGATCTGGGTTTCTTGGTGACTAGAAACCCTCTAGAACTGCTTCTATTGAAAAACTGATTTCCCTCCTGGAAATCTTTCACTCAAACACAATCAGACAACACTCTCCGATCCTGCTGATCGAATCCCAGATCTGTTTGGCTCAGATCTACTGAGTAAATTGAGTAACTGTCTTCCTCCCGTCTTTGTTCACTTAGCTAGGCACAATTATGCTCCTGGTGAATCTCCACCCCACCAGCGCTGCTGAATATCTGAAGCATTGCTTCCGGATCTTGGTAAAACTCTTCTGCAACTAGAGAAATGATTGGACTGCGTTTCACTGACTAGCCTAGCACAGCCTCAGCGCTGCTCTGAAGTAGATTGCAGAACCCTAGACTGGGTGACGCAGTCCTTACGCTGTCCTGGGAAGGGTCTGCGTAAGCTTGATGACCTTCTGCAGCTTCATCGCTGTCCTCTTCTGGATCTGCGTTCTCTTCCTGTCAAGATGCCCTTTCTGGATCTGTTGCTTCTTCTGCCACCTTGCAGAAAAATATTTCTTCAGCTGATTGCTGGAGATTCAGCTTGATTTGCTATCGCTCTGATACCATGTGAAAAATCTACTGCAGTATCTTGGTTTATTTCTCCTTCTTGATTTAAATTAATACAAGTTATTTTCAGAAATTAGATTCAGAAAATACCGAAATAAACACAACTACAACTTACACATGTAGATCATTTACTGAATAATACGCTCATTTAACAAAGTGACACATGGATTTTTGGACATAAATTCCCGGAAAAACCCAAAGCGGGAAAACTAGTGTAGCAGATATTAGGGTTATTTCATTAAGTAGTTCTTGAGTATAGTAAATCTGGGTTCCAGATCTGGAAAACCCGACAGAGAATAAAAGAAATCAAATCTGCAGCTAACCTGATGTTGTAGTGCCAAATATTTGACTAATCCACACCCTCAAACGAGATTTACAAGACTCAGCCTGGATTTGGCCCTAGAAACCCTCAGTGCTGCCCTTGAAGCCCTGGCGTCAGCCTTGCTAGCCTCAGAATTCCACTGTGCTGCCCAGAGAGGGACTGCGTAACCCTTGGAAGGGTGATGCAGGCCTTACACTGGCCCTGGAGACCCTCTGCGTAACTTCTGCAGCCCCTTGGAGCCTCTGTGCTGTCTTGTGTAGCACCTGCTTAGCAACTGCGCAACTCCTGCGTAGCTACTGCTTTGCTTCTTTGCGCTGTCTTGTTGCTGCTCCTCTGCCTCTTACTGACTCTTGGCTCTGGGATTAGATCACTTCCTTAGCCAATACTACCCATCGCGGCAGGAAATTCCTCCAGAAATTGTTAGCAAACCCGCCCTAGAATTCTAGATCTATTCCTCAGCTCTACAACTGTGTGTCTTCTCCAATTGACCCTTAAGCCTTTCTCTTATACTTTTTCATTCATCTCATCAACGACCGAGATTAAAACATTTATCAACAGCTGAGATGAAAAGACTGCTTGATCCATGTGACTGAAGGCAATTTCAGCACATGTGTTAATTAATTCACTTTAATTATTTAATTTTCCTTAGTTCAGACTTAAAAAATCCATTAAAATTATTAATTATTTGAATAGCTTGAACACCCACTGAAAATTTTCAAAACACTTTCTGGGTTTTGGAGATCAAGTGTATCTTAGCCCCTCCACAAAATTTCAGGGCTAGAGCACACCCGATGCTACACCAACTATACAAAATCTCAACAATAGCTACATGAGATAGTTTTGATAAATATAAAGCTGTAAATATTCAAAATCAGACAGCATACAACTTACTAACCTGAGCTAGAAATTTTCCCAACGCTCAGAATTTCTTCATGCTGTAATTGAGTCGCACAGGTAATATTGTGCTATCTTTTTGGCACCTAGCTTGGTCCCTCTTGCTTTCATATGTTTAGTGATTGGAGTGATGATTTTTAGTGTGTCTTGCTGTTGGCGGCAGAGCTCGAGACTCGACCCTTTGAGTGGCCTCGTCTAATACGATGAATGTTGTTATATCATTCACCACCTTAGCCCTAAGAAACTTATAAAGGGGGATCACCCGAAAGCATAAAAGGGAGAAATGCTTAAAGGAGCGAATGGGTTGATGTGAATGAAAATCCATATAAAAAGGGGACAAGGCATCATATACATATTCTAGCCTTGCGGTAAGCTTTACACAAAACAAAGGAGGATAAAGGTGCAAGACATCTAGGCAGGGCGGGACCCGCCCATACTCCGAGCATACAAAGGAAGAAAGGCGCGTGAAGAGTTCTGGGGGGATCAAGGATGGCAAGGGGAAGGCGGAAGCTCACCACCCCAGAATGGTGATGACGTAGCATACGGTGGGACCCGAGATAGCTTTTTCGTGGGGTGATGGCCGCAGGCTTAGAGCCGCTACAAGACCCCGCTGGAATGCTTGGCGGGACCGACCACGGAGACACCTGGCGTACTGGTGTTTAACCTGATGCGTGATATACACCTAACGGAACTCTGATAGCAAATAGCCAGATGTCACGCGTCTCAGTTTCGATGTCCTTATGACGTCAGGCGCGCAAGTACGTCCGTCGCATGCATTTGCAGCTGTTGATATGGATTGCCCAGATTGAACGACTCTCATTCATTTTCACATTCATTTCACAGCATTGCCCCAACTCGCAACTCCGACGCGAAACGAGCGGTTTTTGTGAGGACACGCGTCGCTCCCTAACACGTATCGCGTGCCTTCAGCTCGATACCGCTTACCACTCAGCGTCCACGCGAAAACCACTCGCGGTTTTCCGTGAAACCGCCCATGATATGTCCGCGCCATATTTTGATTTAAACCCTGGTTTTTGCCTCCGCCATGGTTTTACCTTTCACTGCTGCATTCCCTACCTCCACACTGCTCTTCCGCCTTTACCCAAGCCATCTAAAGCAGTCAAACCCCTCATCGCAGGATTTATTTAATTTGTTTGTTGTTTCTGCAGATTTTCATGGCCTTTTAATGTACACATGGCCGTCTCATAGCTAATCACAGTGGCTCGAGGCCGAGGATGATGATCCTCCACGCCCGGGAAGCAGAGAGGCAATTCCACGTCCAAGGTAATGGATCATGACCGTTAGCCACTCTATGGGACCCTCCAGTGCAGAAGGCCGACTCTTCCACTATTAGCAGCATTGCATTCTCCGGCTCAGAAGGCCAACTATCCCACAACTAACTGTATTGCCTTTGCCAGTAGCAGCAGTGGCTCCGCCTCATCAAACAACAATGATAAGTCATGACGGGGCCTGTGTGGTCTTTTTACCCTATATTCTCCACTTTGTCATTTGGGGTGAAATCTTCAGATTTACTCCCGCAGTTTTTACTTTCAGTTCAGTCAATTATTACATTTCAGTTAGAAATCGCTTTAGGCCTGCATTGTAAGATGATGAGAGGCAAGTTTTCCTCATCATCATTTCTGTTTTGATTTAGACCTGCAACAGCATACCAGCACGCGGAGAAGATATTTTCCCAAAATATCTTCTCATGCATAGGAATTAGTGGTTATAAAAATAGGAAGCAAACACTAAGAAAGGGTTCCATATTTTCCAAAGGACTCACTAGTTCGAGTGTTTTGTATGTATTTGGTATGAATTTTGATAGTTGATGTTGAAGATCCCGTAGGGACTCAGTAATAAGAAGCTTTGTTGGAATTGGGGATTCCGCTCTGGATGATTCACAGTTTGTAACTCTTCTCTATGTTTTTTTTTTTTAATACAAATGTTCATTTCGTATATTTCCACATTTCTTGTATCTAATGCTCTGGAATGCGAGTGCTCCCATGTTTAAATGTGAATTTATCGTTATAGATACTCATATTTACTCATACATAGCGCTTTAAATAGACTCAGACAGGATACTTTCTTTCATTCTCCATCTCTTCCACCGTTCTTCTGATATTAACTACAATGGATTCTTGTCTTTGAACTTGTCCAGATATATGGATTCTTATCTCTGAATAGGCCCAGTATATATGGATTCTTATCCTTGAATAAGCCCGTTATAGTTAATATCTTAATACATCTTCTGCCACAGTCATCGCTCATATATTACTTGATATTTGTGTGTTCATTTGAGAAGTCGGCCCCCTTTACAACATTCTGTCTTAAAGCTGTCTGATGCATTTACTTATTGCAGTTTATACTCAGTTTATGCAGTTTTCATAGTTGTTGTGTTTAACTTTGGGGTCTTGGTTACACCCTTATTAAAACCATTCATTTGAGTGATAATAGCATGAGAGCCTAACATTGTTAACTGCAATCAGTTGAGTCATATGTTCCTTGCATTTAAGATGTCCTAGGCACTGGTCTTTATACAACTCAAGGCTGTCTCTAGGAGCTACAACAATTAACATGCCCACCGCGTCAAACCCATAGCGAGCTTGATCTGCTCAATGAAGAATTCAGATTGTGGTTAGGACGCACATGTTTTGTGAAAATAATAATGGCCAACCCAAATTGGTCCGATCCAAGCACCTGTAGGGTTCTCCATTACGTAAGCTTGTTCTGGCCAGCGTAAACCTAGAAGATGCGTGCGGCTTGTCCTCTGTGTATATTTGCGCTCACCCTGCAACAATAGTGGATGTTACGACATATGCAACCAGAACTCATCCCAACAATTTGGTACTCGGCTTGCTATAGGTTTTAGGCAGGAGAAACAATGTTGATTCCCATACATGCGTCCTCTTTTAATTAATAATGGATCTAACTAGTGTCCAAGCCTTGCAAAACACTGTCACGCCTAAGTTGAACCACACGAATGGAGTAGAACATTGATACATCTGATTCTGCTTGACTGGGATAGGTGAAACGATGAGTCGCAGAGCATGTGTGATACTCCGTGATCACCGATGACAGCTTGTAACAACCTATGGCATGCACGCTGCAACACGGTTGTGTCTCATCAGAGAGCATGTAGGAGATTCTCTCCCAATGCGACGATTGCGTCAAGTTATCCTCGCCACAAATCGTCCCCCCCCCCGCAGACTCCTTAGTTATGTGCCAGGCCGCCAATCCCACTGTATATTCACGCGGCCCATGGATTAAACATCCCGTACACACCTTGTTCAGGCTACTCGTACCATATACCGCTTGCGGCTGGGAAGAAGCAATGCCACCTTCAAAAGAAAAAACGCAGTTGCTCTCATCCACATTTTCGTCCAACTTCGTCCGCTACCCAAGTTGATTAGAAAAGGGGATTGAAGAGATTTCGACGAATGCGGCTCAGCAAAACATCACAGTAGCTCGCACTCCTCCATACATCGATACCCTGGAAATCATAAACACGCACAGGACCTGTATTAGCTACAACGTTCCCATCGCTAAATAATCCTGACTTTATTAAAAAGTTTTGAACTCGTTTTGCCAAGAAATGGCTCAGTGTATGAATTGGCCTCTGTTCCGCTTGATCCGTGTCAAACTGAGAAATACTTTGCTGGAGATATTTCGACCCCTTGAAGCTTGCAGCCCCACAGTATTTGATTTTGATGTCGGTTCCTGTGATAATCAACCCTTCGGAAAATAAAGTTTCGACCCCTTCACAAGATGTGAATTTGAGATGGAACGTGAGTGGGCTTTCCTTCACCATTCTTGATCAGATAATCCAACAATTTCAGAGGGAATTTGTTGACTGATTTAGGCGATAATTTCACACTACTTCCACAGAACAAAGTTCCGTAATTTGATCATGAACTTTCTTTTGACATTTATTTGCAATAACCCTAAGGCTAGCAAGATCAGCAGCTCCGATACCATTGTAATATCTCAAACATGATATTTTAACTAAACTCCACATTATGCCGTAAAATCAACATTTACTTAACAGAAGATTGCCATGTAAAAATAAAAAACATATAGAGCACTGCAATCCATTACACATGGAACAAGAAGAACCTCAACATTTTATTATAAATGGTAAATTGGGGTTACATGCATATTAGACCCAAAATAGCTAAGATGGAAAACTGGCCACCAATATGAACTGCTGCACTGCGTTGGCCTCCAAAATTGAACTGCTGCATTCTCCCTCTGGCAACAGTTGCCACTGAAGACACTGAAAGATAATTGTAAAATTTTGAAGATGTTCTATGCTAGTAGCAATTTCACTTTTCATTCAGCAATCATACAAGTAGTTAAGCAAAATGCAGATAGAACATATAAGTAGATCTTACAGAAGACAAATCAGAAACAGGAAAAATGTGTGTATTCGTTTCGGCGGTCAACAGGATGCTTCAACCAGCAAAGTCTCCTTTGGTCGGCCAGCCCAGCATGTGTCACAACAACCCTCCAAACTGTAGATGAGTCAACCCAAGTCAACTCTGCAAAAGTCAACGCTGTCCTGAAAAGTCAACGCAGGGGCAGCAAGCTAAAAGTCAACGCAGCAGCAAAACGGTCAACCCTTTGACCTCGATTTTTGTGCCAGGTAGTACGACCTTCATAAATCGAACCTTCCACAAGTTTTCAGCTTGTTTGGACCAAGCGTTGACCAAAGTCAACGCTGGTCAAAGTTTCTGCGAAACCCTAGCAGCAGCACATCCGTACTTCAGCTTGGCCGTACAGTTTGTCCTCTTCGTCCTTCACACGTGTGGCTGAAACTCGTCCTTCTTGGTAGCTCGTACTCTAAGATGAGAGAGTAATATGAGAGTTGTGATGATGATGAAAATCTCTCCAACTTTTCCTGTATATATATCCATCATGAGGGTGTGTGACACATCTGTTGGGCATGCGAGCCTGCATTACAAAACTGGCCGACCTTGCACATATAATTTATTAAAAATAATAAATTCAAAATATAAGTTCTGCTCATCGGATTAAGACATATTTTATATGGATTTTACACCTCTCAGAAAGAGGACTCCAACAAAAATATTAGCCTCTTAATCTGAGCATCTTAATATGGAGTTTGGACCTAGTTGTCCAAATTTAACACTCCCTCTCAACTAGGGAGAACTCCATCTATCAGTGCAATCAACATCGTGCGTCATCCCGCCGAAACTTGCTTTGCTGGCTTCTTTATTTCAGAACAGAAGTGGGTCAGTCACAAAGACATCATCCCCCGACTGACATAGTCAGTCCAGAGGTCCTAGACCTCACAAATCTTGATCCCAGATCAAGTGGTTGGACCGTGCCATGCTAGATAGAGAGTACGGCAATCTCTGATGCGTCCATCAGTCTTTGCTAATAGTCTCTAACTTTTCCACACCTCATTGGCCAAATGAGAGGTACTTCCCATGAGCCCTGAACTCGATGGGTAGGATGCATACGGGGCACAGAAAATGAGAGGTGAACCAACTCAAAATCACAACGGTGGGGTCCAAGCACACCACCAAGGTTGGCAAGCCTAGCCTTGTGGTTGCCCATAGCTCCGAGAAGCTCTCCCCAAAGCCCCCCAGAGCTCCCAGAGCTCATCGTCCAACATGACCCACATCATAGGGTCGTTCCACGATACCAAGACTCTCACGGAAGGTTAGGAACTTGACCTTCCCCAGGGGCTTAGTGAGAATATCTGCGACCTGCTCATCAGTTCCTATATGATCGAGCCTTACGGCGCCTCGCTGTACCATATCCCGGATAAAGTGGTACATGATATCAATATGCTTGGATCGGTCGTGGAACACAGGATTCTCAGTCATACGAATCCCACTCTGGTTATCACAGAGTATCACAGTGGTATCTAGCACATGTCCAAACAGCTCACTAAAGAGCTTTCGCAACCAAACTGCTTCACAACAGGCCATCCCCAAGCGGCCAGTATGACCATTATAGCGGTGCTCGAAGCCACCGACTGCAGCTTCCACTGCTCATCCATGAGATCGAAGCGAAACCAAGAGAAACGACATCCGGATGTGCCTTTCGATCCCACCTGCTGCCCGGCCCAATCGGCATCGTATGTCACGGAGTATCTCTCCCGGCGGTGTATCTCGGCCCATGGTTTATCGTACCCGAAGATATCTCAAAAGATTCTTGGCACCAACCCGATGTGAAAATGATGGCTCAACCGTACGGTGACTCAAAGTGTTCCTTTGCAAAACATATGTCGGACATTCTGGACAGTGTTCACTAAGAACATCAAAGCTCCTATGAGTTGACGATGCTCGAAGAGGATTTGGCCAAGATAGGCCAGCAGCGCTGCTCACTCAACTTCTTGAAGTTGAGTTCCATCGGTGTCGACACGGACTTACAGTCCACCATTCCAAATCTTTCCAGAGAGTACGGCAAACTCTGATGCGTCCATCAGTCTTTGCTACTAGTCTCTAGCCTTTCCCACCTCATTGGCCAAATGAGAGGTACTTCCCATGAGCCCTAAACTCAATGGGTAGAATGCATACGGGGCACAGAAAATGAGAGGTGAACTAACTCAAAATCACAACGGTGGGGTCCAAGCACACCACCAAGGTTGGAAAGCCTAGCCTTGTGGTTGCCCATAGCTCCAAGAAGCTTTCCCCAAAGCCCCCCAGAGCTCCCAGAGCTCATCGTCCAACAAGACCCACATCATAGGGTCGTTCCATGATTCCAAGATTCTCACGGAAGGTTAGGAACATGACCTTCCCCAAGGGCATTGTGAGAATATCCGCGACCTGCTCATCAGTTCCTATATGATCGAGCCCTACGGCGCCTCGCTGTACCATATCCCAGATAAAGTGGTACCAGCCATCAACATGCTTGGATCAATCGTGGAACCCGGGATTCTATAACAAATGAATCCCCCTCTGGTTATCACAAAGGATAACGGTGGCATCTAGCACATGCTCGAACAGCTCACAAAGAGCTTTCGCAACCAAGTGACTTCACAATAGGCCATACATGTTACAATGTATTCGGCCTCAGCGGTGCTCAAGACTGCCGACTTTAGATTCCTGCCCGAAGCAGATCTACATGTGAAGTAGCATCCAGATGTGCTCTTGCGATCCACCACACTGCCAGCCCAATCGGCATCAGTATATCCACAGAGTGTCATACTCCCGGTAGTGTATCTCAGCCCATGGTCTGTCGTGCCTCAGAGATATCTCAAGAGTTTCTTGGCACCAACCCAGTGAATGTTATGATCAACCATGTGTTGACTCAAAGTGTTCACTGCACAGCATATGTTCGAACAAGTGTTCATTGAGAACATCAGGGTCCTTATGAGTTCACGATACTCAGTAGGACGGGCCCAACAACGTTGCTCCTCAACTTCTTAAAGTTGAGTTCCATGGACTTACAGTCCATCATACCAGAACTTTCTAGAAGCTTCACAATATATTTTCCTTGAGAAAGGAAAATCTCTCCAGGTCTCTGCCAGACCTCCAGGCCTAGGAAATAGTGCATCAGTCCTAGGTCCTTCATCTCGAATTCAGCAGCAAGCTCTCTCTTACATTGATGAATGAGAGGGTCATCACCAGTCAGGAAGAGGTCATCCACATATAATACTAGAATGAGAGGCTTCTCTTTCACAACCTTGAAGTATAGGTTCGGATCAGCATTACTTCGAGTGAAGCCCAGCTTCATCAAGTAACTATCCATCTTTTCGTACCAAGCTCTGGGTGCTTGCTTTAACCCATAGAGGGCTTTCTTCAACCTGCAGACATAAGTGTCTCGATCTTGAACTTCAAATCCCAGAGGCTGTTCTACATACACCTCTTCCTTTATTGCACCATGCAGAAAAGCGGTCTTGACATCCATCTGATGAAGACTCCATCCTTGCGTAGCAGCAAGGGCTATGATTGATCGGATGGTGGTATATCGTGCCACAGGTGCAAATATATCGTCATAGTCAATTCCTTCCTTTTGAGAGAAGCCACGGGCAACAAACCTTGCCTTAAACTTATCAGCACTCCCATCAGATCCATGTTTGATTTTGTAGAGCCATTTAGCGGTGACAACAGATTTGTCCTTCGGTCTCGGGACCACATCCCAGACATCATTCTTCATAATAGACTCATATTCTTTATGCATAGCATCCTTCCAGACTTGATGCTTGATGGCTTCCTCAAAAGATCCAGGTTCAGATTGTACAATAGTACTCATGGCAGCTAGATACCCTTGGTATCTACACGGCTTCTTGCTTTCTCGGAATGTCCCCCTTGGGGCAGCATGACCCTCCGCATCTTCGAGGGTGTCCCTGAGCCATGATGGTCTCTTTCCTAGAGAAGGGGAAGGATCAATAGGGTCCATTGGCCCTTCAACATCAGGCATAGTCTCATCCTGGGGTTCTTCCAGATTTCCAGGTCTTCCTTCATGATTTTCTTCAGATCTGGGAAGATCTACAACTTTCTTCAGGGAAGCATCTTCGTCAAAAGTGACATCATGGCTTATCTCTACTTCCCTTTGTCCAGGTACATAGACTCTATATGCCTTAGAAGTCTCACTATAGCCTACAAACATTCCTTTCTTCCCAGTAGCATCCAGCTTACTTCTCTTTTCTTTCGGCACATGAAAATAGACAGGACATCCAAAAATTCTAAAATGTGAGACATCAGTTTTCTTACCAGAGAAAACCTCTTCGGGAGTTTTGGAGTCCAAAGCGGAATGAGGGCATCGGTTTTGAATGTACACAGCAGTATTTGCAGCTTCTCCCCACAGAAACCTTGGTAGACCCTGGTCACATAGCATGGCACGGGCAGCTTCCACAATAGTCCTATTTTTGCGTTCAGCAACACCATTCTGCTCAGGAGTATATGCAGTGGTAGTCTCCCTCTTAATGCCAGCTTCTCTGCAAAAGTCTTTGAACTCATTTGACTCATATTCAGTGCCATTGTCACTCCTCAAAATCTTGATCTTCTTTCCGGTCATATTTTCCACCAAGGCTTTGAAGGTACGGAACCACATGAAAGCCTCATCCTTCTTCTTCAAGAAGTATATCCAGGTTTTGCGAGAGAAGTCATTAGTAAATGTCATGTAGTAAGAACATCCCCCCAGGGATGTCACGGGCAACATACCAGATAGATCAGAATGGACCAGTTGCAATATATCAGATGTCTTTGTGACACTTGAGGGGAAAGGTCCCCTTGTATGTTTTCCTTCAGCACAGCTCTTACATACACCTTCATGATTATTTCCAAAGTCAGGCATCCCTGTCACCACCTTCCTTGCTTCGGGAAGGGCCTTGTAATGAAGGTGTCCAAATCTTCTGTGCCATAGTTCGGTTTGTCGGATAGTATCACAAGTCATAGCTCCCAACGGACTCCCTCCAACCTGGTAGAGTGTACCAACTCTAAAACCAATTGAGATAGCTTCCTTGAAGCTCTTCTTCCACATGAGTACCTTTCCATCAGAGAAAGTTACATTGAATCCTTTGTCTTCCATGGCAGATACAAACACAAGGTTCTTCTTCAATTTGGGTACATAGAGTACATCTTGTAGACGGAGGACTTGTCCTTGAGACAAGTGAAGGGTCACAGTTCCGGTCCCTTTCACAGGATAAGTGGCATTATCCTCAAGGATAATTTCTAGATTAGTATCCCTTTCAACCATGTCAGAAAGTGCTTCCTTGAATCCAGTGATGTGTCTTGAGGCACCACTATCAATTAGCCAGACATCCATAGTGTCGGGCGGAGATGTAGCTGAGAGAGCAGATACCAAAATATACTCATTTCTTTTATCAACAACATTAGACTCCTCATACCTGGTATTTCTGGACCTCTTAGAAGTTTTATTGTTTCCTCCAAAGTGTGCCTTCCTCTTTCCTTTGGATTTGTCATTTCTTCGATTCCCATTTCTTCGGTTGATGTTGTTATCGTCACTATCGGGAGAATCCTTCTTGAAGGGGCATTCTCTAGCATAGTGTCCAGTCCTATGGCAGGTGAAACATTTACCCTTCTTCTGTTGAGTCTTTGTCCTTCTTTTGTCCTTAGAACCACCAAAGTTCTTCTTTCGGGAATGAGCACCATAGGCAGCATTTCTTTCATTATCAAATTCCTTCATCCTTGTTTCTTCTTGCATACATCTAGACAGAAGCTCATCAAAGTTAGGAATGGTATTATTGTTGAGAATCGTAGTTGTGAATACTTGCCATTCATATGGAAGTCCTCCAAGTGCGGTGAGAACCATCTCACGATCAGCTATTATCTCCCCAATAGCTAGCAGATTGTTCTTGGTTTCGGTCAACTTCAGAAAGAAAGTTTGAACAGACTCATCTCGGCCCTTCTTCATATTCTTCAACTTGTTCTTGAGGAATAGCACTTGGTTCACATTGTTTACTTGAAACATAAGTATCAATTTGTCATACATCTCCTTGGATGTGCCTAGTTCAGATATGTAGGCAACCAGACTCTTATTTATGGATTCCCTGATCAGCAGCTTTGCTCTGATTTCTCCCTTCTTATACTTGTTTCTAACAGCAGCAGAGGCATTGGATGGAGGTTCTTGAATCCTCCCTGTCACATGATCCAGGAGATCATGATCTTCTAATTTGAGATCTAATATCATCTTCCAGGGATGGAAGTCATCACTTCCGGTCAACTTGTCATTCTCCTTGAATTCAAGACTAGTGGAACCCATTTCCACGATGATGATTGCTATAGATTGAGTTTGTCTTCACCTCAGCTCCGATACCATGTTAGGTTTTGTAGATGTTCTATGCTAGTAGCAATTTCACTTTTCATTCAGCAATCATACAAGTAGTTAAGCAAAATGCAGATAGAACATATAAGTAGATCTTACAGAAGACAAATCAGAAACAGGAAAAATGTGTGTATTCGTTTCGGCGGTCAACAGGATGCTTCAACCAGCAAAGTCTCCTTTGGTCAGCCAGCCCAACATGTGTCACAACAACCCTCCAATCAGTAGATGAGTCAACCCAAGTCAACTCTGCAAAAGTCAACGCTGTCCTGAAAAGTCAACGCAGGGGCAGCAAGCTAAAAGTCAACGCAGCAGTAAAACGGTCAACCCTTTGACCTCGATTTTTGTGCCAAGTAGTACGGCCTTCATAAATCGAACCTTCCACCAATTTTCAGCTTGTTTGGACCAAGCGTTGACCAAAGTCAACGCTGGTCAAAGTTTCTGCGAAACCCTAGCAGCAGCAAATCCGTACTTCAGCTTGACCGTACAGTTTGTCCTCTTCGTCCTTCACACGTGTGGATTAAATTCGTCCTTCTTGGTAGCTCAAACATAAAGGTAGCTGCAGAATCGCCGGTTAGCTACGGAATGCTTGCATTCTGCAGCTAGTTCCGGTCAAAATGCTTAACAATGGCAACAATCACAAAATCCAACAAGTCAGTCATGTAAACCATTCTAGAAGTAATTTTAACTATTTTTATTGATCAATTGGGTTTAAAATGGAAATGGACAAGGGAAAAATGAGGTAAAATGAGGTGAAGGAAAGCACAAATTTGAGGCTCAACAGGTTCCTCAAAAAATCCGCTAGAGGTTCTTTTCCTTGTAGTGCATCATGAAGAATGATGTTTGCAATATTTTGCGATGACCAGAGGGAAAATCAGTAGTAGGCTCATGTTGGATGTACAAGGTGAGGCATGGGGAAAATGGGAGTGTGGAGAAGTACAAGGATAGGTTTGTGGCCAAGGGCTTCTCACAGGTTGAAGGAATCAACTTAATGAGACGTTTTCCCCAATGGCTCATTATTCAACCATCGAGATGATTCTGACATTTGCAACTCAAATGGGGTAAAATATCCACCAAAAGGATGTGAAGACAACATTCCTTAACAGGGTGGTTGAGCAAGAGACTTATATGAAGTAGCCATAGGGGTTTGAGGCTTTCAACAAAGACACCCATGTATGTTTATTGAAGAGACCTCTATATGGGTTCAAGCAAGCTCCGAGAGCATGGTACATTCACATTGATAGCTACCTTCGAGGAATGGGTTTCACTAAGAGTGAGGTGGATGCCAACCTATAATACATCAATATTGGAGGGCATATGCTCATTCTAGTTCTCTATGCTAACAGTCGTATTTTGATTGGAGTAGACAACTTGATTCAAGATTGCAAGGTAGACTTTGCAAGGGAGTTTGAGATGAAGTATATAGGGCTTATGCACTATTTTCTTAGGGTGGAGGTATAGCAGGGTGATGGGGAGATATTATTGGGGTAGGGGAAGAACACTACAGAGATCCCCAAAAGGCTTCATATGCAGAATTTCAGGCCCATGACCATGCCTCTAGTCACAAATTAGAGGAAGGTGGATGCTCGTAAAGTAGAGTGAGTAGATGCCACATTATCCAAGAAGCGCATCAGATCATTGATGTACTTAGTAAACATACAACCTGATATTGGTTTTGTAGTGAACCAATTGAGCCTATTACCACCACCTATGGACGATATCCATAGGAGAAATTTTTCTCCTAAATGGTCCTCAACCAGTAGCCACCAACCACCAGGTAGCTCAATGTGCCACCATCTCCACCACCTGAGCCATCCATTATGCACCCTCGCCCATATGTTATGATCGTATGTTTGAAGGTGGGCCTTCCAAGTCGAAAGGTATGTCATTCATTATGTAGTTGGTTATTTCTATTTACTTATCATGGACACTATTGGGCATCAATTAATGGGGGAATTCGATGGAAATGAACGGGCTTAGTCAGTCCACTTTTGTCCCCTTTGTTCAACTTGGTAGTTAACCTTGTATCCTACTACAGTGGGATCTCTTTTATTGGCTACTAGCTTTAGGAGTAGAACTACATGGAAAATCTCAATTTTGGTTGCTTAGTCCTGCTTCTCGATGCCACATACATCACTCCCCTCCGCTCATTATAACCCCTTTTCACATATTTCCCATTCAGGTCCACATTTTCCCATTAGGTCTAGAAGGAGTTAGAATCCCCCTCCCCTTGTCTGCACTATGGGTTGAGCCTGAACTGATGCACTAGAGGTTGATGCAGCTAAAAAGAAAGAAAAAAAACATAATTAGCCACTTTCAACATGAAATGTACCACAAAATGTAAAAGATGGCCAGGACATACAAATTCAACACGTGGGCAAAAGTAAAACATGAGCTCTACCCCTATCATTATGGTCATCACCCTAGTTCCTAGGGACCCATATATTGGCCCCCTACATCATTAAGGAACCCATGATTGTCCCAAACCCTAGTGGGTGATGAACTATACCACATTAAGGGTTATTCATTGTTATATAATTCACATCATGCTCTCATCCCCTAGAACCCCAAGAAATTATAAAAGAAAAATCAATAAAAGGAAAAAGGCATATGAAGAAGGGTGGAAAAACAAAGGTCGAGGTAGCGCATGTACCACTATTTCTCTCTCCATATATACACCCAAGTGTGGGTTTCCCATATCATAGCTACCCTTGTATTGTGGCATGTGGTTTATAGCCTTCCCCTGATGTCCCAATTCATTCCATCATTATATCACATGATATCTGCCACTCGATTGATGTACCATAGACCTATCACTCCCTTAGAGGTTGAAACAACCTAATAGGGTCCTTCGTTAACATCCTTCTTGGACTTGGAGACACATGTACACTCTAAATCTCATTATGGAAGGGAATGCCATTATGAAGTGTCCACATGGTTCCATGATTTGCAAGCTCACATTTACTCAGTTACACTAATGAATTGTTGTACTGGAAGGTGAGGAGATGCATTGGATCTTATACAATATTGTTGGTGGGGCTTCATTTTGTGGGTTTAGTCTCCCTATATGAGGTCCAAGCCCTTTAGAGGGTCTTATTTTCATTTATAGGGTGAGCTTTGAGAGCCATGGGCCTCCACTATAGTAGAGATAAGATATTCATGCCATGGGATTCTTCAGTACCATCCATTGCTCACTCGTGTTCCACCTATTAGATGATGATGATGCACCTGGACCACCTAGCCCGGTTGGCTACACTCTTAGACCACAAACATGGTGATCTGTAATTCAAACTTGAAGGTGACAGGGAAATGTGCAAGTTAAATTTTTTGTGTTTTAGGAAATGGATCAATTTGCAAAAGCACATAAATTAGTGGTTTTTAAAACTTAGTTTGCAACATAAAAGCAAAGACAAATATACCATACACAGCAACACAATACAGAAAAATGATAAACGAGTTCACCCCTCCTGAGCTAGATCTCCTGGTCTAGCTTCGAATCTTGGGCCTCTTTCATTAAGTGCTCAAATATTTGATTTCATGGATTTTCAGCTCTCAGAATGCAAAAATAATGACTCCAATGGCTTCATAACACCTAGAAACCCCACATTGGGCTCTTGTTAGGCTCAATTTGGCCAAAAAATGAGAAATTATTGGAACAACTAGATTAAAGCATAATAAAAAAAACTCACTGTACTTTTACTTTATTTATCGTATCCATATTGGGATTCACCATTGTTGTTACTTACCTTGTTACGATCTAACTGCTAGCCTTGCCATTATCTCCATAGTGAACTGGATCAAGAAAGAAGAAAGATATTTTGTTGTCATCGGTGGGCATCTTATTTGTTTAATGAAGGACACGAACCAGAGGTTTGATAGATGTGTAGTGGAAATAAATGTAGATTCTGGGAAAGGAATAGCCATATTGGCTAAAAAATTCAATCAAGTATATATGAGAAATGGGGAGGCAAATAAGTAGAGTTGGTCACTTCCTCAAATTCCTTACCACAAAGTTTCCATACAAAACAGTAGCAATACAACTTCAAGAACTTAAACTGAATAGGGTACCCAAATAGTTGAGTACAATTTTTTATGAGATAGGGATTGTCCCTCCCGGCACCTTATTTTTTTTTGAAATGACCTATTTCCCAACTATTTTCATCTGTCCAAGAAAGGTGGATGTTCAAATTTGGTAATATACGATGCTTTTTCTCATTCCTCCAATCCTCTTAGCAATCACCAGTCACATACAAACAACATATATGTGAATGTGCGTGTAAAAAAATCACATAAACACTAAAGGGAAAGGAATGAAACACCATAAAAAGCCAACAAAGAAAACATTCTAATCTCTATCAAACCATCCAAGAGGATAGAAGAGTGAAAAAAAATCATAAAGACTATAAAATCTTAGAGCAATGGTGTAAGTTTCTCAACTCTCAGTGACAGTGGGAGTTCATAGTAAACCCAAAAAGTATGTCATATGTTAACAATCACACAAAGCATAAGGAAACATAATGACCATTTGTTTATAATGACTTCGGAATATTTGAGAGGGGAAAAACCTTGAAACTCCAACAACTGCAAGTACCACCAGGAAAAATACCTCTTTTGTACAACAAAAACCTTAGTTTTAACTCAGATGAATTTGGAACAAAACCAAGGAAACAAGATTCAGAAGCTGGAAAAGGGTCGAGTCGAGAGGCTTGTTGAAAAATTTTAAGAGCTAGAGGTGATGAATTCCTTAACAGCGAAGTACCTGTAATATTTTCATGGGTTATAATAAAGATCAACAAGTTGAATGGTTGCACAAATCAATATTCAGTTGACACTTAAATAATTGGGATTTAATATTTTAAAAACTTTCAACTGTCTAACATTAAATTTGACAATGCAAAAAAATGCAAAGTGACAAGTGGGAGATTTCTTCCCAAAAAAATGGCATAATTATTGATATAATTTCACCCACCTCTCCAAACATTATCCCATTCTTTGGGGTCACTCACAACCAACCAATTCATTTTTAGACCAAAGGTGTTCCTATGATGGGTTTGGCTGAGTAGATTCAACCAATAGTAGAGGTTTAATCTCGTCCTCCTTTGTCCAACAATTTTTTAACACATGGAAAAACCCAACAATTAGAAAGTTTGGTCAAAACATAAAAATTAGAAAGTTTTAGAAATGTGAAATCATTTTCTACATCAATTATTTTGGAAATTACATCCAAAAAGATTCATTGCATATTTTGGAAAATACATCATGAGTACTACCTAAGAATACTAAAGAAAACCAAGAAAAACAAAACATGAAGATAGAAATACGAGATTGAAAATTTACTCTTGTATAGTTCACATGCTTATAAACATGCTTTTTCCATAGAGCTTTAATAAAGCCAATTAAAATTTTTATATTTTTTAATATCAAACAAACCCTTGATTTGTTATATCAAACAAAGCCAATTAAAATTTTGATATTTTTTTATATTTAAATTGTAAGTTACACAAAATTAAGATGAAGGCACTAACAAAATATTGTATTCCACTGAACCAATTAACATTAATAAGTTACAAGTCTTTAAATGATAAATCGAATAAAATATATATACATTAAAAAATAAAAGGAAAAATAACTATTAATTTTTGATATCCAAACAAACCCAAAATTAGAAATTTTTAGCAATGTGCAATCCTTTTCCACATCGATGATTTTGGAAATTACATCCAAAAATATTCATTGCATATTTTGGAAAATAAATCATGAGTAATACCTAAGAATACTAAAGAAAACCAAGAAAAGAAGAACATCAAGATAGAAACGCGAGGTGGAAACTTTACTCTTGGAAACTTTAGTCTTGTATAGTGTGAATTCTTGATTTGGGGTAGCATCAGATGTGCTCTATGTCTCAAAATTTGCAAAGAGACTTAAACACGTGTATTCTAGATAACCCAGAAATCATTTGGGGAAATTCCACCTGGATTGTGTTTTATTAAAATAATTAATTATTTTAAAGGGAACCTAAGTCTAAACTTAGGAAAATAAAATAATTAAAGTGAATTAATAAAATATGGGTATGAATGTTCTAGAAAATGGGGATCAAATCAAAAGTTAATATTAGTCGTTGATTAGAGATTTAATATCGGTCGTTGAAGATTCAACGAGAATATTATAAGAAGGGCTTGAAAAGTCATTTGGAAATAACATCAACACAAGATGAAGGAAGGATAAAGATATCGATTTCTTTAGTGAGAAATGCTCAGGGAGAAACTTCGATCTATGCATTATACATAGAGAGGGGTAGTAATTTTGGTTGGAAGCATTCCAAATCCGGAAAGTGATGGAATCTTAGCTAAACTGAGAGAGGAAGCGGGGGGGTGAATAAGTTTAGTACATTCATGGACATTTAAAACTCTTTTCATTCAACTCAATGACACCTTTAATTCATAAGCAGCTTAATACATAATGAATAAACAAAATTAATGTGTGTAGAGAAAGTAATTAAGCAGATTAAAACATCACATCAACACATAATCATCAAGCACATAGACAAAAGATATAAGTGGAAACCCATAAGGGATAAAACCACACGTAAGCTCCAACTCCCTCTCACCATTGATTTTCTGTATGCTCCAAACTACAGGAGGCTACTACCTCAAATTCTGCAAGCTACAACTTGCAAGGAAGCTCCAAATCCCATCTATTTTCTGCAGGCTACAACCCATAGGAGGCTCCTACCTCAACTAGCTCCAACTGGACATATATCAAGCTACAACTTGCAAGGAAGCTCCAACTCCCATCTATTTTCTTCAGGCTACAACCCACAGGAGGCTCCTACCTCAACCAACTCCAATTAGAGATCTATCAAGCTACAAATTGAAATATAAGCACCAACTCCCATGTATTTTTTTGTAGCCTACAACCTACAGGAGGCTCTTACCTCAACCAGCTCCAACTTGACAATTATCAAGCTACAACTTGAAATGGAAGCACCAACTCCTATGTATTTTTCTGCAGGCTACAACCCATAGGAGGCTCCTACCTCAACCAACTACAATTGGAAATCTATCAAGATACAAATTGATATGGAAGAACCAACTCCCTCACACTACAATAAAATCATATGCTGATTTACCTGGATATCAGCTCTGTTTTACTCCTTCTTCATTGCTGCCTTTTCAGCCTTCATATCTGCTTCATATCAGCTCCTAATATGCAAAGCATCTCTATCAGTCCTCTCTTATTCTTTCACTCTCCAACCTTTTGTAGCTTCTTATATTCTTCTACTATCTTCCATTATGCATTTTTCTAACAACGTTCAACTCTCTTCAATTATGTTGCACTCTCTCTCTCTCTCTCTCTCTCTGTTTTTGTAACCTTTTGCACATGGATATTACATGTTTTAAATAGATAAATTCATGAATATTTTCATTCTCTATGGATATGAACTGAGTAGGAATGACTCTTTTCCTTCCACCCATTTGATTCCTTACACTTCAGTTCAGGTTATTACATTAGAAATAATCATTACAACACTCATGGAGTTTTTCCTATGCCTACGGAGACTTGCCTTTGCATCACAAACAATACAAAATAATCAATGAATTTACATTTACAGTTACAATAATATTTCAATTCAGCCCTTTCAGCTTCTTTCTTTTATGTTCATCTTGTCTTCTCTGCATGTTGTCCCTTTGTCTTCTCTGGCTGCTGTTATATTTCCAACTGTGCTGCAGCATTACTATCTGAGCCCGACTTGACCCATTTATTACGTTTCAAGTAGTGCTACTATACCCTTATTTTTCCCGACTCTACCTATTATATTTAACCAAAACTCTCAACATTCTATGTACGCACTATCGGGTCTCTCTACTCGAGTCCATTCTCTTGCATTCAGCCTTTTCGTTTAACTCACAGACGCAACCGCATAACACTATTCTGCATGAGCTCTGGGTCCTTTTTCATGTGTTCAAGCCTTTCCTTTGTAACCTGAGTCATCCTCCACTTCCATGGTTTTCTTCATAAAACCAGCGCAAACACATTAAACCTTGGACCTGAAATATATTAATATTCACCTCTAAGCCGCATCGGGTCCGCTTCACAAATCACACTTCGCACTTCAGTATTCCATAGATTTTACATTATAATCTCCTTTTCCTCCTCTAATGCAATTTAATAGAGAAAAAGGTTTACATATAGAATTGAAATCCTTTGGATTTCACGTTTGAAACCACATCGCATTTGGGCTTCTTTATCGCACTTCACAACTTTACCAATTTACAAATTTCACAATACTTGCGATTCTACGATTTCGCAAATTGTAGTGAACTCCTTATCGCACGTTGCGCCTTAAAACATATAACTTGCGAAGTATTAACATATAACTTTAAGAATCGCTATTTATGATGTGAGGTATGCGAGTGGGTCCCACACCAGACTTTAGCTTTGAAGCTCCATCGTGTCTGCTCCTCTTTATCGCACTTCACAAGTTTTAGCTTTTAGTAATAACAAGAATCTCTTGCCTTTTGCGATATGCGATGTGCGGTATGTGGGCCAGTTCCACGTCATCTTGCCACGTCACCCTGCCATGTCAGCTTGCCATGTCATCATAAATTACCTGTGATTTGTGGGGTCGGGGCCACGTCATCTACCATGTCAGCTTGCCACATAACTACCATGTCATATCCACATCATTGCCACGTCATCTTGTCGTCACCCGCACTTCGCATCGCAACTTAAATAAATTATCGTGTGAAGTCTTAGCGCTAAACACAAAAATCGCTGATGTGTGATATATCGTTGGGTGTGATTTAAGTTCTACCGTTGATCTCGCCCAGATATAACGATCCTCATTGATCCTTTGTTGATCTTCTTCGCATCACAAATAAAATAGCTTACCATGTGGTGTCTTTAAACATAAACAATAAAATCGCCGAAGTGTGAAATACTACTAGGCTTGCGATTTAATCTCCGTCGTTGATCTATGCCGAGATCCAATGCTCCTCGCTGTATCTTTACTCTAGTCTGTCGACTTTTCTTCTTTGCTTGTGACTGTTTGTTTCTTTCTTGTTGTTCGTAGAACACTTGACTCGTTCACTACTTTGCCCATGTTCATGGCTTGCCCCACTTAACGTTCATGACTTGACCTGCTTACCATTCGCAAATTTTCCCAGCACGTTCACGACTCTGCCTTTGTTGTTTTGTTGCCTTTGCTCCTTTTTTGCCTTAACTTCCTTTGCTGCATTTGCTTATTTGTTTCCTTTGCTACCTTTTCCTTTTTCTTCGTTTGCTCCTTTCCTGCCTTTGTTGCCTTTGTTCATTTTCTTCCTTAACTGCCTTTGCTACCTTTTTCTCCTTTAATTCTAAAGTTGCTCCTCTCTACTCCTTTTCCTTTGTTGATGGTCTAATGTTGCTCCTTGACTCTCTACTACTCGTCTACCTCTCTTTTATGCTTTCTTACTACATTATTTCCTGATCTGCTTCTTTACCTTATTTTTGTTGCTTCTCTGCTCCTTTTCCTTAATGATAGTTATGTTTTTTCTCCTTTGTGCTCCTTTGCGATCAATGAAAATATTTCCAACAGAGAGTGCATAGCAGAGGAGACAGTGAGAGCCAAAAAGGCAATGCAGATCCAGTGATGCAGAGGCTACATAGTCACTATGTATAGTCTAAATGGAAATCGTATTTTTGCTGAGGAGACAGCGTTGTCCAGTGCCAGATCTCGGAGAGATTTTCTCGAGGCTAGAAGGCTTCAGTTTCCAGCCAGCAAAGAGACCATCGTAGAGACAGAGGGTAGGTGTAGTTGTGCTGTAGAGACTTTGCAGAGTGTTGCAGTCATTTTGTAGAGGCAACGCAGGGTAGTTCGTTTTGGGTGTTGATCAGTGTCAGGTACCCATGGAGGAGTGAGTTTTATCTCACAAGATCTTTCTTGTTAATTTCTCTGCATGATTTGAAATATTTGTCAATCATAGACTTGTACTCATAAAATTTATTGCATAATATATAAACCCTCAATTGTTGCACCGATTTTCCCACATTGGGTTTTTCTAGGGATATTGGTCCAAAAATAACTATGTCAGATGTGTGTATGATCTACTCTTGTTCATATTTTGTTTCTGCTTTTTTATTTTTCCGTAATTTATTTGTGAAGGTTGTAGTGTATGAGATTTTGTTGTTTATAATAGAAAATTGTAAATAATTTGTTAAAACAAATTATCAGATAGGAGATTTCTCATCAGTGTTGTGGTAGGATTCCGAATAATACAAATTTTCACATGGTATCATAGCTTGTATAGTTGAGTGCAGAAGGAACAGAAGAAAATATCTGTAGATATAGCCTTGGTGAAGCTAGGATCAAAGAGATGCATAAGCAACAGATTGATATCCCACAATATTGTGTAGTCCAAGCCAGGCGGGCTAGTTGCTGGAAGGAAATATCTCTCCGAGTGAGCTGATAGAGAGGTAGGATTTTCCATATCACAGTTTTTCCAAGGCAGAGGGAGCAACACAACATATTAGCATAGATCAACAATCGAAGGGACGCAGGTTTTTGCGCAGCAGTGACTGTACGTACAGAAGTGTCAAAAGAGTAGTTGAAGACACATTTTGGGTATTTTTGACCTCAGGGAGTTTCTTGCCCAAGAAACTCAGATTTCTCGTGTATAAGTAGCACAGTTCGTGGCTTGCTCCATTAGGGAGTTCATAAATCCCATTGCTTAGAGGATTAGAGGGAGCAAATCGATAGTGATTGTGTGAGATGGCAGCCAGTGAGTTGCGTGACCAAGACTGGTTGGAGGGTGCCTCCAACTACGTAATCTACAAGGCAAGGATTTAATTCATTCTAAATGAACATGACCTCAAGTAGTTTATTGAAATTCCTCAGGCTGAACTGGTAGATATTGCACAATTAAGAGCCTTCAAGAAGAACATCGCTAAAGCCAAGAAGTTTTTTCTCCATGGAGTGAAGGATCATATTATTTCACACTTTTTTGGAAAAGGGACATCCAAGGAGATGTGGGATGTGTTGGCCATGCTATATCAGGGGTCTTCTGAGTAGAGGAAGATTTTTTTGGAGGATAAGATGCGAACCACCAGGATGCAGAAGGGAGAGCGCATGGATTCATTCCTCTCTAGACATAAGGAGAACTGAGATCTGCTGGCAGCTGTGGGAGAAGCTCCTTAGGCCACATATGTGTTCAAACTGGCCTTAATTTATTGTTTGAATTCTATCAAGTTTTTTTCCAAAGCATCCTGGGCAGAGAAAAGTTACGGGACTGGGAACCAATGTGGGTATCTCTTCAGCAAGAAGAGATGAGGAGATATCTACTCAAGTAAAAACTTGATGGCAACAACAGCAATGGTTTTAAGCCTAAAGAGGAGGAGGAGAATACAACCCTTGCATCAAAATGACAGCAAGAGCACCGCAGGAGGAATAAGTACATTTCTAAGATCAAGTGCTTCCAGTGTGGTGAGATGGGACATTACTCCACACAGTGTCCTATCAACCATTTGAACCTGGACCGGATTAATGTCTTTTTATAATGAATAGATTAATGATGACTTCTGCACTCCGTCGTTTGATGAACACCATGATGAATTTAATGATTATTTATACGCATTTCCATGGACGCAGTGACGGATTTAATGATTTTACATACACACTTATTTGGATGATGAACGCCATGATGGATCCTGCCCTGGCAGTCACCGAGGAAAATCCAATTGCTTTTGGGCCAGATTAATAATTATATATGGGCACCCCGTGATGGATGCCTTGTTTCAATTTTCCAAGAAAATAATGGAAATTTAGGCTAAAAATTGGAAATCCAGGTGAAGTTGTTGAATTTGTCCAAAATTTTTGATTATTTTTTGGAATTCTCCTAATTTTTTTTTTTTACCAGGGAAAATTTCACACCTCAAAAAACAATGCCAATTTAATGTGCTAAGCACGAAAGATAAGGAATTTCATTATATTACCTGATTGATTATTTGAATACCTTGCAGAGAACAGAGCAATGGCAGAAGTACCATCAGTGGGCAGATTGCATTTGGGATCACAAGGATTAGAAGTATCAGCACTGGGGTTAGGTTGCATGGGCATGTCAGACTTCTATGGCCCTCCAAAGCCTGACTAATAAATGATATCTCTTATCCACCATGCCATCTCCAGAGGTGTCACTTTTCTTGATACTTTGGACATTTACGACCCTTTCACCAATGAAATCCGCGTTGGAAAGGTAGGATTGCTGTATGGGGTTTTCTCTTTTCCTTCTAATTGCAATTGCCTATATTTTGAGAAAATTGATAAAATTTTCACATACGGATTGAATTTTCATCTACGGATTGTTGTTTGCAGGCCATTAAAGGAATTAGGGAGAAAGTCCAATTAGCCACAAAGTTTGGGGTAACATATGTCGATGGAAAACTAGAAGTTTGAGGAGATCCTGCATATGTTCGTGCTGCATGTGAAGCAAGCTTGCAAAGACTACAAGTGGATTTTATTGATCTTTAATATCGACATTGTTTTGACAGTAAAGTCCCCATTGAAGTGACCATATGTATTTTTGTGATAGGTCTCGGTTTAGTTCTTGAATGTTGCACAGCCTAATGTAATGGTTTCTTGTGCATCTGTGACAGATTGGAGCACTGAAGAAATTAGTTGAAAAAGGGAAAATCAAATACATCAGACTTTCTGAGGCCTTCGCATCAACAATTAGAAGAGCCCATGTTGTTCATCATATAACAGTAGTCCAAATAGAGTGGTATTTGTGGACTAGGGATGCAGAGGAGGAAATTATTCCCACTTGTAGGTATGATCAGGTGTTTGGAGTTAGGAATTTTTCACATTGTTGCTAGCCTTGTATTATGAATCACTAACTAACATATTAAAATTGCAATTGCAAAGAACTTGGTATTGGAATTGTGCCATACAGCCCTGTAGGCCGGGGTTTCTTTACTTTGGAGCAAATTCAGTTGACAATTTAGCAAATGATGATATTAGAAAAAAAGCTGAAATAGCTTCCAGGAAGGGTGGCTCCCCAGGTCAACTTTTTCTTTCTTGGATTTGCCATCAGGGAAATGACATTTCACCGATCCTAGCACCACCAAAGTTAAAAATATGGAAGAAAATTGTTGAAAATATTAAAGTCACCTGCTTGCCCTGAGCAGGTAGAAATAGAGTACAGGGGCAGCAACAGTAGTAGCAGAAGGTTGAGTGTGCAAAGAACCGTGCATTCAAGAAGAATGGAGAAAATCATAAGGAAGAAATCAATGTTGTTGGGAAATCGCTGAGTTTGCAGAGTTGAATTAATTTTGTTATGGGCATAGCCATTTTTGCAGAGGAATGAGGACTTTCATGGTTTCAAACTACGGAAGAACGGATTTTTAATGAAAACAGTCTTTTCGGGCTTTTAAGCCCTCAACAACCAAAATTGAAGAAAACAGTTTAAAATGGTGAAAGACTTAAAGTTTTTTAAAAGGCACGTGATGGTGGTCCCCACCATCAGCGCTTGATCACAATCGCAAGTTTTACTTGCAAGTGTCTTGTTGATATGGATTGTTCTGATGCGATGCGATGCAATCACAATTGCAATCGCAAGTCACAAAGGAACGATGCATTGCCATTGAAATATGTTAGCGCCGATTGAAAGTCCGCGATGTGATTGTCGCAATCGCACAATCGCAATCGCATTCTCCGCCATCTGCCATATGTTTGTGTTCATTGAAATGTTGCGATGCGATTGTCGCAATCGCACATTGCAATCGCAAGTGTTATATCGCCCTCCGCCCAAACCAAAGTTCGTTTGTATATTTTCAATGCGATCCAATCGCAATCGCAATCGCAATATCGCACATATGTTTGAAATTCGTTCCACTTATTGTTTTTCCACCGATGTCTATGGTGCGATGCGATGTGGTCCCACCACATTCGCACATCACACATCGCGCAATCACGCAATCGCATTGTTTTTATTTTGGCCCGTTCACAAAACAAAAAACCGGACCCGAAGTTATAAAGCGCAATTGATAAAGACTTTTCGCGTCACAAAAGGGGCTTACGTTAGCAGGCCAATTTCCGATGCGATATGGTTTTATATGATGGATTTGAAAATCCATCGTGCGCACAAATATTTATGTCAGCAGGTCCAATTTTGTAACGCGATTTTCCATTAAAATATGATTTATCGTTTTTTGAAGTCCAGGCACATCGCATAGTTTGTTTTATGTTTTGATATTTATTACACAATAAAGGTTTTAACCTTTGAAGCCTTAATTTTTGATATTTATCCGCGCGTTTGTAATGTAAGCCTGGTGGGCCATAGATTACATAGTTTAGTTTTATTTTCTTTATAGTTTTGTTTTATTAAAAGTACTGCAGAATATAAAAAGAAAAGGCCTGAGAGGCAGAAAGGTAATTGCATTGTAATGCATTGTTTTTTTACACAGCAGTATTGTATTTTGAAAGACAGTGAGATAGAGTGTCTTGTTTTGAACAGAGATACTAGGGAATTTTTCTGGCACTGTGTTTGCAGCAATCTAGCTTTTTAATCCCTCTGAGGAGGAAGACCTTGTAACAGTTTTTTTTTATTAATGAAATAGAAGTGTTGTTGTGTGCAAAACTATGTCTCCAGCAAGCAAAATTTTATTAATTTCTCTGTGTTTAGAGGAGAGCATCATTCTCTCCATATTGTTATGGAATTCTCAGAAATTCCAACAAAAATATGGGTGCTCTTTCTGTTATCATCATGCCAGATGAGATGAAGGAAATAGAAAACGTATTATCCACTTGTGGCTTCTCTGGAGATCGAAATCAACCTACTTCATTGAATCTCACGTGAGTGAACTCAGAAACACCTCCTCTCTCTTCATGGAAGCATACTATCTGATTAATTTTAGCATCCATCTTTTCAAACAAAATGAAATCGTCAGTTTATAGCGGATACCCATTTTTCCCTTTATTTTAAGCTTATTGTGAAGTTAAGCTTCATGTTAGCGTTATGTGATTGTTGTAACATCCGCTGGAAAACCTTATTGTAAGGGTCTTGATCCCATTGATGCAATAAATAAATAATGTTAATGTACAAGAAGGTATTGAATCTGTAATTTATTCAGAACAGAAAAATATTTTTATTGTTTTTTTAATTAAAACACTTTTGTCATATATAATAATAATAATAATCCAAAATATCAAATTGGTGTATGATATCTCATTGTTTGTGGGACAAGGAACTCACTTTTTGGGCAACGATTTGACTATTAAGTCTACCAAGGTTTATCAAGGCATACATACTCTACCACCTTGGTTTTGAACCTGTAATCTCTTAGGAGGAAACACATGCTCTTAACCATTAGACCAACTCAAGTATTATATAAATGTATAATTGTTCTAGCTTATATATAATTGTTTATTCGAAAATTGGAGAATAAAGATAACTTTAGAATTCATACAATTATAGCAATAAAATGGATATAGGCTAGTTTAATTTCTTCATTAACTAGGCTATATTCCACATGAATACCATAAGTTCTCATAAACTTAAAGCTCAAAAACCACTAGTACAATTACCTAATTAATAAAAATAATATACTCAACATATAAATTTTATTTTTAATATATTAATTTGAAATTATTTTTATTTTTTTTCTATTTTATTTTAACTCAATCAAAATGTTTACAAACTCCATAATGTTTGAGAAAGCATCTCAACACAACAAATCCATAAAATATAGATCATGCATATACATAAATTTCAATCAAATTTAAATATTATATCATTTTAAAATTTCTTTTATGAGAATAAGTTTGTTCAATGGAAATATCCATTTTTAAGCTATATTTCTTTATTTTTCTAGTAACATAAGTGTATATAATTTGTAGAGGAATCTCATTTTTTAATAAAATCTATAATTTTAATATTCAAACAAATTTATCCTTAATATTTAATATTTTTAATACAATTAATTAACTATAAAAAATTACATAAAGTATTGAAAAAAATTTAAAAACAAATATTTATATTTATATTATATAAATTCCTTTTCACTATTATTAATTGACATCAAAATTCATTTAAGGGGAGAAGGAAGATGGCTCTCCAAATTAGGGTTTTTTTTTTTTTTTGTCGCGGTAGATTAAGAGTGTGATCTCCAAGTTTCCTTAGGCATAAACAAAGGTATGCAAGAGCTTTGGATTGTGGTGGCTCGGATCTGCAACCATACCCCATTGCCTTTAAAGCCTATGGTTAAGAGACGACCAACACATGATGTTATGACATAAATCTAGTGCCATCATGAGGC
Organism: Pinus albicaulis; assembly: GCA_034641835.2. Classification (NCBI taxonomy): domain Eukaryota; kingdom Viridiplantae; phylum Streptophyta; class Pinopsida; order Pinales; family Pinaceae; genus Pinus; species Pinus albicaulis. The sequence continues at coordinate 797,320,585 of CM076574.1, forward strand.
CATGACTATGACACAAAGAGTGTTGTGGTGATATGCAAGAGGTATAATTTGGTTGTGGATATGAATGTGTGGAACGAGTATATAAAAATCGATCCCAAGTTTTTTTTTTGTATTTTTGTTTCTGTGTTCTAGCACAAGGGGGTCTTTAACACCAAAATCTTCAGTTCATATGTCCATGCTCTATGGTCCCCATATTGGAACTGGTTTGCATAAAATAGGTTATTTTTCCCTATCGATATGATGGGAGGAGGGCCAAAACAATTTTTTCAATCCCATATAGCCCTAGTTATGGATCCATCTATGCATGCACAACTATACACCTTTCTCCACTCTCTAAATTGTTGTTTCAAGAAAATATGATCGGCATATCCCCAAAACTAAATGTTACTAAAACATTGGAAAAGTTCATAAAGGCAGATGTGTAAAGACCTGAAAAGGGAATTTTTACTTTTGTCAGAATATGTGTAGAGGTACACCTCAACAAAGGGTTACCATATTGCTTTCATTTGATTCATATTAATTTTCATTGGACTCGACCACTAGATTTTGAGAAATCAGCATTCACATGTGACATATGTTTTCAAATAGGACATTTACAAAACTCATGTTTGCAAGAAATGAAAACTCTAAATAGGAAGAAGGAATAGCCTAAAAGGCTAAAGGGATGGCATATTCTAGATCCACAACTCTTATAAGAAGAGGATCAGGAAATAATGGAAAATAAAATAAATGCATAGGTTCAGGAATAACAACTCATACCAATGAATAGAGAGAAGATCAGGCAGGAACAACGTTCCAAAACCAAGGGAATTCTAGAACACAAAAGTTATAGTGCATAGAGGGAGAAACTGTTAGCCCCCTATAAATTTTTTGACAAGCAAAGCAGGGGACTAAGTTTCTGTTGAGCCTTCAAGGAATGCATCTCCCCTGAAGACACATCATCCTTGAAGTCTCCTATGCCTTTTCCTTTGATAAAATTCCCTCTGTTGACTCCCTTTATAAGGTCTCACTAATTGCAAAAGCTGTCCTCCAAAGGCCTACATTTATCCCTTGTATCCCTGCAAAATATCCCTTTTCAATCCATTTTTTCCCTTTGTTAAACTTCCCCTGTTCACCCCCAAAATCCCCTCAAAACCATACGCACACCCCCGGTGTGGTGTTGTCTCCCCTTATTTCCCCTATCGTTACCCTTTGTTGGCCTGAAAATACACTAAAAATGGCCCAAAAACCATATTCTCCATATGTGGGCCTAGCCCCTTTCGGCCAAACCCCTGCACCTTTCCCACCACGTGACCGCGGCATTGGAACCACCCGCCAGCCCGAAAAGCGCGTATCTCAAACCCATAACAGGCGCGTTGCAAACCGTCGATATGTATAGATCGGACGGTCATCGCATCCCCACAACGTCTGCCGTTCACTCCGTTTGTTGCCCGTTCATCACCTCATAATCGTTCATTTGCCCGCCAGATCAACGGTCAAAATTTACCCGCCCCGGTGGTCCCCGCGCACTGTTCTAAAACCGGCGGTATCTATCGCACCACCTTTGGAGGGCCGGCGGTATTTCTTATTTCGCAGCGATTCCACTCATCAAACGACGCGTGGCAGTGGCACTGTTTCAAAACCGCCTGCCCATCGCGTGTTATTGTTCGACAGAAGACACAGAGCGATATGCATATCAGCCGTCCGATCTGGGGTTTCCCATCCAATGGTGATCGCTCCATAAAGATGCGCGGAGGTTAAACCGAGGCATCCGTACCCCGGGCCCACTATCCATCGCCCCCGACGTGTTCCCCACCGTCGATCCCCTCCTGAGATTGGACGGTCCAGATCTTTTCACATACCCGCCGTTGACCGTCCCCCGCCACGTCACCAGTACACATGTTTCATCGTACATTCGTCGTCCCTTCATATATACTCCATTCCAACGTCGATATTTAAGGTTTTCATTTGATTTCCCATCTGCACCATCTTCCAACTGTATTTCCCACTGTTTCCACCACACTGCAAGTCTTCCACAGCATTTTTCGCCACCTCACCAATCTGCATGGCCATTCTCATCATCCCCATTGCATCCACCACCTCCATCGTGATTTTCTTAACAGGTTTTCGTGTTTTGCAGGGTTATCAGAGGTGAGAGCCACCATGATTACATAGTCTTTATTACAGCGGCCAGAAAATGCAGAAAGGACCGTGTGTAGAGTAACAAAGCAAAGCCTAGGAAGGTGATTGATATGATCGCCATCTAAAGAGCTGGGTTAAACTCTGAAATACCTCTCCGGCGCCATTAAGGCTCGGATTGCACAAACAAAGACAGTACGGGAGCAGCAGAGAGCTCGAGGAAAGAAATAGAAGATTTTTGAGCTTTTTCAGGGATTTTAGAAGGCAAAGGTACCAGTTCAAAGACATTATGGATTGCGTGAAAGACCCAGCGCGCAGAAAACAATGCTATCAGGGTTTCAAATCAGCAGAATGTTTCTTCCTGAGCAAGGACACGGTACACATTATTTTTCAGTCTACGTTGTGTCCAAGAGAAGTTTTCCTCCCCCCTACAGCAGTCCTCTGCTACCAGAAGCGTTTCTTGCATAGTATGGCAGATCTTAGCGTCTTGATTCTACGTTTTTGTTTAATTCACCAGAAGTACTATAGAATACTGTAGCCAAAGTACGTCAGAGACATACCGGAGTAAATGGAAGCTTGGAGAAGACCACTCTTTCACCCAAATAGTGTCATGAGTAAATGCACAGAATTTAAATAGAATGGGCCTCGACCCTCTTCCTTTTTCGGAGTTTTAATGTTGCATTTAGTTTTCACCTACCTTCTCCGCTCCGCTGGAGCTATAAATTCATGAAGAAACTCATTGTAAGGTTGTTGATCAGTTATCAGAGAATTACAAGCTGTTTCTTTTGAGACAAGGTCTCTGTGTAAAGTTGTAAGATAGGTTGTGGAAGATGTTTTTAGAATGAGTATTCAGCTATTGGTAATGTTGTACTTGACTGGTGTTTCTTTTTAATATGACAAGCGCATTTCTTTGGATCCTGATCTAAAGCAGCGGTGATGTTTTCCTATCTCTGTGTTTAATTCATTATATTTCGTTTCTACTAGCTTGCATCAGAATATTGACATAGGATTTACCCTTGTTAGGTACCCTATGTTTCTACTCTCCTTGCCTTTGATGTTTTCTACTAAATGTGTTATCTAAGAATTTATTTCAGTTAATTTAACCAGTGTAGTGGATGTTATTGCCTGCTCTCTGATGTATGAATTAAATGGATCTGTTCTTAGATGTTCTTGTTAGGATTTAGCTGGAAGATTTGGGAACAATGGGGATTAGAGTTAGCCCTGTCCACTAGGATCCTTGTGCAACCAGCTGGTCTTACTAAGATCCCTCAAGCTGGAGGCCGAAGCATTGAGAGTTCAAAGTCTCTCTCTGATCTCAGGTCTTTATCTTCTTGTTCTAATTTGTATTGTTTTCCCCTCCCCTACCATTCCATACGACACTATCATCTTTAAGATCCAATGTTTTGGTTGACTAGCCCAATTGAAAGCCTGCATATTGATTAGCAAGAAAATCCTTTCCTGACTCCATTGCCCAATGGTTTTGAATGCTCCCTGGAATGCCTCACCTCTGCCTAAATCCTCTTTGCTCAGCCATGTCTTACATTGAACCCTTCTTTCCTGATGACCAACAACCAAACAAACAATCAAACAAACAAACCCCGAGCCTTATAACTAGCCTAACATCTTAAAACTGAGCTTCAAAGATATAAACCTTTTCTTGCATAGAGAGATCCCTCTCTGGACCCAGGAGGGCTAGATCCTAAGGTCTGAAAGTGGTTTTATGTTGTCTCATCTTTTGGCATTGCCAACCTTGCCAAACATTGGGAACCCCAACATAATGGCGGCTTCGCTGGGGAATTCTGAGTACTTTCACTTTACTACATCATAAGAACTTCAGAAACCTACAATATTTGGTTAGGTTGGTAGTTAAACACTCCTATTCACACATCAACCTCTATACCATTTGTTGTGTTTCTCCCATACTCTTAGACAGAGTCTGGAAAGGGCCAGGTAGCCTCCAGATCTCACACTCTTTCAGAGGTGACATATCTGGTAAATGCCCTCCTAGTCAATCTCTGGTTAGAGTTTGCTGTGTTTGGAAGATATCCTTGAAAAGGGACATCTCATAAGCATTGTGGTGGACAGTGTACCCTCCAGAAACATCTTAAACCTTCCACCTGGCGACTCCATAATTCCTAAACGATTAAAAGACTCCACTGGTGAGCAGTAGGCCTGCTGATTATCTTGGTTTCACATAAGACTCCACTGGAAGACCAGCCTCCAGAACAACATCAGCCATAAGAGAAGTAACAAGTAGGGTTAAGTTGTTTGGTCAGAAGACAACATTCTGGCTTACAGAACCATTCATACAAGAGCTTACCCTAACCCAGACCCCCCTGAAATAGTTGATAACCCCGAGAGAATCCTCAAGAGGTCTCTTGCACCTAAAGTACCAACTATTTCCAGCCACATCCATAGAGCTAACTCTGCACCAGAAGACTTTATAGCTCTATCAGACCCACTTCTTGACCTAGGCACTCAAGACAGTTTACCGAGAACTAGGTCATTCAGTGTCCTAGACCAGCCAGACTTTGAGCTCCTTGGTTCACCACCTCAAAGTGGTAAACACCCTGGGAATAGACAGACCCCTCCATCTACACCTCCTGATATTCACTTCATCCAAAACTTGGGGCTCTGTCATCCTAAATCTGCTCAACAGACTTCTGCTGGTCCTAGCGTCCCTGTTGTCCATATACTAGCCGCTCAAGCCAACCCTTTACCTCATCAAAACATCATCATGGCAGCCTGGTATGCACCTCTGGTTTTACCTCAGCCTCTAGTACCCTTACCCAATGATTATCAATCAAAGATCCCACACTTCACTGCAAAAGAGTCTACCACAGCTCAACACCATGTAGATATGATGGAATATTCTTTTGATTACATGGAAATAGATGATGAAACAGTCAAAATGAGAATCTTTGCCCAGAGCTCAGGAGGTGATGTGAAGAAATGGTTCAAAAGCCTTCCTTTTAACAATATTCAAGACCTCCCTTCTTTGTATCAGACTTTCATAAACAAATGGGAAGTTAAGGCCAACCCTCTCCAAATCCTAGCAGAATACAAGAACCTGAAAAGAAATGTAGGAGAGAGCGTCCAAGCCTACTCTACGAGGTTTAACAGTGTTTATAATGCTCTTCCTCCACACATGAAACCTCCCCTAGGTATGGTCCTAGTGAAATATCCTGAAGGCATGGATGCTGATATGGCCTACCAGCTTAGGGAGAGGGAGTACAACACATTGGAAGACACGCAGAAGGGAGCAGTGAGTGTAGAGGCAAATTTGATTGAGAAAAAAGCTAGATTGAGAGCTGAAAAGAGGGAAACATATAGAGATGACAATGTAGCTTCCACATCTGATCCCAATTATGACCGTTTATCCAAAAACGTGGAAAAGCTGCAACAAATGATGGAAAAAATGGTTGTCACAGTTAGCAATCAGAACAGAAACCAAAATCATAACTAGAACCAGAACTTTAGAAGAAACCATGCCACTCCCAACAGACAAAAAGAATCAGATCAGCAAGTTATTCCCCCATTCCAAGAGAATTTCCTCGATGAAGATGAGGGAATCATAGAAGAGTTTGAGGGAAACACAATAAACATGTTTGAAACAGAAGATTCAATCCATAACTGTTACACAGAAGAAGATCAATCCTCACCCTCGTATTGGGATGAGGAATGGTTGGATTCTGAGGATTACCGGTTAGGATTTGAGAATGCCATGATGCAGGTCAGAGAACAATATGAACTTAGAAGAAAAAAGAACCTAGAAACTACCAAACCAAAAACCTCTGAGATTACCATCAAGAACACACCTGAGAAGACTTCTAAAGTGACTGCTGAAAGAAACAAATCGGCAACTGAGAATTCTGGAAAGAACAAAGAAAAAGACAACCTAAACATTGATAAACAAGATAAACCAACTAGCTGTACTAACACTGCAGTTAGTATTCCTGACAAAACAGTTTCTAGCACTGTACATAACGAGAATTAGCACACTGATTCAGCCACTAAGGTAGTGGTTAACAAAACAGAGTTGAACATTCCAAAGAGTCAGTCCACTTTCAATTTGGAGAGTGAGATTGCAAAAATTAAAATCTCTATCCCACTCTCTGAGCTGGCCACTCAGGATGTATATAAAGGCCAAATTTTGAAAGCATTAAATTTAGGTGAGAACAGTGACATTGTAAATCTAAGTGATGATCAGCCTGCCCTTCTGTTTGGTCCAAAGATAGAAGGAAAATTTCAGGAAGGGGTAGTTCCCCCTTTTTATACCAGTCTTAATGTCCATGATAAGATTCTCCACAATGCAATGCATGATTCTGGGGCATCACACAACCTGATGCCTAAAGTAGTGATGGAAAGATTAGGCCTAGAGATAGCCCGTCCCTATAAAGACCTATATTCATTTGACTCCAGCAGAGTAAAGTGTCTTGGCCTGATCAAAGATTTATGTGTGAGCCTTGCCCAGATTCCAGCCAAGTGTATGGTCATGGATGTTGTTGTGGCAGATGTGCCACCCAAGTATGGCATGTTATTATCAAGATCATGGGGAGCCAAGCTGCAGGGAACAATGCAGATGGATGGGGCTTATGCCACAATCCCAATCTTCGGCAAACTTAGAAGACTGTATAGAGAGGCGCAAATGAAATTCCTGGTTAGTAGCCCCGAAAGGCCTGAAAACTCTCCTTTATACTCTGTGCATACAGACCTTGACTCCTTTATCCTTTGTAATGATGAATCCCCAGAGGGGTCAGAGTCCAAAAACAGAGATACAAACAAGGAAACGGAGCCCATGGACTTTAACATAATGGCTACTCTAGACTTGGAGGAGAATGATGTAGAAAACTCAGAACAGTGCACTAAAACAAAAACTCAAAGTAGACCAGAAACAGAATGCAATCAGCCAACTAGTCACCTCTCTAATTTCCACACCCATTACAAAAAACAAAACAACCCACAGCCTGGTGCAGCCCCTATAACGCAACATAATGGCGAACCTAGCTGTAGGGAAGGAAGTGATGATAAAACAAAAAATGGACCCCTGTGGGAGATGAATTTCGATGGGTCATGTACTAGAAGAATGACTGGGGCAGGAGTGTGGATACATAACACAGAGAGTGATTACGCAGAGAGCCATGCCTGCAACCTGCACTTCAAATGTACAAACAATATTGCAGAGTATGAAGCTCTTATCCTAGGCTTAAACCTGTTGAGAAAATTAGGAGCCCGTAGGATAATTGTGCATGGGGACTCTTAGCTGATCATTAAACAGGTGAATGGTGAATATACAGCGAAACATCCTAGACTGAGAGCCTACAGGAATGACGCCATGGATCTATTGAGAACCTTTGTAGAATACGATCTGGTGTTTGTCCCTAGAGGTCAGAACGAAATTGCAAATGGGCTGGCCTGCATGGCTAGTTCGTATCATAAGCCTCCCAATGACCAACAGGTCATGTTCGAATAGTCCCGGACACTGTAGTCTTTTGGACAATGAAAAAAAAAAATGTTAGCGAGGTCTTTCGCGAGGGCGATAAACAGTTGAAGATTTCTGGTAGCGGAGAAATGAGTTTGAATTTTTGATTCGGACTCCCGTCGACGATGGTACACAATGAAGTAGAGAGTCCTCGAGACTCGAGGGCATCGCAGCAACATAAAAGCCGACACTAGCGAAACTGATTCAATCAAACGCGTCTCCTGCAAGCATGAGATGGTGAAAAAGTAAGAGTCTGCCCGGACCAAGATAGGAAAACCCTGAGGATGCAGCCCTTTAGAAGACCTTTTTGACTTTGATGATGTAGCAAAAAATCCCACAATAGAACATGTAGACTCTGATGTCGAGGAATGCAACATAGGCGCTGAAGATAAACCTAAGATGATCAAATTGGCTAAGTCCCTGCCTGCAAACATGAAAAAGAAATACATTGACCTATTCAAGGAATTCATCGATGTGTTTGCTTGGAGTTATGAGGACTTAAGGGCCTATGACACAAACATCATACATCATAAAATACCCTTGAAAGAAAATCAGAAGCCCTTCAGACAAAAACTTCGCAGAATAAACCCAAAACAATTGCCTGCAGTGGAAAAAGAGATTAAGAAGATGTATGAGGCAGGTATAACTGTACCCGTGAGGTTATCTGACTGGGTATCAAGCCTAGTGGCTGTGAGAAAGAAAACAGGTGAGATCAGATTGTGCATAGATTTCAGGAATCTGAATAGAGCCTCACTCAAAGACAATTATCCTTTGCCAAAAATGGAACATATTCTTCAGAGGGTAGTAGGTTCTAAAAGGATCTCCCTGCTATATGGTTTTTCAGGTTACAACCAAGTCTTAGTAATCCCAGAAGACCAACTCAAGACAGCCTTTACCACTCCATGAGGCACTTTTATGTATGTAAAGATGCCTTTTGGATTGATGAACGCTAGTGCAACCTTCCAAAGAGAAATGGACATAGCCTTTGCAGATGAAATAGGACACTTCATTGTCATTTACCTAGATGACATAACAGTTTACCCCAAGACCAAAGAAGAACACCTAAAACATCCGAGAAAGGTCTTTGAAAAATGTAGAAGGTTTGGCCTGTCACTAAATCCTAAAAAGACTGTATTTGGGCTACAAGAAGGAAAACTTCTGGGCCATATCATATCTGAGAAAGGGTTTAGGATAGACCCACAAAGAGTTGAGGGAATACTACAAATCACACACCCGAGAAACATAAAAGAGTTACAGTCCTTCATTGGGAAAATCAACTTCCTCAGGAGGTTTATCCCCAACTTAGCTGAACACCTTAGGAATATGACCAACATGTTAAAGAAAGGTGCAGGGGTTAGGTGGATTGTCGAAGCCAAGAAATCTTTTGAATCAGTGAAACTTGCACTCACCCAGGCTCCTATCCTAATCAGCCTAGATTTCTCAAAGAATTTCCTGATTTTTTCATTTGCTTCCAAACATACGATAGCTACAGTTCTACTGCAGAAAAATCCAGAGGGAATGGAGCAACCCATTTCTTTCTTCAGCAAAGCACTCATGGATGCACCCTTGAAATAAAACATAATGGAAAAATAGGCCTCTGCTCTGATTAAAGCCTTGAAAGACTTTAGGGTGTACATACTGCATTCCCACACCATATCCTATGTACCAAATATAGTGGTTAAAGACATCTTGTCACAAGACCTAGATGGGAAGAGGGGCAAATGGATTGTTGTGATTTTAGAATACGACCTTGAGATAAAACCCACCAAACTAATCAAAGGTCGGGGCTTAGCTCGACTAATGGCTGAATCAAATCTACAAGCCCTTGACATTAACATGGTAGATGCCTTGGATGAGCAGCAGAGACTGCCTGATCCCACGATAGAAGAAAAGTTTCAGAGCTCTCCTTGGTATTCTGACATTTTGTATGTGCTTACACACCTCAATGCCCCTCCTGAACTATCAAGGACCAAGGCCAGATTCTTAAAGCTAAAGGCCAGAAGCTATTGCATAATGAATGAAGGCTTATACTAGAAAAATCCAAATGGCCTATTGCTTAAATGTTTGCATGAGTCTGAAGCAAAAAAGATTAAACAAGAATTCCATACAGGAGAATGTGGAGGTCACCTGAACTAGAAAGCCACTGCAAAAAAAATACTCAGAGCTGGCTACCATTGGCCTACACTCTTCAACGATATCCACAAGATGATAATTGCCTGCCACAAATGCCAGATTTTTGAAGGCAAAAGAAAACTCCTCCCCTTACGTCTACAACCCATCACTGTTGAAGGTCCCTTTATGCAATGGGGCCTAGATTACATAGGAGAAATTCATCTTGCTTCCTTTGCACAACACAAATGGATCTTAACAGCCACGAACTACTTCACTAAGTGGATAGAGGCCATACCTACTAGGAATGCCACAGATTCAGTCATCATTAGGTTCCTAGAAGGTCATATCCTCTCTCGGTTTGGTTGCCCAAGGAAAATAATCACTGATAATGCTGCCGCTTTTGGATCCAAGAAAATGGTTGATTTTTGTCACAGGTATCAAATAGAACTCTGTCATTCAACTGCCTATTACCCTCAAGGTAATGGATTAGCTAAATAATCAAACAAGAGCCTAGTGAACATCATCAAAAAGTTGTTGGAAGAGAACAAAAAGTCATGGCATAACAAGTTAGTGCATGCTTTGTGGACTGACATGCTTACAACAAAGAAATCCATTGGCATGTCACCATACCAGCTTGTCTATGGAACATAAGCAGTGTTTCCTACCAGTTTGGGTATACCAGTTATCAAACTTGTCCAAGAGATCCAGACAGAAGAAGACAACATGGTTAGGAGGATAAATCAAACAATTCATCTCCAGCAAACCAGGGAAGAGGTCTATAACAAAGCTATCAAAGTTCAGGAAAGTATAAAGAATTTGTTTGACAAGAGAACCAAAGCCTCTGATTTCAAAATCGGAGATAAAGTTCTGAAGTGGGACTCAAGGAGAGAGGACAAAGGAAAACATGGTAAGTTTGACAGTTTGTGGCAAGGTCCCTACATCATCCAGGCCACCGTGGGTCCAAATGCCTTCTTTCTACAAGAGTTAGATGGTACAGAGCTGTTCGGGGGTCCTGTCAATGGCAGGATGCTCAAACACTACTTCTGCTGATTTCCAATTTCCAGTGTTCATTTCCATTGTACATACCATTGTAGTGTTTGTTTAAAAAAAAAAAAAAAAGGGAAAAGGAGAGGTTCAGACATGCTCAAAACATGAACCTCTGGAGTGCAAAAGATTGGCTCTAACATGATCAAAACCTGAGCCAAAGAAAGTAAAGATAGCTAGTTCAAACATGCACAAAACCTGGACTAGAAAAGAAAAAAGAGGAATCAGCTCTAACAAGCCCAAAGCCAGAGCTGAAATGAAGAAGAGAAAGTGACTCTAACAAGCTCAAAACTTGAGTCACAAAAAGAAGAAGGATGTTTCGAACTTCAGATTTCAAGCCTTCAAAGTTTTGTTTTCAGTTTTCTGCAAAGTTTTTGTCCATGTGCAACTGTCTTTATGCCTTGGATCCACAGCAAACTAGACTGTCTAATCCTAGTTTGACTGTTTTTAAATTTCTGTTGTAGAATATAGAGAAGAAATCTGTTGGACTGTTTAATCCCAGCAGATATTAGATTAGGTAGAGAAACATATGGGACCAACAGTTTAATCTGGTCTCATGGAGTAATAAGGGTAGACTTAGAATAGGTTTATTTTCTGTTTATAAAATAAATGATGCAAAGGGTCTGCTAGCTCAAATGCACCCTAGAAGAAGAAAAAATGCTAGGATTGTAGGATGGCAGATGAATGCAGGAAAGTTTCTACTAAATTAGTGTCCTCATAATTACTGGCATTGAAAAATCGAAGAAGAAAGATGGCTCTAAACAACGGACATGGCCTGCTCCAAAGATCTATTCTCTGAATTCTTGACTCCTTCAAGAAGAAGCCATCCCCATGTGGAGCCACTGTTAGCCCCCTATAAATTTTTTGACAAGCAAAGCAGGGGGCTAAATTGCTGTTGAGCCTTCAAGGAATGCATCTCCCCTGAAGACACATCATCCTTGAAGTCTCCTGTGCCTTTGCCTTTGATAAAATTCCCTCTGATGACTCCCTTTATAGGGTCTCACTGATTGCAAAAGCTGTCCTCCAAACGCCTACATTTATCCCTTGTATCACTGCAAAATATCCCTTTTCAATCCGTTTTTTCCCTTTGTTAAACTTCCCCTGTTCACCCCCAAAATCCCCTCAAAACCATACTCACACCCCTGGTGTGGTGTTGTCTCCCCTTATTTCCCCTATCATTACCCTTTGTTGGCCTGAAAATACACTAAAAATGGCCCAAAAACCATATTCTCCATATGTGGGCCTAGCCCCTTTCGGCCAAACCCCTGCACCTTTCCCACCACGTGACCGCGGCGCTGGAACCACCCGCCAGCCCGAAAAGCGCTTATCTCAAACCCATAACGGGCGCGTTGCAAACCGTCGATCTGTATAGATCGGACGGTCGTCGCATCCCCACAACGTCTGCCGTTCACTCCATTTGTCGCCCGTTCATCGCCTCATAATCGTTCATTTTCCCGCCAGATCAACGGTCAGAGTTTACCCGCCCCGGTGGTCCCCGCGCACTGTTCTAAAACCGACGGTATCTATCGCACCACCTTTGGAGGGCCGGCGGTATTTCTTATTTCACAGCGATTCCACTCATCAAACGACGCATGGCAGCGGCACTGTTTCAAAACCGCCCGCCCATCGCGCGTTATTGTTCGGCAGAAGACACAAAGCGATATGCATATCAGCCATCCGATCTGGGGTTTCCCATCCAACGGTGATCGCTCCATAAAGATGCGCGGAGGTTAAACCGAGGCAGCCGTACCCCGGGCCCATTGTCCATCGCCCCCGACGTGTTCCCCGCCGTCGATCTCCTCCTGAGATCGGACGGTCCAAATCTATTCACGTACCCGCCGTTGATCGTCCCCCGCCATGTCACCAGTACACGTGTTTCATCGTACATTCGCCGTCCCTTCATATATACTCCATTCCAACGTCGATATTTAAGGTTTTCATTTGATTTCCCATCTGCGCCATCTTCCAACTGTATTTCCCACTGTTTCCACCACACTGCAAGTCTTCCACAACATTTTTCGCCACCTCACCAGTTTGCATGGCCATTCTCATCATCCCCGTTGCATCCACCACCTCCATCGTGATTTTCTTAACAGGTTTTCATGTTTTGCAGGGTTATCAGAGGTGAGAGCCGCCATGATTACATAGTCTTTATTACAGCGGCCAGAAAATGCAGAAAGGACCGTGTGTAGAGTAACGAAGCAAAGCCTAGGAAGGTGATTGATATGATCGCCATCTAAAGAGCTGGGTTAAGCTCTGAAATACCTCTCCGGCGACATTAAGGCTCGGATTGCATAAACAAAGACAGTACGGGAGCAGCAGAGAGCTCGAGGCAAGAAATAGAAGATTTTTGAGCTTTTTTCAGGGATTTTAGAAGGCAAAGGTACCAGTTCAAAGACATTATGGATTGTGTGAAAGACCTAGCGTGCAGAAAACAATGCTATCAGGGTTTCAAATCAGCAGAATGTTTCTTCCTGAGCAAGGACACGATACACATTATTTTTCAGTCTACGTTGTGTCCAAGCGAAGTTTTCCTCCCCCTACAGTAGTCCTATGCTACCAGAAGCGTTTGTTGCACAATATGGCAGATCTTAGCGTCTTGATTCTAAGTTTTTGTTTAATTCACCAGAAGGACTACAAAATACTGCAGCCAAAGTACGTCAGAGACATACCGGAGTAAATGGAAGCCTGGAGAAGACCACTCTTTCACCCAAAGAGTGTCATGAGTAAATGCACAGAATTTAAATAGAATGGGCCTCGACCCTCTTCCTTTTTCGGAGTTTTAATGCTGCATTTAGTTTTCACCTACCTTCTTCGCTCCACTGGAGCTATAAATTCATGAAGAAACTCATTGTAAGGTTGTTGATCAGTTATTTGAGAATTACAAGCTGTTTCTTTTGAGACAAGGTCTCTGTGTAAAGTTGTAAGATAGGCTGTGGAAGATGTTTTCAGACTGAGTATTCAGCTATTGGCAATGTTGTACTTGACTGGTGTTGCTTTTTAATATGAAAAGCACATTTCTTTGGATCCTGATCTAAAGTAGCGGTGATATTTTCCTATCTCTATGTTTAATTCATTGTATTTCGTTTCTACTGGCTTGCATCAGAATATTGACATATGATTTACCCTTGTTAGGTACCCTATGTTTCTGCTCTCCTTGCCTTTGATGTTTTCTACTGAATGTGTTATCTAAGAATTTATTTAAGTTAATTTAACCAGTGTAGTGGATGTTATTGCCTGCTCTCTGATGTATGAATTAAATGGATCTGTTCTTAGATGTTCTTGTTAGGATTTAGCTGGAAGATTTGGGAACACTGGGGATTAGAGTTAGCCCTGTCCACTAGGATCCTTGTGCGACTAGCTGGTCTTACTAAGATCCCTCAAGCTGGAGGCCGAAGCATTGAGAGTTCAAAGTCTCTCTCTGATCTCAGGTCTTTAACTTCGTGTTCTAATTTGTATTGTTTTCCCCTCCCCTACCATTCCATACCACACTATCATCTTTAAGATCCAATGTTTTAGATGACTAGCCCAACTGGAAGCCTGCATATTGATTAGCAAGCAAATCCTTTCCTGACTCCATTTCCCAATGGTTTTGAATTCTCCCTGAAATGCCTCACCTCTGCCTAAATCCTCTTTGCTCAGCCATGTCTTACATTGAACCCTTCTTTCCTGATGACCAACAACCAAACAAACAATCAAACAAACAAACCCCGAGCCTTATAACTATCCTAACATCTTAAAACTAAGCTTCAAAGACATAAACCTTTGCTTGCATAGAGAGATCCCTCTCTGGACCCAGGAGGGTTAGATCCTGAGGTCTGAAAGTGGTTTTATGTTGTCTCATCTTTTGGCATTGCCAACCTTGCCAAAACATGGGAACCCCAACAAATACCATGGGTGAATTAATACCATGGGTGGATCTCACTTACAATATCATGAGTAAATACCATCGGTGAATGAATACCATGGGTGGATGCCACTTAAAATACCATGGGAAAATTTCATGGGTGGATAAATACCATGGGTGGATGAATACCATGGTTCGATGCCATTTACAATACCATGGGTAAATTCAATGGGTAGATGAATGCCATGGGTGGATGCCATTTTCCATTCGGATCATTCCTCCCTCATTAAGAAGCAATGGTCCCCATTGCGTGAAATTCCCTCCTGAGAAGGCTTTATTGAATATGAAGAGCCACTTAAGAGAAGGGTTTTGTGTGGTTAACCCATAACCGTGATGAATGAATATCTGAGGATAAAGATACCCTATAATGTTTGTGACCAACTGTGATATTGATAGTGCGCGGCCTAGCAAATGGAATTTAATGAAGTGTGGGTTTGTGGATGACCCATAACCATGACAAACGAAAATCTGAGGACAGAGATACCATGTAATGCTTGTGACCAACTGTGATGCTAATAGTGTACGGCCTAGAAAATGGACTTTAATGAAGTGTGGGTTTGTGGATGACCCAGAACCATGACAAATGAAGATTCGAGGATAGAGATACCCTGTAATGCTTGTGACCAACTTTGATACTAACAATGTGAAACCTAGAAAATGGACTTCGATGATAAGGATTTTGTGTAGTTGACCCATAACCGTGATGTTGACTATTGCTGAAGTAGCAGGTACCTACATATACTGGGGTGGGAGGGCACGTCTCCAAAGAACCCAAGTCAGATGATGCTATCCTGAAACTGATGAGTGTGAAGGAGGTGCCTACTAAAGCGGGGTGGGAGGGCACGTCTCCAAAGGGAACTCGCTCTGAATGTTTCTCTAAATATAAAATCTAATTTAAAATGGGCATAACTCAGTCAATATAACTCGAAATCTTTATCATAACCTATTTTTGGAAACATAATGACCATTCTGCATCTTCTGGCATGATTGAAATCCCCATCCGGACACTATGGAAACTCATGTTCACGTTGCAACTATCCTGCCATCACAAAATTTATGAAGAAAAAAAATAGCTGATTTTAAATCAGTCATAACTCCCTCGTCTGGACTTCGATTCAACCGATTTTTTTTTTTGAAATCACGTGATTTTTCAAGGGGAGCTCATATATATAATCATTTATCTGAAATTCTACACTATAAACTGCAAAAAAATGACAGGAGAGCCGTCATCCACGAATTGTCATCAATTTCTGCAACACCGTTTATTTTAAATCAGCAATATCTCATTCATCCAGACTTTTATTCGACTGATTTTTTTTTTTTGAAATTAGCTATTTTTCGCAAGGAATCTAGATATGCTTTTTTTTTTCTTTTTTTTTTCTTTTTTTTTTACTGAAAATTTTACACCAATATTTTCAGATATTCTCTACAAACTCACCGCCCAAAATTCCTGCAAAAAAAATGAAAATAAAAAAAACAAAAATTCTTCCCGCTTTGCTCAAGAAAGTGCTCCGTGGAGGTCGTGGAACTTGCATGGAGTTTGCTGAATATGGCTACAAAATGTTGAAATGAGAATGTGCTTCAAACCCTCATTCCCATGGATTCGTAACCTTAGTCTGATACCACTCATCCAGATCTTGGGGGGAGGCCCCCAAGATCTAAAAAAATGAAATGGATCTTGGGGAGGGGGGGGGGGGGAGAGGCCCCCAAGATCTAAAAATTTGAAATGCCAAAAAACGGTGAGAGAGGAGAACACATAGTAAAGAAAACCACAAAGAAACATTTTATTAAAATGGAGAATAATTGTAGAAGCTACAACCCATAGGTAAATTCCATGGGTGGGTAAATACCATGGGTCAATCTCACCTACAATATCATGGGTAAATACCATGGGTTGATGTCATTTACAATACCATGGGTAAATTCCATGGGTGGATGAATACTATGGGTCGATGCCATTTACAATGCCAGGTAAATTCCATGGGTGGATGAATACCATGGGTTGATGTCATTTACAATACCATGGGTAAATTCCATGGGTGGATGAATACTATGGGTCGATGCCATTTACAATGCCAGGTAAATTCCATGGGTGGATGAATACCATGGGTTGATGTCATTTACAATACCATGGGTAAATTCCATGGGTGGATGAATACCATGGGTGGATGAATACCATGGGTTGATGTCATTTACAATACCATGGGTAAATTCCATGGGTGGATGAATACCATGGGTGGATGATGTCATTTACAATACCATGGGTAAATTCCATGGGTGGATGAATACCATGGGTGGATGCCATTTTCCATTCAGATCATATATATATGTTTTTATCCTCGAGGGACCATTCAAACTTAACAATAAGGCTCAAAGACATTACAACAAAGTTCATCATGTCACTTGTGGGAATTGAACCTGGGTAGGGAGGATAAGAATCATTCTTCCAAGCCACCTGAGATAAGCCCAATTGACATTATATTATTAATTATAATCATATATATTATAGTAATAATGTAAAAACATATTGCTAAAGGGCTTTGAATTGACGGTGAATGGGTGTATTATTAAGTAATGCCTTGCAAAACGGTCACCAGTACAAATACCACCATGGGTTAGCCGACCTTATATATATATATAATAAAAATAAATAATAAATATAATTTTAAAAGACATATTTTTTTAATAAAGGACACAAGACCTTGTTTCATTTTTTTCTCCATGAGAAATATCTTTATATTCCATATGAGCAATATGCATGTTTTAGTCCTCAACGCACTACTCAAATTCATTACAACAAAGCTCATCATGTCACTTGTTGGAATTGAACCTAGGTTGGGGAGGATAGCATCATTCCTTCCAACCACCCAAGATAAACCCAATTGACAAGCCTCTTTAAATTATATATATGGATCACCCAATTGTAAAAGTATTATTCATTTATCTCTTATTCAAATATACATTTATATTCTCTTTTTCAATCCAATTAAAAGTCTATATCGGTAAATTCTTCCACTACATTGATATTAGAGCCATACAAGATTGTATGCCCCTCATTAGTCGAACAATTTACTACAACGTTGTTACCTTACAACAATTCATCCATATAACCATATTACAACATCCACCATGGTATATCCATCAGCAGTTATTTCTATAGTACCAATGATGTTTGTTGCACAATTTCCTCTCACATCATTTTCTACACACCCTTGCAAGCAAGTCATACACCTTATAGTCATTTGTACACTTATGTAGATTATTTGTACAAAAATTTTAGAGAAATTGTAAACTGAGGTATCCTTACTATCTACATCGTGGTCAAATTGTTTTCTAAAGGAGTCATCAATGAAAAATAGGGTCCAAAAACAAAAATAACTAAATAATTATGGAGCCGCAAGGAAGACATGACGTTTATGAAAGCACATCTAGATAGCATTGATGAGGGCATGGAAAATCAACAGGAAGAATTAAAAGAAATGATCACCAAGGAAGGAAGAGAACATAAAAATATGTTGGAAATATTAGACAATACATCACACAATATAATTATAGAAATAAGACAAGAGAAAATTGCTAGAGAGGTATCAAATAGTGAGAATACTAGTAGGTTCAATAAAATAATGGAAATATTGGACAAAATTGCACCCATTGCTTCACCATTTTCAAGTCAAGAAGAACAAGAGTTATATTTATTAGGGAATACAAGCTACCCAATATTTCAAGATAGAGATTACGAAAACATTAAAAAATAAGTATTGAAATATGACAAGAAAAACCATAGAGGATCCATAATCTTAGTTAACAAAATGAAGGGTGTCTTTTAATTGAATTCCACACTCAATGAAAAAAAAAAAAAAAAAAAAATGACAGTCTCCAATCATTTGGAAGGAGAAGCTTATGCTTGGTTCTTATGGAGGTCCAGGAAATGTGATACTCAGTCCCATTGGCAAAACTTCATTGTTTCATTATTAAAAAGGTTTTGTGACGAAGAAGTGGATGGTGTTTATATCGAGTTCACTATTTTAAAACAAAAAGGGCATTTGAATAACTATAAGCATTATTGGGAGGTCATGGAAACTAAGTAGAATGGTATCTCAAATAAACAATTACTAAAATGTACATTGGTGAATTAAATGACTACATCCAAAGTGAAACAAAACTATGGAGGCCCAAAACTATTGAAAACGCCATACATGTAGCAAAATTAATTGAATAGAAAAATAAAGTCAAAAAATATACACTATCCCATGTGAAGGATGATGATAAAAAGTAATGTTAAGATATATACAAGAAATAGGTAAACAAGTGTAGATGTGTTGCTTGAGATTTCTAGAAGTAAACTATGTGAAGCTTTGGAAACATTGAAACATCCAATGTTTCGAGTAGACACTCCACATCGGGGACAACTAAAGCTTTAATCACGAGTAATTAGTGCTGATGAAAAAATATAAAGGGGAATTTTAGGGATAGCCATTAGAAAACTAAATTAATTTAAAAACGAAGTTGTTGATAATTAAGTTTAATTTATCCCAAAAAATTAATTGTGAAATCCAAGAGCATAACTGTAGCCATTGAAATTAAAGATTAAATAAAGTCAAATTTCTTACTTAATGTGCGAGAAAATTAGAAAATAAAAAGAGGATAAAGAATGGATAAGGTTTCCCATAGGGCTTTAGATTGATGGTGAATAAGTGTACATAGTTAAGGCACTCCTTGCAATAAGTCACTATTTCAAATACCTCATGGGTGGTCCCACCAAAATAACCTTAAAAAAAATAGATAAGGTTTACAACCAAAGCAAATAATAAAAAATAATTGTAAACTAAAGGAATTTGAGACAAGTGATCATATGGGCACAAATGTAGTAATCCAAAATTGTACAAGTATGGTGAGGAAAAATAATTTGACACTTTCATCATTGACTTTGATGAAGAGGGTAAAATGAAGGAAAACAACTGTGATAGATGTGGTAAGAATTGGACTCAAGTCATAGGCATGCATCTAATCACTCACAATATTGCAAATTATAGATAGAAAGGAAGTAGAGATTTTCACTGAAGAAGGCATGCTCAAATTTGATATGGATGATGTTGGGTATGTGTTATACTCTTTGCACAACTAGTTCTATGAGTGATTCATATGTGCTAAGTGTAATAGGGGGTCACAGGGGGGTGGAAACCCCCCCATCCGGGGAGGTCGTTGGGAGATGAGGCCCACAAGAATCAAATTTGGGTGGTTTTTTGCATCAATTTTTGGCAATTTGTGGTACATAAATTTCGCTCTTGGCAGTTTTATGGCACATTGTGGTTCAACCCGTGGCTTTCTAATTATGGTTAAGGAATTAAGGTTGTAATTTACTACAAGCCAATGGATTAGTGGTATTGGATGTCACGAGATCATATATATTGTATTAAAAATAATTAAGTTGATTGATAACATAAAATTAGAAGTGTGCCTCTAAATGTTTTGTTGGTTTTCTCAGTTTGGGTTTCTAGGGTAAATCTCTGTGTAATAGATGTTTGCCATTGTTTTACATTTTTGTTCGTTAAGAAGTTGTGTATGCATTGTATTTTTATGTAAGAATTAAACTTATAAATGAAAACTCATTTAAGGTGTCATTAGAAATAATCATGTACACTAGGAAAACACATAACACTACAAGGAAAAGACCCTCTAGTGGATGTTTTTGAGGAACCCCATATAAAAATACCCCAGGCATCTGTTTCTAGCGGAGGTTCCTAGAGGAGGTTGGCGGGCGGAGGTTTTTGGGGATGTATTTCCTCCGGTGCTCTTATCACCTAAAAACGCACCGGTGCGTTCAAGACGACATAGCACCAGTGTGGTTAAAAATTTGGTACACCGAACACCGTGCGCTCCGTACACACACGCCTGGTGCATTGTAATTCTGTAGAGTACCTGTACTTTACATAACTTTTGCACCGGCGTGGAATCAAGAAAACGCACCAGGGTGTCCATAAAACGCGCGCACCTATAGATGGTTAAATAACAAAAATAAAGGCAAAAAAACCGCATAAAACATTGGCACACCGGAAACCGTGCGCTCCGTACACACCAGCCCGGTGCCTTTGATTAAGTAACAACACAGGTGCATGTCAAGCTGTCAGCACCGGTGTCTCATAAAAAGCGTGCAGAACAGAAACAGCCCGGGGTGGAATGAGTGAAATGCACCGGGGCCCCATAAATGCTGCGCACCAGAAAAGGGTTAAAAAACAAAGTTACGCCCAAAAAACCGCACAAATCATTGGTTCACCTGACATCGTTCCCGGTGCGTCTTATTACTGTAGAGCACTGGTGCATTACTTCTAAGTCACCTCGATGTCTCATAAAAAGCGCGCGGAACAGAAACTGGCCAGTGCAGAATTACTGAAATGCACCAGGGCTCTAGTAATACCGCGCACCGAAAAGAGTTAAAAAAAAAAAATTACGGCAAAAAAACCACAAAAATCATTAGTTCACCGGACAATGTTCCCGGTGCGTCTTATTACTATAGAGCACTGGTGCGTTACTTCTAAGCCGCCCTGGTGTCTCGTAAAAAGCGCGCAGAATAGAAACCGCCCGGTACAGAATCACTGTAACGCACCGGGGCTCTAGTAATACCGCGCATCGGAAAAGGGTTTAAAAAACAAAATTACGGCCAAAAAACCGTAGAAATTATTGGTTCACCGGACAACGTTCCCAGTGCGTCTTATTACTGTAGAGCACCGGTGCGTTAACTCTAAGCCACTCCGGTGTCTCATAAAAAACGCACGGAACAGAAAACCGCCTGGTGTGAAGTGACCGAAACGCACCGGGGCTCCAAATTCCGTGCATCGGAAAAGGTTTAAAAAAAAAAAAATTACGGCCAAAATACCGCACAAATCATTGGTTCACCGGACAACGTTCCCGGTGCGTCTTATTACTGTAGAGCACCGATGCGTTACCACAAGGCCGCCCCGGTGCCTCCCAAATGCGCGCGAAAATAGAAACCGCCAAGGGCGGCATAGTCGAAACGCACCGGTACGCCAGTAAAAACCTCGCGCACCGGAACAGAGTTAAATAAAAAAAAAATTACGGCCAAAAAACCACATTTTTCACTTTTGTCAATGCTACAGAGCTCTCAAGCACTAGTGCAAGTTATCCTTGTTTGAGCCGCACTGACATCCGTGCTCCCATTGCACTTATTACATGCACTACTGCTGTGCATTCCCACCAATCCTACAGCTTGAATTTTATAAAACAGTTGACAAATTTTCTTTTGCAAATTGTACAGCCAATATGCCTCCTCGACGGGTAAATGTACAGGTATTTTTCTTGTTTTTCCATAATTAAACCTTTTAGCGGATTAGAATTTGAAAAAACCCTAAAATTAAACATTAAAAAAAAAAAGATTTGTCGCGCGATGCGCTCGAGCCGTTCGGCTCACACCGGTTTGCGGTGTTGCCTGTAAATTTAAAGGCTGCACCGCAACCGGTGCTGACTATATCCGCATTGGTTCCAACATGGTACCGCGTGCCACACCATGTTATTTTAAAAAAAATTAAAAAGTGTGGTGCGGTCGGTTACCAGGCCGCACCGTTGACAATGGTGTATCGTGGCAACTCGGTGTGTTGACGGACTTACCAGCCCTAGGGCGGGTAATGTTTTCAGTGCACCATAACTGCAATTTGAAATTGTCAACGGTTCGGTCTGGTAAACCGGTGCTAAGGGAATCCGCACTGATTTCGAGGCGGATACCACAGGTGCACCGTGTTACTTAAATTTCTTTAAAAAGAGTGGTGCGGTAGGCTATCTGGCTGCACCGTTGACCTAGGTCAATTGTGGTGGAGCGGTGCATTGACTGAAATAACCGCCCCAGGCCAGCTAATTTTGTTAGCGCACGGCTTACCGTATTTGGCCTAGGTCAACGATGTGAAATCTTAAAATACCGCACCGACGACTATGTACGGTAGCAGGAGAGCAGTGTGTTGACTTAGTTATAAGCCCCGGGTGGATAGTGAAGTTAGCGCACTGGCTTCCTGACACTGCATGTAGTGAATGGTGCGCTAAAAACATTTTCTGGAGCACCGCTTCTGGTGCGGTCCATATCATGTGGTGCACCGTATCTGGTGCGCTATGTGGTGTGACGCATCGGGACCAGTGCTTGACTGTGTTTTTGGCGCACCGAATCTTGTTTTATTTATTTTTCAAAAAATAAATATATACTTATATTTGTAAATACATGTGTCATTTAATAAAAAAATTGTGTTTAATATGTCAATCATTCAGAGACGTGAAAAGAGAGAAGAGGGGCAACAACAACAACAACAACAGGCGGAACAGTATAACATGGTTCGCCTGTGGGAGGCAAGGGAGAGGGAGAGAGATGCGTACCCTCGCCTTATTACAACAGCGACGCAGGGGCTCCTTAGGCAGGTAGGCCTCCTCAAGTTTTATGAGGAGGCTACTTCCCTAAAGTCCCATAGTTTGTTTTTGAGACATCTTATCCGAAGGTGGAATGCCCAGCAACAGGCTTTATGGGTTTGTATCAACCAGTGGTACACGCCCACTAAGGAGAATGTATATTTTATTACAGGGCTATCGAGGAGAGGGGTGGATTTTCCCTCATTCCCCGAGGTTCCAGTTGGCTGTGTGGCAGGGAGTCAGTTAGTTTACTCCCAGAGATACATTGGAGAAAATTTATTATCTCCTGCAGAGTTTCAGGTCGCTGGAAGGCAGTTACGTATTGGTGCGTTTGGTCATGAGGAGGTCCAGTGTCTCTCACTTATCATTTCGACCATTTCGCACAACACCAGTGACGGGAAACACATTAGTTGCCAGCTTTTATATTAGTTGATTCTTTACTACAACAACCACGACTTGTCAGGTGGTCTGCCATTTTTTTGCGGCAGTTATGTACAACATTAGATAGATGTCGTGCTCATGCATAAGGGAGGGTCAACTTCCCTTTTGCTTCAGAGATTTTATTTTTTATTTTTTGAGAGTTTTCCAAAGACGAGGCCTTATTTTCTTCGGCAGCCTCGTAGGCCAATTACTGAGGCACGTATGCACATGTGGGGGCAGATGATGCCCAAGAGGGAGGAGACTCTTTTTCCAGCGAGGATATCAGATGATGCACTGGAGTTGCTAGCCAGTATTGATGAGCATCCCTTCATTTTGGTCCCCTGTCCTTATGTGGGGTTGGATTGGTGAGGGTGTGCCAACATCCTCTTCACAGCTGATGAGCCGCCAGATGATAGAGGTAATATTACTGTTTTATTTAAATTTATTCTAACATGTTCTTTAACTTGTTTTTATTAAATTGTGTAATAAAATCCTCTAATTATTGTTGTGTACTTGTATATATTTTGTAGACATTAGCTCTTTTGATGGCGAGGAGATGCCGCCACCACCACCTGATCCAGGTGTGGATCCTCATGATGAGGATGAGGGCATGCCAAATATTTCTGAGGATCATCAGGAGTCCGATCGAGATCAGAGACCTGCTCTTGCTGGTGCGCCGGTGCGTGGTCGACGTCTTAGTGATGCTAGATACAGGATGGAGTTGGGCGACCAACTCATTGCATTGATTGTTGAGGCGGGCATCAGGCCCGCTGATTTTAGATACATAGAGGCCGATGACAGGCTATCACGGATGTGGAGAGGCATGCCGCGTGACATGTACAACTTGATGCGGCATGTCGTAGGAGTTACGACAACTTTTACGTGACTGATGAGGACTGTTGCACGTTACGATTGAGCCGCAACACATGATGGACAATTTGCGAGGCACAACATATCATCATCTCATGATTGTTCACAGCCTCGCGCCGTGCCAGATTTGCATGAGCCTCCACTAGCATCTACTAGTAGTCATCATGAATATGAGGCTGGACCATCGGCCACTTGTATTAATATTGATGTTGTACTACCACCAGCTGATCCATGACATTTATATTACAGTTGTATATTTTTAACATTATTCAGTTATATATATATATATGGTCCATGTATTTTATGTTCATGTTGCAGTTGTACTTAATTTACATGTTCGTGATTATCATGATGTGTATGTTGTTAGGTCATGTTAGATATGTTCATTTAATGTGCAACTTGCAGATAGATGTGTATGTGATAGCATGAGATGTATATTTGATGTTTGTGTTGTACTGATGATGTTAATATATAATGTTAATTGTGTTTTGTTAGATGATCATGATCACGATGATGTAGTTAGTGATTTTGAATGTGTTTTTTAGTCAAATATGATGTTTGTACGATGCTTATCATGAACGTGATGTTTATTAATTAATTTATAAATACCAAATGATCATGATATTGTAAATTTGTAATATTTGTATTTCTAATTGTATTTAAAATTCTAAAATTGTAATTGTAATGGTATATATGTGAATTTCTAAAATTGTAATTGTAATTGTAATTTTTAAAATTGTAAAATTGTAATTGTAATTGTAATTTTTTAATTTGTAAAATTGTAATTGTATATATGTAAAATTCTAAAATTGTAATTGTAATTGTAATTGTACGTGAAATTGTAAAATTGTAATTGTAATTCTAATTCTAATTCTAATTGTAATTGTATGTAAAATATTTGTAAAATTTTAATTGTATTAATGTGAAATGAATTTATTAAAATTTGTAAATTTTAAATAATTGTAAAATAATAAATCTAGAATAATATGATTTATTGTAACATAATAAAGTTTAGAAAATAATGCAAATAAATTCCTGTACTTTAGAATTATAATTATTTTATTATGATCTTAGATACAAAAAAAAGAATTAATTTATACAATACGCCATTGTTTTCGAGATCAACATAATACCAAATTATCAAGTGAATTATTGATTTTAACATTAACACAATGCAAATTACCAATTAATTCAAAATACATATTATATTAATATTTCGAAAAACCTATCTTAAAAAGTATAAATATTGATGAAATAACACATGTACCATATCTCTGTTTGATCACCTTCATTATTCTGCTTGCATAAGATGATAAATACTATTGTTCTTTAAAATATATGTTTTGATCTAGGGCTTCGTGTGGTTTAATGGCTTTAACCACCAATCGTAAAAAACACCGTTGCAATATTTAGGGAAAACATGTGGCCTTTAGTTTATCTAACATCTTTTAGAGTTGATACATCAGCCACTATTATATCTTCCTTTACATTATTCCGACAAAGGTGTCCCACCACTAGTACCTAAAAATAACACATTGGAAAGAAGAAAAATCTACTTCAATGATCTCTTGTATCTTTCCGATGTAACCTAACGTCCCTCATACTAGTTGTTGGTCACGGTGGCTAGTTCAACTAGATTGATCGAACTCGACTTCCACTCCACAGTCTTCTGTGATGTTTCCAGCATCAACATTTTCTATGTGAAAATGGTGTCCATATGCCCACATAGATGGGAACAAATGCACCTATTATAAAAAAGTTAAAAAAATCATAGTGTCATGTGTCTTATAAATAATAATCCAACAGTAGTTAAAATATGAAATTTAGATGTCTTAATATAAGTTTCAAATTTACATATAAATTAAAATATTACCAAGTTGCTGCACCCAATCCCTTATGCTTAGCGCATCTTTTCTCAAGATGCTGCACCAAGCACTAACGTATTTCTCTCACTTGGTCAGCAACCCACTTGGGGTATATTTTTGCATATTTTCTTTTAAATGATCGGATAAGGTACACTTCTTGGGCCATTCAACCTGTCATCTTTTTCCTGTCACTATCCCATTTCATCCTATTTTGTTCATACAATGCGACCCACGGTTGTGTCGCTTCATAATTGTAAAGAATGAATTTATTGATCGCTTCAATTTCTGCATTCGCTGATGAAATCAAACCAACATTATATAGTACTTAGAGATCAAAATATACATTATATCGAAGTTCAACATGAATATTAATTAATTTTTGTAAATTTAAAAAATTATAAGTCGCTTACTCTTTATCAAGCGCTTTTTTCCACTCATTTGGAGAAACTCTCCTTCTCTTTTGTCTTCATCCATTTGATCGTCCCAAATCACCGCACCTGGTCTATTGTTGATCTGCTTGATGTACTCACTGGCATAGTAGAAAGACTCATACGAAATGTACCCCTCTGCCATAGACCCCTCGGGTTTTTCCCTTTGTCGAACAAAACCTTTCAATTTCTTCATGTACCTCTCTAAGAAGAACATCCAACGACAAGAAACAACCCCAACTAATTCAACTCTCATCTACCAAAGATGAAGATGAACCTACAAGTCCATGAAACTCATCTAAGTAGCCTTCAAACATACAAACAATCTCAACTATCTCTTGCCGCCACGGAATGCTAGCCACATGAATCTCCTTCTTGACGCGATCCAGACTGTGAAGGAAATGTAGATAATTTTGATATGTGCACATCCTAGGTTCTATAAATTCATGTTTCACATAATTTCACAAACAAAGGGATAATGATACCAAAGTTATAAACACGTGCAATAATATACAAAATTAGTTATGTTTTATGATCCCCGCATGGGATAAAATTTATTAATATAACAAATAATAAAATCATGATTTTGACATTATACGTACTCTTAGAAGATTCAAATGGTCATGCGATTTCAACCCCGAAAAATGGTCATCCACGGTGAAGCAGTTCCGTAGTGAAGACCCATATGAAGTTGGCACCCTCACATCCATTATAACTTCCTTTGCCAAAGATATATCATCTTTTTTTAAAATCCATGGGACATCACCTTCTTTGAAAAACCATGAATTAGAGGGACCAGTGCCTACCTCTGATCCCGTACTTTCTAATCGTCTTGGCCAATATTTATTTTTAGTTTTTGAAGTAATAAGATCTTTCCTAACTGCCAATGTGTCACTTTGTTTCGATGATATGTGCCTCCATAAAGAAGATGAAACATTTTTAAATATATGCATGGGATCTAATAAGTGGGCAATATTAAGATGCTCCCAATATGGGAGGTCATAAAATATAGATTTCCTTTTCATCCCAATGGGAAATTTCTCAACATAGGTGTTGAAGAAATCTAGATCATCGAACTTAGGCTCCCCATTTGAATCGAACATTTCTGTGAACTCCTTCTCCTTCTCTCTCTCATATGCTCTAAGCCATTCAGCTAGTGTCATTATTGGAGGCCTTTGGGTTCTTTCTCGTTTACCATTGAAAGTGGATGTTGCTCTTTTGTAAGGGTGTTGTTCTGGTAGGAATATCCTGGAGCAATCATACACTGGCTTTCGTAGGTCCTTGGACCATCTAGCTTTCAGAGAAGGTCCACAACATTTACATCCAAAATACCCTTTTGTTACAAGACCTACAAGATTATATTTGTATACATTGATTAATATGCATGGCACGTTAAAGAATATCATGAAGATCAGAACAAATATTATTACAACGAATTAAATAACTAATATGTGAAAGAATATTGTTACATTATATATAAACAAATCAATAAATTAAACATGTAATTTACCAAAGCAAACTCCTAAGCCTGGATAATCATGTGTCGTGTAAGCACATATGCCATACAACGTAAAACTCCTCTCTTCTGCGATGGGTCTTGATACATCGTATACATTTATCCCATCCCATAATTCCTTCAATTCATCTACCATTGATTGTAAGTAGGCATCCATATTCTTCACTTGTCTTCTACCAGGGACTATGAGAGCCAACATAAGATGTTCATTCTTCACGGACAACCATGGGGGGATATTTTTATTGATCACTACTACAGGCCAAACAAAATAGTTGGTGTTCTGGAGGGAATATGGGTTGACGTTAGCAACCTATAATATAGTCACAATTTTGACTGAATTGCTGATAATTATGCAACTGCATACTTGCCTTCTATGAGTTAGACCACATATTTTGTAAAATAAAATAAAATAAAAAGTCAAAATCAAAAAGAGGGTAAAAATTCCTAAAGAACAATCAGTTGACTTAGAAAAGTTAAAAGACCTAAAAAGAAAATGAATAAAAGATGAAAAAAAGCATAAGTGCCACTATTTTTACTGATCATATGAGTGTCAATAAATGCCATAGTCCATGATGAGTTAAACAGTTTAATCTTAACTTGTCATTTTTCAAATTTCCTTGTTATAGATAGAGAATAATGAGTTGTCATACAGTTTAATCATGACAATTTAGTAGTTATGTAGAGAAATAAAGTTAATCGAACAGTTTAATCTTGATTCATGGATGAAATAAGTGTAGAATTAGATAGTTTTACTTGCTTTCAGAAAGAATAAATGCTGTGACGGTTGCTAGCTTAAATGCACCTACTACAAAGGAAGAAAAAAATGTTAGCATGGTAAGTCATAGGTAGAAGAAGGTGAAAAGTCTCAATGTAAATATCATTCATTATGGGCTGCAAAATAACTAACTTCCCCTTCCCATAGTCATGAAACATTCTAAACTATTAGTCAGAAAGGCTCAAGGCATTTCCTTGACTTTTGTTGGGACTGGACCCAAGGCTTTATGATTGATCAGTTAAAAGTGTGAAATGTATATATTAATCCCTTAAACTTACATCAATTTTCATTCATGCAATCACCCCCTGAATAATCCTAATTAAAACTCCATTTTTACTTAAAGGCATTATAATTTCCATCTGACTATTTTCCTTCATCATTTGAAAGCATTAAACCCTCAAAATTACATTATATCTTAAGTTAAAGTGATAATATTAATGAAAATTGCCTTTTAAACTCCACTTTACTTATTATGATTATGTATTTTGAGAATACATTATCCCATTTTCATATTAACTTTAATTTATATATTAACTCCCTATAGAAATGACCTATTCATGTAATATATAACTCATTTTTATATAATAAACCCAAAAACCCACTTATTATAACTTTAGCCAAAGTTATTTAATCCCCACATGTTTAAATAAAAACCCACATTATACCCCCTTTGGCTAAAATTATCCTTATATATATATCCCGCCCCTATGGTAGTTAAATCACCCTAGTTTAATTAACCATATAATAAAAAATATATGAAAAAAACCTTTAAACATGATTTATATGTGTTTGAACCAAAAATTTCCTGAAGTTTTATTTAAACTAAACTTCAAAAGAAATAAACCCCATCTCCTTGTATATTTTCCCCTTGCCCGACTCCCTAAGCTAAGGTTAAAACCTTAATTTGAGTTAAAATCCGCAATGCATACCCCTTATTCCCCTAACTGCCAGTCCTAACCTCGGTTAAATCCCCGTTGAAAACCCCTCCCGATCGTTTTTTCATTGAAAAAGTCGATTTTCTATGTAAAGTTTAACCAAATCCCTTTTATCATCCGGATTAATGTCAGCCCTCCGATCCCCTCTATCCATTTGATCCAACTATTAAAATTGAACGCGACAGATTAATACAATTCCTTTCCTCCCCCATCACATAGAATAACAACTGTCCAGTCTTCTTTCATCACAAGATCCTATGGCCCAAAATAAACCTGATGACGCCTTTTTTCCCCGCACCTTTTTGTTTGATTTGGACCATTCGCTCGAAAAATCCAGATCCTATGGCCGATACCTCATATCGCGCCCACAAAGTGATCGATCGATGTTTTGGAAAAGTCGCGTGATATGGGTGGTTTTTCCAAACCACCCAGCGTTGACGTGTCATCAAATAATTGGATCGCGTTCGAAAAGTGATTTACCGCTTACCGCTCTGGAGCTGCGTGAATACCACCCAGTGGTATTCTAAAACCACTTCCGCCAAACCTATAATTAAATATGATTTAACTATGGTTTATTCATAAAAATCATATTTTTCATTGAGTTTTTCACCTATTCGTGCTTATAAGCTTTGAAACCTCCGCAGAGTCTGTTTTTCATCCTGTTTCGCCATTTAAACCCTGAAAACCTCTGCAAGCCCATTACGAAGCTTCCCAATGCCATTTTTCAAGCCTGCCAGTGAACCATTGATCAGTTAATAATTCATTTTCCCTGAAATTCAACCACGAAGAGCCACAATACCCTCTGATAGAACAATTCAATAGAATTGAAGACTGCGCGCAACCTGCAACTCAGTCGACCAGAATTATACCTTTTTAAAGGTATTTTTCGTCAAATTTATCCACAAAAACATCAATTCCAAAAGAGAAAGCACCAATTTTTCAATTATTTGAATTACCCATACGGAAATTGCAAAAGACATCCATAATACATGGGAAACGCTGCCAAATTTTCCCTAGAATCCCTCATTTTCGTTTTTTCAAGTTTTATTCATTCCCTGGTCATTTTCACTACTCGAATTGATCATACCTTCCTTCTAAGCATTAAAACCCTCTTTCCATCTAAAACTCTGCTCAAAACCCTATTTTACTAGAGAAATTCTCCAAAAATCCCTTGTTTCCAACAGAAGAACTCAGCAAACAGTCTAAGCTAGCTCTGTTCAGTGAAAAAATGACAAAGAAACAAGTAACCCCCAAAACAAGAGGCCCAAAACCTCACAAGAAAGCCTCTGCTAAAATCTCTCAGCCTGAATCTTCTAAGCTTGATAAACCCACCCTTGCACTCACTGTTGATTCCATAGAAGTTGTCAGGCCTGTCCAGCCTCCAGTTACTTCACAAGAAAATAGTCCTCTAGTCGACCTTGATTACAGAATATTGGACCCTTCAGTAGAGTTCAATTTTCTTGATGTCTATAACTGGTGTTTTGGTAAGTCTGTAGAGAAAAGTGATAAAGATATATCAGTCTGGGATTCCAATCTGCCAAAGTACATTTTCCCTCTTACTCGTTCAGCCCCTGATTTTGTCAGATTGTGTCAGTCCTATTATCTTCCAGACCAAAGATGCATTGTCAATAAAGATAGAGAGGTCATATTTTACATCAATGTAGAATCCATAAAATCTATGCTGCAATTAAACCCGGACCCCAATGTTGCTTCATTGTCTATAGAGGATTTAACTTAGCTTTACCTAGACTTGGATTTTTCTTCCAAGTTCAAAATCTTCCAGACTTTTTGTCCCAAACAGGTTGATATCCCTAAGCTCAATCCTCCATTTGATACATTTGATTTTCCAAACCAGACAGATTGTCTCCATGCTATCATTCATACTGGGATATAATAGTGATGAATTCACTGATGTTGCTATCCTAGGTTTTCTTTCTACTCTGAGTCTTGGCCAGTCTCCATCCATTATGTACAATTTTGCCAAGTTCATTGCAGAAAACATGCACTACCAATTGTCCAGATTGTGAGAAGGAGGAGTCTTTAGATATACCTCATATCTACTCCATCTCTTTTTGTATTATCAAGCAGACAAGTTTCCTATTGAGTTTCAGAAGATAGATCCAGAAGGGAATGTACTTTCAGTTGTGTTTTGGTCATCAATTCTGAGAAAATGGAATAGGGAATACAACTATGTAGACTTTAATGACTTGTTTTTAGTACCTGCTATGAATTTACTAAATAAAGAACAGACCCCTAGAATTAATGAAGAAACAAAGAGGATCTTACAGCTATCTAAGAGCTGTAAAATAGGGGATTGGTACTTATACAAGAATTACCAGGATCAAATATTCAAATCAGTTCGTGAATCAAAGAAAAGAATGAAGAAATCAAAAGTGAAGCATATTCCAAGTTCCTTAAAGAAAATCCTGGGAATAAAGATAGACTCCTTTCAGCTTTTGATTATTCTTCAAACAAATTGGTTATGTCATTTCTCAAGCCCACAGTGGCTGATCCAAAAACAATTACAGATTATTCAAAGACAGACCTTGAAGTTTATGCAGATGTTGTCCATGAATTGGACCAAATAGAATTCCATAGGAGTAATACAGAGATGTTATATTCTAAAATAGTCAATAAGACTATGAATTCTATCAGGCTTGAGAAAACATTGATAAACCTTCAAACTCAAATGAAATTGGATAAAGCCTCATTATATGCCAATAACTTAAGAATCAAAGCATTGGAGGACATATTAATTGAAGCAGGAGCTGACCCAAAAAAAATTGAAGGGGAAAAGGTTATAATCAAACAGAAAAATGAAGACATAGCTGCCCTTATAAAACAGCTAAAATTTCCTCAAAGTGAAAGTCCCCAGGAAAAATAAATCCTTCAGCAGAAGACCGAAAATGATGAACTAAAACAACTTGTTCTAAAGATGACAGCCCAGATTAAGGAAATGGAAAGCCAAATAGAAGCTTTCATGAAAGAAAATGAAAATCGTAAGAAAGCTCAACAGTTTTTCATTCCTACAGTGATCCTAACTCTAAGTACAGTTGTTCCATCTACATTGGCAGAACACTTGGCACCACAAGGAGTACTGGCAACTGCAGTGCCAATCACTTCTCATGAAATCTCTGCCTCTTCTTCATCAACCTCACAGGTAAACACAGTACAAGACAAAGCTGCCATAATCAGAGCCATGGAAGACATGTCAATTAAAGATAAATAAATACTTAGTTTGAAAGGCACTATTAAAGATCTACAAACTTCCAAAAGAGATGCCTTGATTACTTCCAAAGGGCATGAACAGAGGGCTGATAGATTACAAGAACAAGTTAGAATTCTTCAAACACAGGTGAATCTTACAGATCAGGTTGCATATATAAAAAATCATTTATGGACAAAAATATTGAAGGCATTCACTCTCAATGGCCTTCTATTCAGATAATTTATGAGCAAAAAGAGTTGTTACAGGTTGCAAATGCAGAAACTGATAAAACCGAGAAAGAATTTGAAAATAAGCCACCACAAGCAGTTCAACTCATAGCATTTTTGAACAGCAAGAATAGGGAAGAATTAGAAGAGTTGAAAATTGCTGACAGAACAGAGGCCATCCTTCAAATTAAGAAAGTCTTGAATAAGAGAAACATGATGAATAATTTGGAAGACAGGTGTAAAGATATGAACTTGGCCATCTCAAGATTTTGGGCCAAATACAAATTATTATCAGAAGCAGGTTTACCAGACATTCATGCATTAAATGACAAATTGATGCCACATAAAGATTATGATCAGAAAATCAGAGCTCATGCTAAGGAGCAAGCTAAACAACCATTGCCACAAGGATCACCAAGTGGCAAAGTACTTCTTCAATATTTTGAAAATCTATTCTTTTTGGAAAATGAAATCAAGCATATGTTCACAGTAAAGCCAAACTTTGCCAAATATACAGAGGCTGATAAAAGTTACAAGAAACTGAAGAATATGAAGATCCCCACTCCTGAACAGTGGCAAGAATTCACAGATCTGATGTGAATTTGACAGGTAAAAGACAGAAAAATCATATGAAAAATCATATTTTACTTTTACCTTATGGTGAAAAAATCAGTGTCAAAGTGTATCAAGGTCAAAGTGTATCAGTAAAATCAAATTGTTACTGCTGGTCATTTTTTCAATTACAACAGTGAAACAATAAAAAGCAGAGATAAAGAGTATTAGATCAGAAGATGAAAAGGAAGAGTATTCTACAAGCCACCATCCACGAGAAGATGTACCTAATGCTAGCAATGCTCACAACACATCAAAAATCAATTTAGATAAGATAAATCAGTACTATTTTTCCTTGTAAAAGAGGACAGTTTGCAAACTGTTTTGCTGTTGTCCCTCTTCTTATGTTCTCTTTCCTATTTTTCCTTAAAACATTATATCAATTTCTGAGATATTTTGTAAACAATTTTTGTGTATAAATACTTCATAATTCGAAGTATTTAGTGTGGAATAAAATTTCTCAAGACTACTATAGTCATTTTGCTGGATATATTGAAGTTGGTGTGAGTCAATTAGCAAAGCAGCAGTGTGGAAACAAGTTTAGAGACATTATAACTAAGGATTCTCCTGGTGACAAGATAAGTCTCGTAATTTTTCCTGTTTTCAGTGTTATTCTTTAAAATTTTACATACATTCATTTGATGTGTTTCTATTCTGTAATGATCAACTAAGGAGAAATTAAACAGAATTAGTGATAATAAGCTCTCTGTTTTAAACTAGTTGGCATTTTTATGTTTTCTACTTGATAACTGGACCATAGAATTCTTAATTCTCTGGGTCCCAGTTTGATTCCCTCCTTCAATCTTCTTTTCTGTAACTTAAGGATTCTTAAGTGCCCTTCTGTTCAGATTTCACCTATTCCATCATCAAAACCTATTCAAAGCCTTAGAAGGTCATCTATCACGCCCTTAGTACATTTGCATCTTTAAGTCTTATTTCCTAGCTCTGCTTGCCTAGAGAGTTGACTCCATTACCCAATGTTCTGGTAGATCTCGCTGGTTTACCTTGAAATACTTTTTATTCCTACCACACTTCTAAAAATCAGTCCTATTGTTCACTCATAGCTAGCCTAAAACCTTTTACCAAAAAAAAGTTAAATCTTTAGGAGAGATCCCTCTTCGGAGCTCAGGAAGGCTAGATCCTGAATTCCTAAAGCGGTTCTTGGTCACCCTTTGTGTTCTTAACTACAAAAATCCCCATCCCACAACCTGAGAATTACTAGGGTGATAACATACTGGCGACCATACTGGGGATCTAACCACTCTCTAGTTTTAAGTTTAATCTTGAAGGAAGATCTTTAATTATATCTTTTCTACTTTAAGATTGAGTTTAAAGGTTGTGGGTATTTTACCCAATAAAAATTCTGGCTCCCAAGAAAGTCTACTACATTAGATCCAACCCTGATCCTAATCCTCTAGAGATAGTATATAATCCGCACCGGATAGGAAAAAAGAAGAAAAAACCAATTGATAGTTCTGAAACTGAGATACCTCTAAGAAGAGCTGATTCTTTACCTAAAGAATTGGTAAGCTTATCAGACATTGATTTTGACTTAAAGTTTGAGAAATATTTATTTAGAAAAAAATCTAAATCGGATTTAAAAGAATTTTTTTTAGATTCAGTTTTTACTTCTTATGTAAGTGAAAAACACAAAATTATTTATGTTCCTACTAAATCGGATCAAACTGAAAGTAAAAGTCCAGTAAAAAGGGTAAGTGTCACAAAAATTAAAGACATTGAAGAAGTTGTTAAGTTAGCTAAATTTTTGTCTAAATTTAAACCCCCAGTTTCTGAGCTATATACAACAATCTTTCGAGCATCAGATTCTACTTTATATGTTGCCACATCATTTACTGATTCTGCTGTCAGTTCACCTCAAGAGCCCATAAGCCCTGAGTTGCCTCTGCCCCATAGAATCATATACTCATCATATCCATAATCCACTACTAGTTCATCAACTGATCCATTCATCCCTGAGCTTCCCTTGCAACCCAAAGTAGTATATCCATCACTTACCCAACCCATTACAACTACCATTAGCCATACTACTTCTTTTTCATTCCCATTACCAAGCTCTTCAAGTACATCCATTACAGTAACCAGCACTATCCCTACTACTACAACTGTACCTTCTAGTTCAGCTAAAATTCATGCCATGGCAGCTCGATATGCTCCCTTGGTCTTACCTTAGAATCTCCATGACATGCCTCAAAACTACCAAAAAGATATTCCACTGTATGATAATCTTTCACAGATTACTGCACAGTAACATATTACCAAAATGAATGATTTCTAGGAAGTCTATGAGATAGATGAGTCTGATGTCCAAATGAGACTATTTGTTCAGAGCTTAATTGGAGAAGTAAAAACCTGGTTTAAAGGTTTAGGCGCTGGTAGCATAGCAGACCTAGCAGCATTCCATAGAGCCTTCCTAAATAAATGGGAGAAAAAGAAGAACCATATGCAAATACTATCTGAGTTTGATGCTGTCAAGAGAGCCCCAAATGAATCTATCCAAGACTTCTGCACAAGATATAACAGTGTTTATAATGCCATCCCTGCAGACCTTAAACCTACCCCATATTCTGTGCTACTCAAATTCCCTGATTGCTTTGGCGTAAACATGGCTTATCAACTTAGGGAGAGGGATGCAAATACTTTAGAACAAATGCAAAAAAATGTTGTAGGTGTAGAAATGAACATACTTGCAAAGAAGGCCAGAATGAGAAATGAAAGAAGGGTTACTATTAAGGAAAAAGCATCTCACTTAGATAGTAAGTTTGATTTCATTACTAAAGCACTAGAAAAAGTAGTTGATAGACTGGATCAAATTGAAAAGAAACCATAATGGGATAATCAATCCCAGATCCGGAATCCCAATTATCGAAAAAATAACAACCCTGGGAAAGGTAAGGAACCTTCCCCTAATCATAATATAAGAACCCCATTCCAAGAAAACTTTGCAGAAAGTTCACAAAACAATGTTGATGAGGAGGAAGACATAAACATTGTTATGGGGATTGATAAAAAAAATACCATTTTCCTCACCCAGGAGGACCAGGAACTGTTTGAACTTCAACAGTTAAAAGTAGAATCTGGAGAATCCTATGATTATAAACAAGGTTATGATTTTGCAATAAATGAAATTCACAGTCAATACAACCTTAGGAGCAAGAAAACCAATGAACCTGCTAGAAAGAGTAATGCTCCAAACCAACAAGAACAAAACAAAAATAAGACTGATACTTCTAAATCAGAATTCTTGCAAATTCTTCCTAGAGATAGCAAACAGAGTTCAAATCTGACCAGTCCTAAAAAGCAGCAAGGCCCAAAGATTGTAGATATTACTGACGCAGTGGCACAATCTCCCAAAGATGTTTCAAAAGCTAATTCTCCCAAATCCACCAATTCAACAACAGTCATTGAGCCAAGAAAGAATCCTATTGACTTTAAAATATCAGATCCTAAACCTTTTGTTGAGAATCCAAGAATGATAAGACTTCTGCTAACCCCCAAAATACCCCTAGAAAAACAGTTAAGGATAGCAGAAACTAAGAAACTCAGACAGAAGACAAGAAAATAGCTCAAAACAAAGGAAAAATAGTAGAAACTCAAGAAAAGTCATCATAAACCACAGTTCCCAAAGAAGAAGTGATTCAAACCATCAGATCTCAGCCAACATTTAATATGCAGTCTGAAATATCCAAATTAAAAATAGTTGTTCCCTTAGTAGAACTAGCTAAAAATGATTTGTATAGATCTATCATTTCTGATGCATTGAATGTGAATGAAAATGAAGATACAATCAACATGAATGAAGATAGGCCTAAATTGATTTTTGGTCCTAATGTAGATGGAAAGCATTCAGATGGGTCGGTATCCCCATTTTA
Organism: Pinus albicaulis; assembly: GCA_034641835.2. Taxonomy (NCBI): domain Eukaryota; kingdom Viridiplantae; phylum Streptophyta; class Pinopsida; order Pinales; family Pinaceae; genus Pinus; species Pinus albicaulis. Next base: position 797,358,397 of record CM076574.1, read on the forward strand.
TTTAAGTCTTACTGTACATGACCAAATATTACACAATATTATGCTAGATACTGGAGCTTCCCACAATTTAATGCCTAAAGCTATAATGGAAACTCTTAATCTAGATATAACCAGACCCTATAAGGACCTGTTCTCATTTGATTCATCGAAAGTCCAATGTATTGGTTTGATTAAAGATCTGTGTGTTAACCTAGTCCAATATCCTGGTAAGATTATGATCATGGACGTTGTAGTAGCTGACATCCCGCCAAAGTATGGCATGCTTCTTTCTCGCTCATGGGGAGAAAAGTTGCAGGGATCTCTAAAACTGGATATGAGTTATGCTACTATCTCGGTATTTGGACAACCTAAAAAGCTTTATAGAGAAACTTTGATGAATTACATGATCAGTAGTGCAGAAAGACCTACAAATTATCCAATTTATGCTACTCCCACTGATCTTGATTCTTTTATTCTCAGTAACTCTGATCAAAATGAAAATCCAACTGAACTTACTGATAAAAAACTTAAAATCATGGACAATTATATTGGTCATGAATCTTTGTGGCATCTAGATTTTGATGGATCTGTTAATAAATTTGGAGCCGGAGCTGGTGTTTGGATTACAAACATTGAAACAAGCCATTATGAAGGACATGCCTTTAGATTAAACTTCAAATGCACCAATAACATGGTTGAATATGAAGCTTTAATATTAGGCTTACAAATTATTAGAAAAAAGGGAGGAAAAAGAATAATGGTTTTGGGTGATTCTGAACTAGTTATAAATCAAATAAACACAGAGTATTCAGTTCACAACCCCAGACTTGCAAGATACAGAGAAACAGTATTGGAACTACTTGAAGAATTGTTAGAAGGTAATTTTGTTATCATCCCTCGAGATCAGAACATACAGGCCCATTTCTTAGCAACTTTTGCCAGCAGTTGTAAATTTCCTTTTTCACCATTGCAAAAATACACTGTTGAGATTAAACATAGGCCTATTGTTCCCGATAATGTGAAATATTGGCAAAATTTTTCAGAGGATCAGCAAATTTATCATTTTTTGAATAATGAGCATGAATTTTTAAATTTTCAAATTAATAACGACTGTAACATAGATTCACCCTGTGATATAGATTTAAATTTCTGTCAAATAGATGATTTAGATAATTTAGATGTACATAAGTTTGAAAAGCCTACTATTTTTACTCAAAGTGACATTGATGAAATGGAAAAATTGGAAATAGAGGAATTGATTGAAGATGAAATAGATTTGATTGATTTAAAGAATAAAATTTTACCCAGAGGTTTAACTCCTCTAGAAGATTTATTTAATTCCAACGTTGTGCCCATAAGGCCAAAAATGGAGCCAGTTAAGTCTGACATAGAAGAGTATAACTTAGGAACATATGAAAAACCAAGAATAATCAAACTATCCAAATTCTTATCATCAGATGAAAGGGCTAAATACATTGAACTTTTAAAATAATTTCAAGATGTCTTTGCATGGAGCTATGAAGACTTAAAAACTTACAACACAGACATTATCCAACATAAAATTCCTTTAAAAGAAAATCAAAAACCTTTTCAACAGAAACTCAGAAGGATTAATCTGGTTTTGTTACCCTTAATCGAAAAAGAAGTCAGAAGAATGTTTGATGCACAGATAATTGCACCAGTCAGATTTTTTGACTGGGTATCTAATTTAGTACCAACCAGAAAAAAGACAGGAGAAATTAGACTATGCATAGACTTTAGGAATCTTAATAAAGCATCCTTAAAGGATAACTACCCCTTGCCAAAAATTATACATATTTTACAGAGGGTAGCAGGTTCTTCCAGAATCTCTTTATTAGATGATTTCTTTGGTTACAATCAGATTCTAGTTCACAAATATGACCAAACCAAAACTGCATTTACTACTCCATGGGGCACTTTCATGTATGTGAAAATGCCTTTTGGGTTAAAAAATGCAGGAGCTACATTTCAAAGGGCCATGGATATTGCCTTTGCCAAGGAAATCCATGAGTTTCTAGTCATTTATTTAGATGATATTATTGTTTTTTCTAAAACAAATGATGATCACTTGTATCATCTGAGACAAGTTTTTATTAAATGCAGAAAATATGGTATATCTCTTAATCCTAAAAAGTCTATTTTTGGGCTAGAAGAAGGAAAATTGCTAGGTCATATCATTTCAAAACAAGGCATTAGAATATACCCTGCAAGAATTGAAGCAATTCTAAACATTCAACCACCAAGGAACTTTAAAGAACTCCAAGCATTCTTGGGAAAGATCAATTTTCTCAGAAGATTCATATCAAATCTGGCTGAGATTATAAAATATCTTAATAACATGCTTAAAAAGGATTCCTCAATTAAATGGACAATAAAGGCCAAACAATCTTTTGAATCTATCAAACAGGCCTTAATTAAAGCACCAGTCCTTATCAGTCCAGATTACACAAAAGATTTTATAATATTTTCCTTTACATACGAACACACCATAACTGCAGTTCTTCTGCAAAAAAACGATCAAGACTTTGAACAGCCCATTGCATTTTTTAGTAAATCTCTCAGAGATGCACCATTGAAATACAACATAATAGAAAACATGCTTTGGCTCTGGTTAAAGCTATAAAATATTTCGAAGTGTATATACTTCATTCACACATCATTGCATATGTCCCTAATGCAGTAGCTAAAGACATTTTGACTCAAGATGGACCAGATAGTAGGAGAGGAAAGTGGATAACCACAATCCTTGAATATGATCTGGAAATTAAACCAACTAAACTCATTAAAGGACAGGGTTTAGCCAGACTGATGGCTGAATAAAATTGCAATGCCTTAGATATTAATTTCATTGCACAAGTAGATGAACAGGAGGAGATGGCGACTCCATCAATCAGTGAGGCCTATCAAGACTCACCCTAGTACTCTGATATAATATTTGTACTAACAAACTTATAAGCTCCTCCTGGACTGACAAAAACCAAGGCCAGATTTATCAAGAAAAAAGCAATGAGATTATGTATCTTAAATAATGCACTGTACTAGAGAGAAAGTACTAGAATTTTACTTAATTGTTTATTGAAATCTGAGGCTGACAAGATCCTTGAGGAATTTCATGCAGGTGACAGTGGAGGCCATCTATACTGGAACAGCACAGCTGATAAAATACTCAGAGCTGGTCTTTACTAGCCATCTTTATTTTCAGATGTTAAAAATTTTATTACCTCTTGCCATCAATGCCAAATTTTCGAAGGTAAAAAGAAACGGTTACCTTTACCTCTGAAACCAATATCCACTGAAAAAATATTTCAACTATGGGGGCTAGACTTCATAGGTGAAATTCATTCTTCATCCTCAGGACAACAAAAATGGATTCTAACTACTACTGATTACTTTACTAAGTGGATAGAAGCAATTCCCACTAGGCAAGCTACAGACTTAGTTATTATCTCATTCATAGAAAGTAATATTTTGTCTAGATTTGGATGCCCACACAAAATTATTACAGACAATGTTGCTGCTTTCAAATCTAAGAAGATGATTTCTTTCTACCATAAATACCATATTACCTTTTGTCATTCCACAGCATACTATCCCCAAGATAATGGTCTGGCTGAATCCTCAAATAAAATTTTAGTCAATATCATCAAAAAAATACTCCAAGATAATAATAAAAACATGGAATAAGAAGATGGTCTATGCCCTTTGGGCTGATAGACTTACTACAAAAAATTCCATAGGAAATTCACCATATCAGATTGTTTATGGTACAGATGCAGTTTTTCCTTCTTCCTTGGGTGTCCCAGTCATGAAGATTATCCAGGAATCGCAGGTAGAAACTAATGACATTCAAAGAAGAATCAATGAAACCATACACCTTCAACAAACCAAAGATGAAGTTTATGAAAAGTCAACAGTTTTACAGGAAAAGATCAAAAAGATTTTTGATAAAAGAGTTAAGGAAGATGACTTTTTCATAGGAGATCAAGTTTTAAGATGGGATGCAAGAAGAGAGGATAAAGGTAAACATGGGAAGTTTTACTTTCTGTGGCAGGGACCCTATGTAATATGTGGTTATAGAGGAAATAATTCCTTTTTCTTCAGGAATTTGGATGGTACAGAGCTTCAAGAAGGACCAGTAAATGGAAGGATGTTGAAACAATTACTATCCCTCACAAGTCACTTAATAGTTAGATCTATTTACTTCATCATTGTAAATATTCATAGTCGAGTGTAGATTGATTGGATATGTTATCTAGCGTAGTTGAAGCCCGAAGAAAAGGTCCTCGAGCTTTTGAAGTATAAAGATATCATAAATATGATTATTGCAGAAAATAGAAGACATTTACATGATCACCAAGGTCAATGGATAAGGCTACTGATCTCATAGTTCTTAGCATTTCACAAGGAAAAGCCATCCCCAAGTGAAGTCAATGTTAGCAACCTATAATATAGGGGTAATAATTTTTACTTGACAGTTGATAATCTTGTAAATCTGTACATACTTTGCCTTCTGCAAGTTGTATTCACATATTTTGTAAAAAATAAAAAAATAAAAAAAAATAAAAAAAGAGGGTAAAAATTCCTAAAAGAATAATCAAAGGACTTAGAAAAAATAAAAGACCCCAAAAGAAAAATGAATAAAACTGAAAGTGTGCAAGCAAAAATGCCACTACTTTTTACTTTTTGACTATGGCAGAGTGTCAATAAATGCCATAGTCCATGATGAGTTAAACAGTTTAATCTTAACTTGTCATTGTTTCAATTTCACTTGTTATAGATAGAGAATAATGAGTTGTCATACAGTTTAATCATGACAATTCAGTAGTTAGGTAGAGAAATAAAGTGAATCCAACAGTTTAATCTGGATTCATGGATGAAATAAGTGTAGAATTAGATAGTTTTACTTGCTTTCAGAAAGAATAATGTTGTGAAGGTTGCTAGCCTAAATGCACCTTACTACAAAGGAAGAAATTTTTTTAGCATGGTAAGCCGGGTAGGTAGAAGAAGGTGAAAAATCTCAATGTAAATATCATTCATCATGGGCTTCAAAGTAACTAACTTCCCCTTCCCATAGTCATGAAACATTATAAACTATCAGTCAGAAAGGCTCAAGGCATTTCCTTGACTTTTGTTGGGACCAGACCCAAGGCTCTATGAATGATTAGTTGAAAGTGTAAATGTCTATATTAATCCCTTAAATCACATTATTTACCATTCAATGTACATTCATTCTCCTAAATAATCCTAAGTAAAACTCCATTTTTACTTAAAGACATTGCATTTTCCATTTGATTAACTTCCTACATCATTTGAAAACATTAAGCCCTCAAAATAACATTATATCATAAGTTAAGTGATAAGATCAAAGCAAAATTATCTTTTGAAATTCACTTTACTTGTTATGTTTATGTGTTTTGAGTATACCATCTCCTATTTTCATATTAACTCTAATTTATATATTAAATCCCTATAAAAATGACCTTATCCTATTATGTATAACTCCTTTTATATAATAAACCCAAAAACCCATTTATTTATAATTTTAGTCGAAGTTTATAATTCCCACATGTTTCATAAAACCCACATTATAACCCCCTTTGGCTAAAATATACCTTTATATATAATCCCGCCCCTACGGTAGTTAAATCAACCTGCTTTAATTAACCATATAGTAAAAATATTCGAAAAATCTTTTAAAACATGTTTTATATGTGTTTTAAGCAAAAATATCGAAGTTTAATTTAAACTAAACTTCTGAACCCATTCCCTTGTATATTTTCCCCTTGACTCCCTTAACCTGAGGTTAAATCTATAACCTAACCATTTCCCCACAATATATATTTCATTACCACAGTCCCTAACCTCGGTTAAACTCCTGAATATCCCTCTCGATCACCTTTTCCATTGAAAAATTCAGTTATATATATAAAACCCATCAAAAACCTTTTTCCCATCAGGTTCAATCTAAACCCTCCGATCTTCAACACTTATTTAATCCCACGGCTTGAAATGAACGCGATACTTGTATCATGTATTCCCTTATTCCCTATCGCGCTAATTTTCAACCGTTCGATCTTCACTCACCTTCAAGATCCGACGATCCTTATTGCACCCGATGGCTTCCAGCTCCTGTCCCTACCATCGCGCTTGATGACCACCGTTGATCTTTCGCCCATCAGATCAACGGCCAATAAACAATGTCCCGGACCCACTGCATTTTTCCCCACACCTTTCCTTTTAATCCCGACCATTCGCTTTCCAAAGCAAGATCTGACGGCCGATATCTCATATCGCACCCAAAAAATAATCGACCAAAGTTTGGGAAAAGCCGCACGGTATGAGTTGTTTTCCGAAACCACCATGTGTCGACATGTCCTCAAATGATTGGATCGCGTTCGAAAAGCAATTTACCACTTACTGCCTTAGAGCTGCGCGAATACCACCTAGTGGTATTCCAAAACCACTTTCGCCCAAACTTTGATTTAATATAATTTAACTATGGTTTGAACTATGTTTATTTCATAAAAATCATAGTTTTCATTCAGTTTTTTACCTTTTCGCACTTTAAACAATGTGAAACCTCTGCTAAGCCTATTATCATCGAATTTTCACCATTTGTGTGCCATTATACCTTGAAAGCTTGTGCAGAGCCCTTTCCACCATTTCCAAACCTACCAGTGCCATTTTCAAGCCAATCTCCCTGCAATTCAACTACGAAGAGCCACATTACCCTCTGTAGACCAGTTTAGCAGAATTGAAGATTGCGCTCAACTGTGAACGTCTTCGACCTCAATTATACCTTTTAAAGGTATTTTTCGTCGAAATTAACCAAAAAGCTTCAATTTTCAAAAGAAAAAGTATCAATTTTCTGTCATTTCTTGCAATTATCTCAAATTACCATACATAAAATTGCAAAAAACATCCAAAGTACAGGGGAAACTCTGTCAAAATTTCCCCAGAATCCCTCATTTCGGTTTTTTGAAAACCCTAAGCATTGGAATTGTTCATAATCTTTCTTCTGAGCATTAAAAACCTCTTTTCATCTGAAACTTTACTCAGAACCCTATTTTACGAGATATATTCTCCAAAAATCCCTTGTTTCCAACAAAATAACTCAACAAACAGTCTAAGCTTGCTCTGTTCAATTAAAAATGACAAAGAAATAAGTAACCCCAAAATCAGGAGGTCCAAAGCCTCAAAAGAAAGCCGCTGCTAAAATTCCTCAGCCTGAATCTTCTAAAATTGATAAACCAACCCCTGTACTCACTGCTGATTCCACAGAAGTTGTCAGGCCTATTCAACCTCCAGTTATTTCACAAGAAAATAGTCCTCTGGTTGACCTTGACTACAGAATAATGGACCCTTCAGTAGAGTTCAGTTTGCTTGATGTATATAATTGGTGTTTTGGTAAATCAGTAGAGAAAGATGATAAAGATATACCAGTCTGGGAGTCCAATTTTCCAAAATAAATTGTTCCTCTTACTCATTCAGCCCCAAATTTTGTCAGATTGTGTCAGTCCTATTATCTTCCAGACCAAAGATGCATTGTGAATAAAGACAGAGAGGTCTTATTTTACATCAATGCAGAATCCATAAATTCTATGCTGCAACTAAATCCATAAATTAATTTCATAGCTTCTAGGAAAAAGACTCAGTTCAAACTTAAAATTCAAATTGAGCCATATATTGTGAATAACAGAGAAGCATGAAATGAAATTAATGTGAAGTTGAAAGAGTATAAATTCCCATATAGTTTTATGTGGAATTATGATCCTCAAGGTATTTTAAGCACAATGAGAGTGAAATGCAAGTTGTATGTCTTCTTGCATGATCCCAAGCCCCAAATTGAAAAGTATGCCAATACACTTGAATGGGAGCCAAACACTTTATTTGATGAGGATTCACAAGAAATGCAGGGAAATAGTGGAAAATATAAGCAGGTTGATCAAACTCAAGTAGTGACAGTGAACAAAGAATTTGACATTCTTCATAAAAGAAACAGAAAGGAAGATAGTTTCACTGCTGAAACTATTCAAGACAAAAGATTCAGAATTCCCTACAATAAGAAAAGTAAATTGACCAATGAAGAAAGGGATAAAGCCATCAATATTGAAGATAACAATGGTCATGAAACTGATGATGAAGCTACAAGGATAGTAACTGAAACTCTTAAAGAGCTTCAAAATGTTCAAATTGGAGCCCAGCAGAAAGATACAGTCATGGTGGATAAACAATCCAAAGTTGATATGCCCTCTTCTTCTAAAGATTATGAAAATACAGAGTCAGAAATTCAAATCAGGTTCAGACAAATCAAAGAAAAGAATGAAGAAATAAAAAATGAAGCATATTCCAAATTCCTTAAAGAAAAGCCTGGGAATAAGGATAGACTCCTTTCAGCTTTTGATTATTCCTCTAATAAATTGGTGATGTCATTTCTCAAACCTACAGTGGCTGATCCAAAATCTATTGCAAATTATTCAAAGACGGACCTTGAAGTTGATGCAGATGCTGTCCATGAATTGGACCAAATAGAATTTCATAGGAGCAACACAGAGATGCTATATTCTAAGATATTCAATAAGACTATGAATTCTATCAGGCTTGAGAAAACATTTATAAACCTCCAAACTCAAATGAAATTGGATAAAGCCTCATTATATGCCAATAACTTGAAGATCAAAGCATTATAAGACTTGGTGATTGAAGCAGGAGTTGATCCAACTAACATGGAAGTTGCAAAGGCTTTGATCATATAGAAAAATGAAGACATAGCTGCCCTCAGAAAACAGCTAAAATTTCCTCAAAGTGAAAATCCTTAGGCAAAAGAAATCCTTCAGCAGAAAACAAAGAATGATGAATTGAAACAACTTGTTCTTAAAATGATAGATCAGATAAAAGAAATGGAAAGCCAAATAGAAGCTTTCATGCAAGATAATGAAAAAATGAAGAAAGCTCAACATGTTGTCATTCCTACAGTGATTCCAACTGTAAGCACAACTATTCCATCTACACTGGCAGAACACTTGGCACCACAAGGAGTACTAGCAACTACAGTGCCAATCACTTCTCATGAAATCTCTGCCTTTTCTTCATCAACCTCACAGGTAAACACAGTACAAGACAAAGCTGCCATAATCAGAGCCATGGAAGACATGTCAATTAAAGATAAAGAAATACTTAGTTTGAAAGGCACTATTAAAAATCTGGAAACTTCCAAAAGAGATGCCTTGATTACTTCCAAAGGGCATGAATAGAGGGATGATAGATTACAAGAACAAGTTATAATTCTTCAAACAGAGGTGAATCTTACATATCAGGTTGCATATATAAAAAATCATTTATGGAAAAAAATATTGAAGGCATTCACTCTCAATGGCCTTCTATTCAGATAATTTATGAGAAAAAATAGTTTTTACAGGCTGCAAATGCAGAAATTGATAAAACCGAGAAAGAAATTGAAAATAAGCCACCACAAGCAGTTCAACTCAGCATTTTTGAACAGCAAGAACATGGAAGAATTAGAAGAGTTGAAAATTGCTGACAGAGCAGAGGCCATCCTTCAAATTAAAAAAGTCCTGAATAAGTGAAACATGATGAACAATTTAGAAGACAGGTGTAAAGATATGAACTTGGCCATCTCAAGATTTTCGGCCAAATACAAAATATTATCAGAAGCAAGTTTATCATACATTCATGCATTAAATGAAAAATTGATGCCACAAAAAGATTATGATCAGAAAATCAGAGCTCATGCTAAGGAGCAAGCTAAAAAACCATTGGCACAAGGATCACCAAGTGGCAAAGTACTTCTTCAATATTTTGAAAATCTATTCTTTTTCGAAAATGAAATCAAGCATATGTTCAAAGTAAAGCCAAACTTTGCCAAATATACAGACGCTGATGAAAGTTATAGGAAACTGAAGAATATGAAGATCCCCACTCTTGAACAGTGGCAAGAATTCACAGATCTGATGTGAATTTGACAGGTAAAAGACAGAAAAATCATATTTTACTTTTACCTTATGGTGAAAAAATCAGTGTCAAAGTGTATCAGGGTCAAAGTATATCAGTAAAATCAAATTGTTACCTCTGGTCATTTTTTCAATTACAATAGTGAAACAATAAAAAGCATAGATAAAGGGTATCAGATCAGAAGATGAAAAGGAAGAGTATTCTACAAGCCACCATCCACGAGAAGAAGTACCTAATGCCAGCAATGCTCATAGCACATCAAAAATCAGTTTAGATAAGATAAACCAGTTCTATTTTTCCTTGTAAAATAGGACAGCTTGCAAACTGTTTTGCTGTTGTCCCTCTTCTTATGTTCTCTTTCCTATGTTTCCTTAAAACATTATCTCAATTTCTGAGATATTTTGTAAACAATTTTGTGTATAAATACTTCATAATTCGAAGTATTTAATGTGGAATAAAATTTCTCAAGACTACTATAGTCATTTTGTTAGATATATTGAAGTTGGTGTGAGTCAATTAGCGAAGCAGCAGTTTGGATACAAGTTTAGAAACATCATAACTAAGGATTCTCGTGGTGACAAGACAAGTCTCGTAATTTTTCCTGTTTTCAGTGTTATTCTTTAAAAGTTTACATAAATTCATTTGATGTGTTTCTATTCTGTAATGATCAACTAAGGAGAAATTAAATAGAACTAGTGATAATAAGCTCTCTGTTTTAAACAAGTTGGCATTTTTATGTTTTCTACTTGATAACCAGACCATATAATTCTTAATTTCTCTAGGTCCCAGTTTTATTCCCTCCTTCAATCCTATTTTCTATAACTTAAGGATTCTTAAGTTCCCTTTTGTTCAGATTTCACCCATTCCATCATCAAAACCTATTCAAAGCCTTAGAAGTTCATCTATCTTGCCCTTAGTACATTTTCATCTTTAAGTCTTATTTCCTAGCTCTGCTTGCCTAGAGAGTTTACTCCATTTCCCAATGTTGTGGTAGATCCATCTGGTTTACCTTGAAATACTTTTTATTCCTACCACACTTCTAAAAATCAGTCCTATTGTTCACTCATAGCTAGCCTAAAACCTTTTACCAAAACAAAGTTAAATCTTTAGGAGAGATCCCTCTCTGGAGCTCAGGAAGGCTAGATCTTGAATTCCTAAAGCGGTTCTTGGCTACCCCTGGTGTTCTTAACTACAAAAATCCCCATCCCACAACCTGAGAATTACTAGGGTGATAACACATCTAATGCTAGTTCTATCTGTGATAGCGAAGGTGGAATAAGAGTAGCTAGATGATGAAGAAGAGGAGCAGTAATCAAATTTTGTTAAATATTATATTACTCTCTGTCTCACTAGGGTTTGTGAAGTTTCCAGATACAAGAGGTTGAAATTCTGAAGCAGTTACAGGTGTCGAAGTTGCAGGGCCGAAATTTTGTTGCAGGGGTCGAAGTTGTAGTATCAAAGTTTTGGAAATTTTTCTAAAGCATATCTTGTTGGGGGCTAACTTGAGAGTGGGAGGGTGTGTTGGCTTGAGTCTTTGGATCTTGGACTTTTGTAAGTAGGTTATAAAGAAGAAGAGAAGCGTTTTTCTGGGTTTTCCCCTTGGAGGGGTTTTCCCTAGCTTGGAGCCTATTTCTTGTGTAATTTGTCTCTTTGTGATATTCTTGTTTTGGTAATTTATTGATGAAAAAAATTAAAGAAGTAATGAAATATTATCTAATATCACACTTAATTATCAAGTTAAGTAAAATAAGCTATAATAATCAAGTCTCTATATTTTCCAACATGGTATCAAAGCTAAGGTGCACGAAGGAGATTCAAGATCACAAGTTGGTTAGCACTATGACAAGAGCTATGAAGGAAGGATTTAATTTTCTCGGAAATCTTGTTATTTCTATCAAGAACTACATATTGAACACTGTCTCCAAGTTGAAAAAGATGCAGTAGAAGGAAATATGTTCTCTGCTCTATTCGACACCTTCAAGTACGAGGATGTATGGGTTATCGACAGTGGTGGATCTAAAAATATGATTAGAGAATGCAATCAACTTTATACCTTTTAAAAAGGTAATTTTTCTCATTCAATCAAGATTGGAGACAAAAAAGGCTAGCCATTGAAAGAAAATTATACTTTTTATTTATTTTCTAGAGGATATGGGTAATAGTGTTGCTTTGGTTTATGATAAGGTTTTGGTTTGGGATAAAGGATCTAGTATTAATGAAGGAAGGGTGATTGGGGTTCACGAGGGAACATTGTGTAGACTCTATACACCTTTAGCTCAAGCCCTAGTTTACTTGGAAGTGAATCTTTTCGAACAATGGCATAGGAGGTTTAGAAACCTTCACTATAATGTATTTCCATCTATGAGTCAAATGGTCAATGGCATCCCCAAAATAAAGGAAGATCATGAAGGAATTTGTAAGTTATGTGCTCTAGGAAAGAATGTAAAGAAACCATTTACTAGAAGTGAAACTATATCTAAAGAAAGTTTGGATCTCAGATGTCTGTGGACCTATAAAAGTTAAGTCTCTTGGTGGGAATCAATATCATGTAACCTTCATTGATGATTACTCAAGGAATACTTGGTTATACCTACTTAAGAAAAAGGATGAGGTATTCGAAAATTTTCAAGAGTTTAAGAATGAAGTGGAAAATGTAAGCAAGATAAATATCAAAATCCTAAGGTAAGATAATGGTGGAGAATACACCTCTGAAGAATTATAACTTTCTGCAAGGAAGCAGGAATCAAAATGGAGCTCATTATTCCCTATAATCCTGAACATAATGGTGTGGTAGAAAGGAAGAACTGTAATATTGAAGAAAGTGTGAGAGATATGTTGCACGATCAAGATATTCCTCAATTCCTATGGGGTGAGGCATGTATGACAAATTTTTATTTGCAGAATTGAAGTCCTTAGAGGATCCTCAACAACATGACTTTGGAAGAAGCATTTATAGGAAATAATCCAAGTGTGGATCATATTTGTATATTTGGGTGTCCAGTTTATATTCATGTACCCAAGGATAAAAGAAAGAATTTAGATCCTACCAATCTAAGGGGCATATTTTTTGGGTATAGTGCTTCATCTAAATCATACAAAATATATATCAAGGAGGATCATTGAATTGAGGTAAGCATAGATGTCATCTTTGATGAAAACATAGCTTACAATAAATTGAAGGATGTTCCACTTGACTCTGATGACGAAGAAGTTCCTATCTTTGAGGATATATTTAGGGACAATGATGGTCAGGAATTGGGACCTACTCAAGAAGGTGTTGAAGATCATCGTGAACCTATAAAATAAGTAATTGTTTCGGAAAATCAGAAGAGGCATGTTTAGTTGAAGATTACGTTTCAACAGGTAGAAGGACATACAACATTAGGGACATCCAGGGAAAGTAAGATACCAAAGAGGTATTCTGGATATGTTGCACATATGACAAAGATGATTGAGGTACAACCTTCCTCCTATGAGGATGAAACCAAATATCAAGAATTGAGGAATGTTATGTAAGAAGAATACCAAACCATAATGAAGAATTATGTATGGGAGATTTTCCCTAGGAAAAGTGGCAAATCAATAGTAAATTCAAAATGGATTTATAAGATAAAGGATGTTGCAAATGGGAGAATCGATAAGTACAAAGCAAGCTTTGTAGCAAGGGGCTTCTCACAGAAACAAGGGATTGACTATGAAGAAACCTTTTCTCCCACATCTAGGTATACAACAATGAGATCACTTGTCTCATTGGTTTTTTCTATGGGATGGAACATCCATGAAATGGATTTCAAGGAAAATTTTCTCAATGGGAGCATTGATGAGGATGTATACATTAACTAGCCTCAAGAATTTGAAATAAATCAGAGGAAAAATCATGTCTGCAGGTTGAATAAGGCTCTTTATGGCTCAAAGAAAGCACTGAAAGCATGGTATACAAGAATGGATGCATACCTCTTGAGACTTGGTTTTACCAAGAGTACTGCATGTCCAGAATTGTACATTAAGGTGGTCCAGGAAGAACCAGTTATCATACTCTTGTATGTGGATTAACTACTGGTCATAGGTGTAGAAGGTCAGACTTGGGAATGCAAGAGGTAGTTAGAAGTCGAGTTCAATATGAAGGATCTTGAAATTTTGCATTATTACTTGGGACTAGAAGTATGGCATAAGTCAGGAGAGATATATCTTGGTCAAGGTAAATATGTGATCAAGATGCTTCAGAAGTTCGGCATGATGGATTGGAAGCCTATGATGACTCCTATGATTACAAATTTGAAAATTTTGAGGAGTTTCGAGTCTAATCTCGTAGATCCTACTTGCTACAGACAATTTATTGGGTCCTTGATGTATCTGGTGAATAACAGGTTGGACATTTGTTTTGCAGTAAATGTACTTAGCCAGTTTCAGATGGAGCCAAAACATTATCACTGGATTATAACTAAGAATGTCTTAAGGTACTTTCATGGGACCATACATCACTGCCTTAGGTATACCGGGAATGAAATATAATATAATGCACTGTGAAAACCCCTTAGTACTTAAATGAAATATAACTTGTGGGATACACAAATTTAGATTGGGGTGGCAGTGAGATGGATGGGAAAGGCACAACAGGGGGATGTTTTAGCCTTGGATCTTCCATGGTTTCATGGATGAGCATAAATCATGATATCGTTACTTTGAGTAGCATTGAATCTAAATATGTTGTTGCAAGTGAGGTTCGTTGGGAATCAATTTGACTCAAGAAATTTTTATCAGACTTATTTTAGGAACTAATCAACCCTACTGTAATATCCCTATTTTTATGCTTTTATATAGACAGTTAATAATCCTAAAGGTTAAGTGAACCTAAAGGAAAACTATATGTGGACATATTATTTTTGAAATAAATAAATACGAAATTTTATTATTGTGCAAAAACTAGAGTAAATTGGAGACCATAATTCAAATCCATGAGGATGGAATAAAATCCTAAGACTTTCTCAAAATTCTCCAAAAATCCTCGGAGAAAAATAAAATACAATAAAAATATTAGATGGGAGATAAGAATCTAATAAATGTCTCAATAAAGTGGAAAGTTACTGAGATGAGGTGGGAATAAAACTAGAAAGAGGAAAAATCTAGTTTTAAAGAAGCTTTTGTGGAAAAAACAAAAGTAAAGCCCAGGCTAAGGGAAAATAACATCCCAAATTAACTAGACGCAGTTATGGAAACATGCTAAGGGAAAGCAAGCTTAAATAAGTTATTCCTAGTTAGACAAGAGGTTGTCTACATTGAGGAAGAATTGGTCTCTGCTCGGGGGGAGCTGTGGATTGAGCTCAAGGTTGGGTGGAAAATAGTCTTTACCATATTGGTATGTACATTCTGTGAAGTTTTGGCTTATATTGTTGTTATATTTTATGAAATAATGATGTAGTTAGATATGGTTATGTTTTATGTACTATAGCTGAAACTTTTGTACATTTAATTTATAAATTAAGTGTAATAGTATGCTGGGTTCAGAAATAGGTAGTGGTCATATTTATTTAACATAATTTTAACCATAGCTGGTACAGTTAATTATTTTGTATGGTTACATAGAATAAATGGAATATTAGGACCAACATACAAAATCTCTAAACCCTGGGAAAAGGTCTAAATATGTTGTTAGGTTCATCTAAATAATTTCAGTATAAGTACAAATAAATAAAATAATTCAGCCATAACCAGAGCAGTAAATTATTGAAAAGATGGGAAAGTATAAACAGAGTATAGTTTATATAACTATCATTAACATAAAAAATTATTTGAATCATACCTATAGAGTTTGAATGTAAATTAATTCGAAGAAGGAAACTACAAATATGAATGAGGAATAGATACTTCAAATTTAAATTCAACTAGAAGTATAATATGTTGTCAATTAATAAATACCGTATATTCTATGCATATTCAGTCATGTAGGAAGAGATATGTTTTGAACATAAACATATTTAAATTTTCATATAACAGTCCTTACATGTATGAACTTCCTTTTAAAGAGATGAGGATAATAAAATCTTACAATTCAGTTTAAAATAGTAATCACAATAGTTTAATTACATTTTGACTTAAATTCATCCATTAAATAATTCAACTACAGAGTATGGTGTTGAAATTGGTAAACTGGATATAGAGGTGGTTGAACCTTCCATATTTCAATGACTGGCCTGGAAGAAGACGAAATGTGTCGTCAGATTTTCTGACATTGGATTGTAAAGAACAGTAGTGGAATTGAGTGAGATATAACATACCTGTAATGAAACATATATAGTTGTGTTAGAAAAATATCAACCATAATTAAAAGAATTCGAAAAAGACAGAGAAGTTGTATAAGTAATAATATTAAAAACTATACGTGTCTAATGAGCATAAAAGTGGGAACTCCTCCTGTATATGACAAAAATAAAATGTTAAGTACATAAGTTTAAAACAGACTAAAGAAATTTGAATACTGTAATTAATTATAAAGAAGAGATAAGAAATTAATTACCTATGGGGATGGTGGTAGCCTTGTATAGTGGATCCTAACATAGTTGACGAAACTATGAAAATCTTGAAAAGGGGGTTTTCCAAGATTAGAGTATAAAAGGAATTAAAATTCTGAGAATTAAAACAAATTAAATTCAGATCCGAAAAACATCCTTTTATAAGAATTCTAATTTGAGTATATAAAGTGAATTGTATACACGAAAACAAAATTATACTTTGTATATTATATAGAATTGTGTAATGCCAATATTAAAACTAAGATAATTACAGAGCCTTATTATAGCCATAGTAAAATTGGGAAATTTCATGAACTGAAGTCCCAATTAAAATAATTGTCATACCTCTGCCGAAGCCATGAAAAACTAATACTTTGAATTAAACAAATTAGAAATGAATAAATAGAGACAATACTACAAAATTAGGTATGTCTTACCAATAATAAGGAGATAAATCTTTGGTGGAGAAAGAACACAATTATTGGTCATAAAACCCTTTCTGTCAACGTAAGGAGAATGTGAACAAATATTCATAGCCAGAAAATTAAAATAGAGAAGTAAATTTCATTACAGTATGGAAACACTGTTAATATGGAATAATCCATAAAAATCCCAATGCAATTTCCTATGATTATTACAATGAAGAACACATACACTTCACAGAAATTGATATACAGTCAATGCAAACCCTTACACGCAGTAAGAAAAACCGACTTACTATAAACTTGGGATTTGGAGAAATCTAAAATGGAGTAAACATTTTCGTATACCAGTTAATGGTAATGCAAAAATTGGTTTGACTATTAGAAAACCATTAATAAGAATATTGTGTAAACAATGCAAATTGGAAAACTACTAAATCGAAATCTATAGGAAGCATTATGATAAAGATTTTAAATAAAACCATGATTTCTCATGAGACGAGTTTAATTGACTTGGGAAAATAATCATTCAACCATGGACTGAGAAATCAATAAAATCACTAAATGTATTGATAAACCCTTTCACTATTGCAAGAATCGGAAAATAAAGTATGTGCATTAAAAAAAAGAAAGACGCAGCCAAATGAGAGATGCACTCTCAAGAAGATCGAATCCTATATTAAATTATAGGATACATAGTGAATTTTTGGGTTAATATCATAGTTAGGGAATGAAATACCTTGGGTTGGCCGAAAATAACTTCGGAAAAAAAGAAGAAGGTAAGTCAATACAAGGGTAAAGATTGTCAAACCTGCAATGAGGAGGAAATTCATTAATAAGAGCGAGAATGAGATGGATAAACAATACCGTGGTTTATAGTGATAAACAATACATACGTTACCGTGGTTTGGAAATTCAAACAAATTTCCAAAACGTTACCGTGGTTTATAGTGATAAACAATACATACAAAACCTTGAAACATTGAAAACGAAATTCAACAAGGAAACGAGATAAATTATCTTAGAAATTGAGAGTGGTAAATTAGGTAGTGGCCTTGGAAATCTGGGAGAGATGAATACGATTCATATCTGAGACTTTTCCCAGTGTTAGTAACAGAGATATGACGAAAACAGAGAAGAGGTCTCATAAAGTTTATGAAATACAGTCGAAAACCTTTGCATAAGCCTAGCCCACTGTCAACGGTTGGGAGGGGAGACAGACCAATCTCAACCATTAAAAACGTGCTTGGTCTACCCACGCCCATATCTCAGGGTATTATATATATATATATATATATATATATATATATATATATATATATATATATATATATATATATATATATATATATATATATATACTCCCACTCCCCCAAAGCTAGCTGGAGTTTGTGTGTTGAGTGAGATTAACAAATGTTGAGACATGGGTAGCTATTGCATGCAATGACTATAGCTACTAACTATGGATATTACTATCTTACTATATATATATATATATATATATATATATATATATATATATATACTTATATATATATATATATATATATATGAGATAAAACACCACTTAAGAAATTGTGGTATATAGGGTGTGAGAAAATAGGCAGGACAATACATATATAGGTTATAAAAATTCAATTAGTGAAATGTAAATGTTATTACTGTTTAGAAATATACGCATCATAAGGGCTGACAATTGAATAATAGAAAAATAATATCTATTTAATGATGTTGGAATATATGTATAGCATGGGCTACTATGTACAAAATCATATATATATATATATATATTTATTGATTGTTGGGGTAAACTATATATATATATAAAGTTAAAGTAGAGTCCAATAAAATAAATAACATAAATTCTAATACTATGGGGATATGAAATAAAGATAGTGAAGTATATATGGGTTAACATTTAAAATAACTGAAATGTATACAAGCCAAATTAAGATTTGGTCCTTGGTGAATAAATGTAGTAAATATCCTTAAAAACATTTAGGGTAATGAATGTAGTTATTGAGAAATAAATGACCAGACAAAGATAAGGACATAAACCAAGTTTAGTAGTGATAATCTGTAAGATTGTATGGTTGCGACAATATTAAAGGACGAAAGTATCGGAAAAGAAGTTTGAGTATTACCGAGATTGCTATAAATAGAAAAAAAAATGAGTAAGTGGAGTTGTTACAAATGGTATCAGAGCCCATGTTGAAAGAAATGGGTCTATGTGTCCCAAAAAAAAAAAGTTACAATAAACAAGGAAATAATATTTTTTGTATACTAATTTAATTATGTGTACAATGATTGAAGTGTAGAAACAGTTACAGCTAATCTTATGAATAACGAAGTAGAGTTGTACGTGGAACTGGGGGGTGCGGGAGACCCACCAGGTCAAAATGCTCAAATAGTGGACATGATAAGGAATATGCAACATGAAATGAGTCAGCTAAGGACTAGTAATGAACGATTTTTGCAAGCCACTAATGAGTAAGAGAGGTTAATCAGAAAATTAACCTATAGATCTTGTCGTCAAAGTGAATACCAAGCAAGAAAGAGAAAAGAATCTGAATGCAAGTCATAAGGGTCTGAGAGTGGGGAAGAATATGGATCTAAATCCAGAAAGAAAAAGGAGTTGCAAGGGGAATTCCACAAAATCAAACCTCCAACCTTTGATGGGGAAAGGGAGGAGGATGCAGAAGCTTGGCTCCTGAATATGGTCAAATACTTCCAGGTATATGAATACAATAGTAATTTGAAAGCCATATTGGAAATTTACCAACTACAAGGTAAAAACATGCTTTGGTGGGAAGAGACAAAAATTGTACATGCGATGGATGAAAAAACTGTTACCTGAGAAGAATTTCAAGCAAAATTCAAGCCAAGATACCTGACTGAGAGGTATTATGATGATAAAGCGAAGGAATTTCATGAGCTGAGATTAGGATAGCTCACAATTGATGAATTTGTTACAAATTTTACAAATTTACTTCATTATGTGCCTTATATCAGGGAAGAAAAGGCCAAAGTACAACAATTTTTAAATTGCATACCTACCATCTACAAATAAAGAATCGAATTTTATAATCCAAAAACAATGGATGAAGCTATTCGAAAAGAAAGATTATGCTACCAACAGTTTAAAGGAAGAAATTATCAGTTGAAAAACTAGTAAAATAAAGAGAAAGGGAAAGGAGAGTCAAGCATAAAAGACCAAAACATATCTAAAAAACTTTGGGAAAACCACCAGAGAAAGAAATTTAACAAGGGTGGGGAAAACCAAACAACACAATCCCATACTAGTTCCAAACAAATGGAAATAAACAACAAAATGGAAGGTATTGTAAAAGTGAAAGAACCATTAAAGTGCTGGGGTTGTGGAGAGCCTCACATGTTACGTGAATGACCACACAACACAAGAACAATCCAAAACATTCAAGCAGTACGAGAGGCAACTACAGTAAATGGAATTGCTCGCAACATTCCTAGAATCAGTGCTGCATTAGAGTATCGACAGGCTCAACACCAATCAACCATGATAGAAATTGAAGGTATTATTGCTGACCAACCTGTTTCTATTTTAATATATCCTAGAGAAAATCTAAGTTATATCAGCCCTCATATAGTGGAAAAATGTAAATTAAAATTCGAAAAATTTCAGCAAGCATGGTTAGTGTAGTTAGCTACAGAAAAAAAGAGAAAAGTGACACATAAACTCTCCAAAATTATTGTAAATTTAAACGGATATGAAATTGAACTCCATTTAAACATTCTACCTCTAGGATCCTATGATTTGTTAGTAGGAATGGATTGGCTGGAAAAACAGAAAGCAATAGTAAATTGCTTAGACAAAACAATACATTTCACAGATGAATTAGGAAAATATGTAATATTCAAAGGAAAACCAAAACCAATATCTGTCAGACAGATTTCTGCATTACAATTAAAAAGAACAAGAAGAAAACGTTATCATGTGTATGTTGTAAAAGTGGAAGAATTGGGACAACAAATAGAAAAATAGGTTGTAGAAAAATTACCAGTGATTAGAGAGTTCAGGGATGTATTCCTAGAAGAAATCCCCCATCTACCCCCTAAAAGAGACATTGATTTTTCAATTGAACTAGTACCAGGAGATACCCCAGTTTACAGGGCACCCTATAGAATGAGTATTCCTGAACTACTAGAATTGAAAATTCAATTGCAAGAATTGTTAGACAGAGGGTACATAAGACCAAGTGTGTCTCCTTGGGGAGCACCTGTATTCTTTGTCAAGAATAAAGATGGCACATTCAGGATGTGTATAGATAATAGAAAACTGAATAAGTTAAATATCAAGAACATTTATCCTCTTCCAAGGATAGATGATCTATTTGATAAAGTAAGATGAGCTACCATATTCTCTAAAATTATTTGAGAATTGGATATCACCAAATCAGGATTAAGGATGAAAACATCAACAAAACATCATTCAGAACTAGATATGGACACTATGAATTTGTAGTCTTACCCTTCAGACTTACAAATTCCCCTGCTACTTTCATGTGTTTAATGAATAGTGTTCTACATACTAACATCTAGACAAGTTTGTATTAGTGTTCATAGATGACATTTTGGTATGCTCCAAAAATGAAGAAAAACACCAAGAACATCTGAGAACAGTACTGCAAACCCTTAGAGAACATCAGTTATATGAAAAACTCAGCAAATTTGAATTTTACAAAAACAAAATTCAATATCTGGGCCATGTGATTTCAAAGGATGGATTAGCGGTAGATCTGGAAAAGGTACAAGCAATCATGAATTGGCTTGTACCCACAGATGTACCAACAATACGATCATTCATGGGTATTTCCGAATACTACCATAGGTTTGCTGAAGAATTTTCTACATTAGCCTATCCTATCACTTCATTGCAGAAAAAGGGAGTAAAGTTTGAGTAGACAACAAAGTGCCAAAGTAGTTTTGAGCAATTTAAAATTGAAATTAACTACTGCACCTATACTGAAAATTGTTGACCCAAACAAGGAATTTGTAGTATGTACCGATGCTTGTATAGAGGAGCTACGAGGAGTATCACTGCAAGATAATTCAGTAATAGCTTGTGAGTCAAGAAAACTGAAGAAGCGTGAACAGAATTACGCTGTGTATTATTTAGAACTATTTGTTGTTATACAAGCATTAAAGATGTGGAGACATTATTTGTTCAGAAAGAAATTCATATTAATGATAGATCACATACGTTTGAAATACTTCTTTACCCAACTCGATTTAAATTCCAGACAAGCTCGATGGTTAGCTTTCCTTAGTGATTTTGATATGGAAATCAAACACATTAAAGAAAAGGAAAACAAAATTGTTGATACTTTGAGCATGAATCCTCATCAAATATTGACATATGCAGGGAGTAGTGTGAAGTTTGATGTAGAAGAACAAATTCATGGAGTGTTGATGCAAGATCATCAATATGTAAAATTGCAAGATAAATTACAACAAACTAAAGTTGCAGGATATACCATAAATCAACAAGGACTGATTTATTATAAACAAAGACTATATATTCCTAATGTAACATCTTTAAAACAGGAAAATTTAGAGGAATACCATAAGAGACTGTATGTAGGTTATCCTGGCTATCATAAACTGATTTCAGCATTGAGAAAGAACCTGTTTTGGCTAGGGATGAAAAAAGATGTAGCTGATTATTTGGCAAGGTGTTTGGAATGTCAACATGTAAAAGTATAACATCGACATCCTGCAGGACTACTAAATCCTCTCCCTATTCTAGAATGGAAGTGGGAAGTGGTTTCAATAGACTTCATTACCATATTTCCACGAACTAAGTACCAACATGACTCTATAATGGTGGTAGTAGACACTCTAACTAAAGCAACACAATTTTTACCAGTGCAATCTACTTTTGGCACAACTCAGGTGGCCAATGTGTTCATGAAAGAAATTTTTAAACTACATGGAATTCCATAAATGATTATATCTGATAGAGATGCCAAATTCACTTCAGCATTTTGGAAAAATTTGTTTGGAGGAATTGGTACCAAGTTGAACTTTAGTACTGCTTACCATCCTCAAACAGATGGAAAAACTGAAAGAACCAACCAGGTTTTGGAAAACATGTTGCACATGTATGTGATGGACCGACCCACAAGGTGGGAAGAATTTCTGCATTTGGCACAGTTTTCCTATAATAATAGTTATCAAGCTTCTATTAAGATGAGTCTTTTTGAGGCTTTGTATGGCAGAAAATGCCACACTCCACTCAGATGGAGTCAACCAGGAGGATAAGTTAATTCTTGGACCAGATGCACTACAGAAGATGGAACAAACTCTGAAGAAGATTCAACAAAATATTAAAACAACTAAAGACCATCAAAAGAGTTATGCAGACAAGAAAATAATTCATCGAGAATTCAAAGTGGGAGACCATATTTATTTGAGGATTAAGCCTCGCAAAATTACATTATATACTGGTAGCTATGTTAAGTTAGCACCACGCTACTGTGGACCATTTGAAGTTTTAGAGAGAGTGGGGCTAGTATTTTACATATTGGCTCTACTTATTCACATTAAGGTTCACAATGCTTTTCATGTTTCCTTATTGAAAAAGTATGTACATGACCCTACTCACGTAATTTTTTAGACTGTGATACAGGTGGAAACATAAGGGGAATTTCTTCCAGAGCCACTTCGTATATTGGAGCAGGAAGAAATTGAGCTCCGGAATAGAACAATAGTTCGGGTGAAAGTGTAGTGGAGGCACTTTACACTTGAGGAAGTTACTTGGGAGCGAGAAGATGAGATGAAAGAGAAATACCCATCACTGTTTGAGAAGTAAAAAAAAATACTTGCAACACCGAGGATGGTGTTTTGTTTTAGAGGGGGAATATGTAATATCCCTATTTTTCCACTTTTATATAGACAATTTATAATCCTAAAGGTTAAGTGGACCTAAAGGAAAACTATATGTGGAAATATTATTTTTGAAATAGATAAATATGAAATTTTATTATTCTGCAAATACTAGAGTAAATTGGAGACCATTATTCAAATCCATGAGGATGGAATAAAATCCTAAGACTTTCCCAAAATTCTCCAAAAATCCTTGGAGAAAAATCAAATAGAATAAAAATATTAGATGGGAGATAGTAATCTAATAAATGTCTCGGTAAAGTGGAAAGTTATTGAGATGAGGTGAGAATAAAACTAGAAAGAGGAAAAAGCTAGCTTTAAAGAAGCTTTTGTGGAAAAAACGAAAGGAAAGCCTAGGCTAAGGGAAAAAAACATCCCAAATTAACTAAATGTAGTTATGGAAACATGTTGAGGGAAAGCAAGCTTAAATAAGATATTCTTGGTTATACAAGAGATTGTCTACATTGTGGAAGAAATGGTCTCTACTCGGGGGGAGCTGTGGATTGAGCTCAAGGCTCGGTGGCAAATAATCTTTACCAGATTGGTATGCACATTCTGTGAAGTTTTCTCTTATATCGTTGTTATATTTTATGAAATTCTGATGTAGTTAGATATGGTTATGTTTTATGAACTATAGTTGAAAATTTTGTACATTTAATTTATAAATTAAGTGTAATAGTCTGCTGAGTTCAGAAACAAATAGTTTTCACATGTATTTAATATAATTTTAACCATAGCTATTATAGTTAATTATTATGTATGGTTACATAGACTAAATGGAATATTAGGACCAACATACGGAATCTCTAAACCCTGGGAAAGGGTCTAAATCTATTGCTAGGTCCATATAAATAATTTCAGTATAAGTACAAATAAACAAAATAATTCAACCATAACCAAAGCAGTAAATTGTTGAAAAGATGGGAAAGTCTAAACAAAGTTTAGTTTAGATAACTATCATAAACATAAAAAATTATCTGAATGATACCTATACAGTAAGAATGTAAACTTTAATTCGAAGAAGGAAACTAAAAATATGAATGAGGAATAGATACTTCAAATTTAAATGCAACTAGAAGTATAATATGTTGTCAATTAATAAATACCTTCTATTCTATGCATATTCAGTCATGTAGGAAGAGATATGTTTTGAACATAAACATTTTAAATTTTCATATAACAATCCTTACATGTATGAACTTCCTCTTAAAGAGACGAGGCTAACAACATCTTGCAATTCAATTAAAAATAGTAATTACAATAGTTTAATTACATTTTGACTTAAAGTCATTCAATAAATAATTCAACTACAAAGTATGGAGTTGAAATTGGTAAACAAGATATAGAGGTTGTTGAACCCTCTATATTCGGATGACCGACCCGGAAGAAGACGAAACGTGTCATCAGATCTTTTGACATTAGATTGTAAAGAACAATAGTGGAATTGAGTGAGATATAACATACCTGTAATGAAACATATACAGCTATTTTAGAACAATATCAATGAGAATGAAAAGAGTTTTCAAAAGACAGATAAGTTGTATAAGTAATAATATTAAAAACTATAGATTTCTAATGAGCATCAAAGTGGGAACTACTACTGTATATGATAGAAATAAAATGTTAAGTACATAATTTTAAAATAGACTGAAGAAATTTGAATACTATAACTAATTATAAAACAGAGATAAGAAATTAATTACCTATGAGGATGGTTGTAAGCTTGTACAGCAGAGCTTGACATAGTTGAGGAAACTATAAAAATATGGAAAAAGGAGTTTTCGAGGATTAGAGTATAAGAGGAATTAAAATTTTGAGAATAAAACAAATGAAATTCAGTTAAAAAAAATATCCTTTTATAAGAATTCTAATTTGAGTATATAAATTGAATTATATACACGAAAACGAAAATTATACTCTATATATTATATAGAGTTGTGTAATACCAATATTAAAACTAAGATAATTACAAAGCCTTATTATAGCCATAGTAAAATTGGAAAATTTCATGAACTGAAGTCCCAATTAAAATAATTGTCATACCTTTGTCGAAGCCATGAAAAACCAATACTTTGAATTAAATGAATTAGAAATGAATAGACAGAGACAATACTATAAAATTAAGTATTTCTTACCAATAATAAGGAGAGAAAATCTAGGTTGAGAACGAACACAATTATGCTTGGGTCATAAAACCCTCTCTGTCAACGTAAGGAAAATGCGAACAAATATTCATAACCAGAAAATTAAAATAGAGAAGTAAATTTCGTTATAGTATGGAAACACTATTAATATATAATAATCCATAAAAATTCCAATGTAATTTCCTATGATTATTACATTGAAGAACACATACGCTTCATGGAAATTGATATACAGTCAATGCAAACCCTTACACGTAGTAAGAAAAATCGATTTACTATAAACTTGGGATTTGGAGAAATCTAAAATGGAGTAAACATTTTCGTATACCAGTTAATGGTAATGCAAAAATGGTTTTGACTATTAGAAAACCATTAATACGAATATTGTGTAAACGATGCAAATTGGAAAACTACTAAATCGAAATCTACAGGAAGCCTTATGATAAAGATTCTAAATAAAACCATGATTTCTCATGAGACGAGTTTAATCGACTTGGGAAAATAATTATTCAACCATGCACTGAGAAATCAATAAAATCACTAAATGTATTGATAAATCCTTTCACTATTGAAAGAATCAGGAAATAAATTATGTGCATTAACAAAAAGAAGGACGCAGCCAAACGAGAGATGCACTCTCAAGAAGATCAAACCCTATATTAAATTATAGGATATGCAGTGAATTTCTAGGTTAATAGCGTAGTTAGGAAACATAATACCTCGGGTTGGCCGAAAAGAACTTCAGAAGAAAAAAAAAGGTAAGTCGATACAAGGGTAAAGACTGTCAAACCTACAGTGAAGAGGAAATTAATTAATAAGAGCTAGAAGGAGATGGATAAATAGTCACATATAAAATACATAATAATTCAAACAAATTTTGAAAACGTTACCATGGGTTATAGTGATAAACAATACATACAAAAACTTGAAACATTGAAAACGAAATTCAACAGGGAAATAGGATAAATTACGTAAGAAATTGAGAGTGGTAAATTGGATAGTGGCGCTGGAAATCTTGGAGAGATTAATACGATTCATATCCGAGAATTTTTCCAGTGTTAGTATCAGAGATATGATGAAAACAAAGAAGAGGTATCTCTACAAATTTTCGCACAAATGCAAACTGAAGAAACTAACACGCAAACCCTAGACATAGTCAACTTGATTTGGGAGGGAATACGAACTGATCTCAACCATTGAAAACGTAGCAGATCTACCCTACAGGTGTATCAAGGGTAAATTCAGTCACATCATATTCAGGTGCTAGAAGTACAAACATCAAAATTATTGGGAAATCGAAAAGATAAGCCTTCAATGCATATAGTCATCTATTGAATTGAATTCAATGCACACCCATAACGCATACAAAACCCAATGAAATGAAATGTAACTATGTTAATGTAAACATTGGATATGGAATGGTTAATGTAAAACCATATTTTCCAACCATGGAATTCGAATACATTAAAATTTTTGTCATATATATATATATATATATATATATATATATATATATATCATTCGAGTATATTAAAATACATGTGGATCTGTGCGTAGTGGTGAGTTAATATAAATGTTGGTATGGGTAATACATGTAATGAATATAATATATACATGGGATGAAACCCATATATATATATATCCAAATAAAACCTTATAGAAGTATGGTATATAAGGTATGAGAAAGGAATATTGAACTTAGGACAATACATATATAGGTTATAACAATTCCATTAGCGGAATATAAATGTTATTACTGTTTAGAAATATACACATCATGAGGGTTGAAAATTGAATAATAGATAAAGAATATCTATTTATTTATGTTGGAATATATGTATAGCATGGGCTACTATATATATATATATATATAAGGTTAAAGTAGAGTCCAATAAAATAAATAACATAAATTCTTATACTATGGGGATATGAAATAAAGATAGTGAAGTATAAATGAGTTAACATTTAAAATAACTGAAATTTATACAAGACAAACTAGGATTTGTTCCTTGGTGAATAAAGGTAGTAAATGTTCTTAAAAACATTCAGGGTAACAAATGTAGTTATTGAGAAATAAATGATTAGACAAAGATAAGGACAAAGACCAAGTTTAGTAGTGACAATCTGTAAGATTGTATGGTTACGACAATATTAAAGGATGAAAGTGTCGGAAAAGAAGTCTGAGTATTACTAGAATTGCTATAAATAGAAAAAAAACTGAGTAAGTGGAGTTGTTACACCTACATGGATACATTGTGATAATCAGAGTTGCATAGTATTGACTGAAGACTTTGTGTTTCATGCTAAGATGAAGGATATAAATAACAAGTACCACTACATCAGAAGCTTCGTATGAGATAGGGTCATGGATTTGCATTATCTACCTACATATTAATAAGTAGTTGACATATTGAATTAACCGTTACCAAATAAGAAGCTTGAGTACCTGAGAGGTAAGCTTACTTTGGTGAATATTTCTTCCCTAGTTGAGAGGGAGTGCTATCGGATAGTTATTGTCTTTATGGGTAATGCACTAAAGTAGGACTAACTGTTGTAAGTCTTAGTGAAGACCATAAATAAAGAATGGAGTATGAAGGATTGGATAAACATCTATATTGGAACTTCTTATGGATTGGAGAATCCAAGGAAAGAAGTTGGTGACAGATACTCTTTGAGGATGAGGTAGGGAATTTGAGATAAGAGTAGTTGAAGAGGACCAATATTCTTTGAGGATCTAGGTTTGAGAATCCAAGATAAGAATAGTCCTAAAAGGATATATACCTTGAAGACATTAGGATGGGGTATCTACCTTGAGAGGTAGTGTGGAAACTGACATAAAGCCTCCCAACACAATTCTCATAGTAAATATGATCTTGTCCAGTTAAGGCCTTCATGGATATTGATGGTTATGATATGTATATATGTTTGAAAAAAGGATGGCTTATCAATCTGACTCTTCTTATGTGAGTGCTTCAAGATTGAGATTCCTTGAACCATGAATACCTCCCTAGTTAAGAGGAAGTGTTGAAAATTATAATTAGGTCCGGTCTTCATTATGATGTAATTGTAATCATGACATTGTATATCTTTTATAAAGAAAGAAAAATTATATTATTTTTGGAGTATGGGCTTCATACTCAAGTTTTAGTCAAAATCATGTTATTCATGCTTTCATGCCTTCTAGGTATTTCTAGGATAAATAATTATATTGGTAATGTGTTATAGTCCCTTTCAGACTCACTGTAATGAAGGAAAATATTTATTTTATCATGTAAAACCCATGGATGAGCCCAAGACCAAGTCGGCCCAAGAGTAAGGAAAAGTAAACCTAAGGAAGTCTATCTGACCCTCAAGAAAGGCTATAAATAGAATGGAGATAGACCTCATTTGGACACTCATATCATGCTAGTTCGATTTGCAATAGTGAAGGTGGAAGAAGAGTAGATGGAGGACAAAGAAGAGGAGCAGTGTAATGTTCCTTCCTAAATTTTCCTAATGTTCGGAAAAATACATTTTTGTCCATTTTGAATTAAATAATATAAAGTACATTTTGGCGGCTAATATAGGAAATAAATAATAAAGTAAGTTTAAGTGGAAGTTGGGACCCACGGGATAACGTATTGGGGAAGAAAGGTAAATCGATTTCCCTTGGGTAAATCGAAATGCATGGAGTGGGCCCACGATTTTGCATGGCGAAAAGTTATAAAAGGAAGGGTTGAGGAAGGCTTAGGCATCATTTTAATATTATGATTTTCAAATTGCTTTATCTGTTTAGCTGAGCCAAACACTATGCTATTTAGCACAGGAGCTTCCCAAGGAGAGAAGCTCGGTGTCAAACTCAACTAACAGTTGCAGAAACTAGGTGCTTGCGTAGTCTTTCAGAGGAGCAGAGTAGTAGCAGTTGTGTCATTCGATATTTGTTCACTTGAGGCCTGTAGCTTGCCTTGTGCAAGCCCAAGTGTACCACTTCCATCTCATACTCCAGCCATATATTATTAATAAAATTGGGTGTTTTCGGCATATTATTTGTATCTATGTTGCTGAAGTAAAGTTTTTGTGTTTGATTTATTACATGTTCTCTATATTACTATAAATTTTCTATTTGGAATATTATAGTGGTATCAGATCATTTTCTTGGCCAGTGTGGGTAACAGGAATAGGTAATGCCATGAAGGTATGAAGGAGTGGCCTTTCATAGAGGTCGTGGAAGAGGCAGGGGAAGAGGCTGTGGAATAATAGATAATGCAAACCCATTTTATGAAACATAAGTCATATCTAGGAGGGAAGGAATGGACCAGCACAATGAGGAGGAGGAGCCCAGGCAGAGGGACCCAAAGAAAATTTTGGACGAGTTGTTAAGAGAAAATCAATAGATGATGAGACAATGATAGGTTATGATTGACATGATGTAACAGGTAATGGGTTTGCATGTGGGTGCTAGACCAGATTGAGTAGAAAAACCTCATGGTCATGGGAGTTCCAAAGCAGGAGGTAGTCGTACATTTCAGCCTCCACACATTCCACATCGTGGGAAGACTGGTAAGCCCTTGATATCGAATTTCGTAGAGGAGCCAAGCCTGAGAGGGAGCCAAATACAGTCGATGTTTTAGTACATTTAGTGGCCTCAGGTATGATGAGTGTGAGGGGTTGGGTGCCCAGATCAGACGGGTAATATCCTTTGGTGAATTTATTCACCAAAAGGAAAGGCGTACCATAGGGGCTAGTCATTAATCCAGAGGAGGATCATCCAGCCATGAGGTGTAAAGGTTGGTAGGGAAGGTCACACTTCCAAACTTTGATGGGAGTGTGAAGAGTTCCTCATGGGCATGGATACAAAATCTTGATACATATTTTCATTTGAACCCCATGAAGGAAGAAAATGTCATATGCTTTTCCACTCTACACCTAGAGGGTGATTCCCAGGAATGGTGGTACCATGGCTTGATCACATTGGGGCATATTCATATCATTTCATACCAGGAGTTCACCAAGAGGTTGCAAGAGACATTTGAGAGGAAGGATCCTGAGCTACACTTCAGAGATTTGGCTCACTTGAGGCAGACAAGTAGCACAAAGGCCTACATTTCTGAGTTCCAGAGAATAGCCATGATGGTGACACACATTTCAGAGAGTCAGTTGATCATGATGTTCGTAGAGGGACTTGCGGAGCGACTGCGTGGATGGGTGAGGGCCTACATTCCCACATCATTACATGATGCCATCTCTCAAGCTAGAGACATGATTGGCACAGTGCCCAAGAATAAGGCCTTTGTTCCCTCGATACCCACATTCCAGCAGGGAAATAAAGATACAAGACCACCATAGAGAGATGGAGTGCGTGGTCAGTTAGATGATGAGACACATAGTGATATTA
This sequence comes from Pinus albicaulis, assembly GCA_034641835.2. Taxonomy (NCBI): domain Eukaryota; kingdom Viridiplantae; phylum Streptophyta; class Pinopsida; order Pinales; family Pinaceae; genus Pinus; species Pinus albicaulis. The sequence continues at coordinate 797,389,742 of CM076574.1, forward strand.
GGAGGAGAATATTATTCTTCACGTGCCAGGAGCCTTGGGAATCATGGCACAAGTGCACCAAGGGAAAGGCCCATTTCATTGAGGTGTTCTCGAATAGTGAGCCAGAAGAGGAGGAGCCTGAGATATTAGATGAGACGAGGGATGATGGAGTTCCATCAGGCTCAGGAGGACCAACACCACCCCCACAGGGAGAATGATTTTTTGCTCCTGCTGGAGGAGTACCTGCTTCAATTCAGGGTGTGCCGAAGTACCTGACACTTCAAGTTAGGGGGACCATTCAGGGGCATCGTGTGTCAGTTGATTGACAGTGGGGCTACCCACAATTTTATTAACGCAAAGATGGTGGATAATAGAGGCTTATAGATGGCTACATTTGAGGGATTATTAGTCTTGATACCAGGATCCCGAACAATGCAGTGCACCATATATGTTCTGAGATTGATCTTGCAGATGGGGAATTATTCTCTCACAGATCATTTATTTATTGTTGATATTCTGGACACTAATATGGTGCTAGGATTTCAGTGGTTGTATACGTTGGGGAAGGTCACCACTGATTGGCAGCTATTAGAGATGGGGTTCAAGGGACCTGATTGGAGGCCAGTGTTGTTAAGGGGGATACACCCTTATCCACCTCAAACCGTTTCATCTCACAGGATGGAAGCCGATCTACGACATGGGGATACAAAGTGGGAAATAGAGCTATGCATTTCTGAGATTGGGTCATGGGCTAAGGCTGCACATCGAGACATATTGGCTCTGTTGGAGTGGCATCATGAGGTTTTTAAAGATGTTCCACTAGGGACCGCCATATAGGGGATTCGAGCACACCATTGAGTTGGAGGAGGGTGCGAATGCAGTCATCACCACTCCTTATAGGCATCCCAAGGCCTATAATGATGAGATAGAGAAGGCCATCCAAGATTTGCTGAGATTGGGATATATTCGGCCTAGCTCTAGTCCCTTTGCTTCTTTAGCAGTGCTGGTGAAGAAGAAATATGGGATGATGTGCATGTGCATAGATTATCGGGTGCTGAATAAGAAGACCCTAAATAATTGATATCACATACCTCACATGGATGAGTTGATGGATGAGAGGAGCCAAGTACTTCTCTAAGATAAATTTACGCTTAGGGTACCACCAGATCCGTGTGAGGGAGAAGGAAATTTCCAAGACCTCTTTTTATTGTCATTATGGACATTTCGAGTTCTTGGTGATGCCTTTTAGGCTAACCAATACTCCTACTACTTTTCAGTCTTGTATGAACCATGTGTTTTGTAGGTAGCTGAGGCGTTTTGTTTTGGTGTTCTTTGATGATATACTCATTTACAGTCGGACATGAGAGGAACAACTCCAATACTTGGAGGAAGTACTATGCATACTTGAGGAGCAACAATTGTATGTGAAGATGTCCAAATTGATTTTGGTCTAACATAGATGTTGTACCTTGGGAATTTTATAGGAGAAGATGGAGTGAAGGTGCATCAAGAGAAGATTCAGGCCATTTTGTATTGGCCAACACCCAGGAATGTGACAGAGCTGATAGGCTTCATGGGTATTTGCACCTATTACAGGAGGTTTGTGAGGGGATTTTCACAGTTGGCAACACCCCTTACAGATTTGACAAAAATAGAAGCTTTTGAGTGGATGCAGTTGGCAGAGGAGACCTTTGAGAGGCTCAAGAGGGTCATGAGCAACTATTCGGTTTTGGCCTTGCTATATTTTACATGACCCTTTGTGTTGGAGTGTGATGCTTCAGAAGAAGGTGTTGGCGGAATGCTTATGCGGGGAGGCCATCCCATTACATTTGAGAGCAGGAAGTTGCTACCTCATGAGAGGTCATATTGAGTGTATGATAAGGAGATGTTGGCAGTGATGCATGTGTTGGTGAAGTTCAAACAATATCTTGTGGGCAATCGGTTCAAGGTAAAGACGAATCACAACAATCTTTGATTCTTCCTTGAGCAGCAGTCACTAGAGGAGCAAAAAAAAAAATGGGTGAGTAAGCTTCAAGATTACGATTTTGAGATTGAGTATGTGAAGGAAAAACATAATGTGGTAGTTGATGCTCTCTCACATAGACCAGCAGTGGTGTCACTCATGGATGTCACATAGGACTGGAAGGCTCAGTTATTGGTTGAGTATTCCAAAGACAGGCGCGCTTGTGAGATTTTGGATGGTGCATGCAGTGATGATCGATTCCGAGTGATGGATGATGTGATCTATTACAAGGATAAGATCTATTTGGTTCCAAATTCTCATTTGAGAGAGAGGATCATGCAGGCAGCACATGAATCTCCATTAGCAGGGCCCTTGGGTTTCTTAACACCTACCATGCTGTCATAGAGAGATTCTCTTGGAGGGGTCTCAAGGGATATTTTTTGAGGCATGTGAGAGAGTGTGTAGAGTGCCAGAGAACCAAGGTGGAGCTCACTCATCTAGCTGGGTTATTATAGCCACTTCCCATTCCGGAAAGGAAGTGGGAGAGTGTATATATGGATTTCATTACAGGCTTACTAGCAGCGCAGGGGAGCGACTGTATCTATGTGGTAGTGGATAGAATGACCAATTTTTCCCATTTCTTTGCTATCTCTTTAGGATCTTCAGCCTCCCAGGTGGCTAAACTATTATTTCACGAGGTGTTCAGGTTGCATGGTCTTCCCAAGGCCATTGTGAGTGATAGGGACATTAGATTCATGGGATCTTTCTAGCAAGAGGTTGTTATGCTTGGTGGGAACTGAGCTCACTCCGAGTACTAGCTATCATCCCTAGACTGATGGACAGATATATATTGTGAACAAATGGTTGGAGGGGTACTTATGAAATTATGTGACGAGGCAACAAAGAGCGTGGGTCAAGTGGTTGCATATGGGGGGAGTTCTACTACAACACAACATATCATATTTTTATTGGTATGTCTCCTTTTCGAGATCTTTATGGTTATGATGCCCTCACTTTTTCTGACATGATTTTCGGAGATAGCAAGGTCCCTGGGGCCAAGGATATACAGGTAGCTCAAAATCAACAAAAGATAATGTTGATAAGCATAGGGTGGAGAAACAATTTGAGATTGGGGACATGGTCTATTTGTGCCTATAGTCGTATAGGAAATATTCACTCAAGAAGAAGGGTGCAAAAAAGCTAAGGCCTCGATTTTATGGACCATACCGGGTGGTGAGGCATGTTGGTAAGGTGGCTTATGAGTTAGAGCTGGATTTTGCGAGCTAGATTCACAATGTCTTTCACGTCTCATGCCTCAAGAATGAATTTGGGCCACAGGTAGTGGAAACAGAAGAGTTTCCTCCCTTGGATGAAGAGGGAAATTTAGTTTTGACACCAGAGTTGATATTAGATACCCGGGAGAGGAGAATGAGAAATAGGGTGGTCTGGGAGCATTTGGTCAAGTGGAAGGATTTTCCGGAGGAGGATGCTACATGGGAGAATGAACAAAACTTACAACCTCTAGTTTTGCAGTTGCTTGGGGTCAAGAAACATCCAGGAGGGGAGGACTGTAATTTTCCTTACTAAATTTTCCTAATGTTTGGAAAAATTAATTTTTGTCCATTTTGAATTAAATGATATAAAGTGCCTTTTGGTGGCTAATATAGGAAATAAATAATGCATATTTGTGCATGTTTGATGAAATTACGTTATTATTACCCCTATGCTCATATATGTTATTACGACCTGTAGAATGCATATTTGTGACATGTTTGAAAAAATTCTTGTCATGGATAGTAGGGGTCTAGTAAAGTCATTGATAAAATGTTTGCATTTGTACCTTTTTCTTAGTGTTATTTATCATTCCTGAATTTTCCATGAAGTTTGGGAAGTGGCTCGAGTCTTGGCCCTGAAAAGGTGGCACATAATTCGGGGTTGTTGGAACACAACTAGTTGAAAAATTCCACAGTAACTGGCTTGCCCTTGTTGTGAAAGGGAGAGGCCTAAAGTCGCATGCATGGATTATCAAGGTGAAAAGTTAAGTTTCCTCAAGGGTTTGTCACTTGGAAAGGTTGGTTGGCTCTTGGAGATTTTGTAGCATGTGTGGAAGGTTATTTTGGTTTTGTTTTATCGGTTCCACTTCCTTAACTATACATGGGGAGTTGAATCACATCATAGTAGCCTCTCATCACATGTTTACCCCAGTGGACCGGGTAGCTTGGGTAAATGTGGGAGGAGGGTGTTATAGAGTGGTATCGGAGCATGGTTCACCCCTTGGACTGGATGGGCAGTGTGTTGGTCATGTATTCATGTTGGTTACATATGTGTTCCTTATATTGATGGTTTATGTCCTTGTTTCATATGCATGGTGGTGTTTATGGTTTTAGTGGCGTCGCCATGTGAAAGTTGATGGTGTTGTTGTGGAATGTATCATCATGAGTGTATGATTGGTTATGCATTGTTTATGTGTGTTCATGTTACATTTTTTTAAGCATACATTGATATGATTGTATTTTTCATGCATGAGGTCATGATGTGTGGTTGATATGGTCATGCATTGATGATTGGACTATGGTTAGGATGATATCCATATGCTGTTATTATTATGTTTATACATGTATTGCACTAATTTGGTTGATCTTGCAGATGATATATCCTCCTCGAATTATACTGAGGTATGTTGGTTTGTTTATGATTTGGTTTAGCTGGCATAGTCTGCCTTGCAGGAAAGAGATCAAGATGAATAAAAATATGGTATAATACAGTTCACGAGATTCTCCTTATGGATTAGATGAGCAGTGTGGTGGTGGGAACTCTTCTAACTTAGCAGACACATTGAGAAGTTTGAAGGCAGAAATAAGAAGTTGTAAAGTAGACAATGACATAATCATGCAGGCACAAGAGAAACAAGCAGAACTTAATGCTGTAATCCTTCCTATTTTTTCATAATTGCAGTGAAAGGGGCCACTTTGGATCAATCATGGGTAGGAGGATAGGACTAATGAGCTATATAGAATTATGTCTCATGGTGGTCACAGGTCGGATAGGGATGACACAGTCAGAGATGTCATGCTCTTGGATACTCTGGACAGGAGAGGTGATGGACACATGTACTATTCTAGTTTTGGTTTTGACAGGAACTATCACCATCACCATTATCATTGTTACAAGAGTGATAGGGGATATATGTCAGATGAGTTCAAGAAAGCTAATCTGCCCAATTTTTATGGAGATTTGAATAAGTCGGAGGATGTGGAGGCTTGGTTACTTGGGATGAATAAATTATTTGAATTGCATGAGTACACAGAGAATATGAAGGCCAAAATAGCTATCTTTGGCTTCAAAGGGAAAGCAGACATCTGGTGGGAATATGTAAAATGGGTTAGAGACATCAGGACAAAAGATTTTATTTGGCGTGAATTCAAGAGACTCTTCAAGAAGAAATAATTGTCAGAAAGGTACTACAAAAGAAAAGTGAAGGAATTCTATGAGATAAAGATGGGATCGATGACATATGAGGAGTATACGACCAAGTTCCTGGAGATATTGAGGTATGTATCATATATTGAGGATGAAAAGGCTAAAATTTAGATATTTTTCAATGGATTTCCATTATCTTTTAGAGATTAGATTGAATATGATAAGCCTCAGTCACTTGAGGAGGTTATTTGGAAATTAAAGCATTGTTATGTGCAATCAAAGCGTAAGGATGAATCTCAGCAAGGATGGAAACGAAAAGATAAGGGTAAAGGTAAATGGCAGCTAAAAATAACAAGGCCTCAAAATGCAGAAAAGAAAGAGAATGTTTCACCATACAAGAAGTTCAACATAGCTAGACAGGGCATGGGTCACAACAACAAAATAGAGGTGATGGTGCAGGTCAGTTGGAGTGTTGGACATGTTGTAAGGAACATATTAAGAGATATTGTCTGCAGAATCAAGGTGGTAGGCATCAGATATATGGTGCACATAAGGCACAAATTTTTAGGGATGTTGGAAAAATCATTCCTCTTATCTACGTAGCGCCGGATAACATGCAAGAAGATCACCAGGAATCTATAATTGAGATGGATGGTAAGATTTGTGATCAAGTTGTTTATATTTTGACTGACCTTGGATCTAATTATATTTATGTTAACCTTGACTTGGTGGATAAGTGTGGTTTGAACAAAGAAGTGCATGCAAAATCTTGGTTAGTGCAGTTGGCTATAGGTACAAAGAAGAGAGTTCATCATTGGGTAAGATCTTGTTCTTTTGAACTGAATGGTATGCCTATATCAACACACTTGAATGTATTTCTGTTGGGATCATATAATATGCTGTTGGGTATGGACTGGTTGTATCTTCATAGAACCAAAGTGGATTGTTATGATAAATCCATTGAGTGTTTGGATGACAATGGGGAAAAGAGAGTCTTACAGGGTAAGAATAAAACAACATCAGCTATGATGGTGACAGATGCAAGCAAAGTGCAGTAAAAAAAAAGGGCGTGTGTTATTTGCAGTGAATATTTATAGCGATAAAGGTAAGGAGGATGAGGATGTGAATATATTGAGTACGTACCCAGTTTTACATCAATTTTAGGAAGTGTTTCCAGCATATATTTCAGATTTTCCACCTCACAGGGAAGTATAATTTTCTATTGAGTTGGTACCAGGGGAAACACCAACATCAAAGGCACCATAAAGGATGAGCACTCTAGAGTTAGTACAGTTAAATTTGCAGTTGAAGGAAATGCTTGACAAGGGATACATTAGGCCAAGTGTATCAGTGTGGGGTGCACTGATATTGTTTGTGAAGAATGATGGTACTCTCAAGTTATGCATTGATTATAGGTAGTTGAACAAAGTGACCATCACGAATAGATATCCATTTCCGAGGATCAATGACCTATTCGATTAGTTGAAGGGAGAAATAATGTTCTTGAAGATTGATCTGGGATCAAGATACCATCAGGTACACGTCAAAGAAGAGGACATTTACAAGACAACTTTCTGGACCATGTACAAGTACTATGAGTTTTTTGTAGTCACAATTGTTTTAACTAATTCTCCAGCTACTTTTACGTGCTTTATGAATAGTATGTTGTGTCCTTATTTGGACAAGTTTGTTATTATATTCATTGATGACGGGCATTTAGTAGCAGTATTGAGATTGCTAAGAGAGCATCAATTGTATGCCAAGCTTAGTAAATGTAGTTTATTTCAAACAGAGGTACATTACTTGGGGAATGTGGTTTCCAAGGAAGGTATAACAGTGGATCCAAAGAAGATAAGGGTTATCATGGAGTGGGAATCTCCCAGAAATGTGGAAGAGGTAAGGTCATTCATGGGACTAGCAGGTTATTATAGGAGGTTCGTCGAGAAATTCTCTTGGATTGCATATCCTATTACTTCACTGCAGAGGCAAGGTAATAAATTTGAGTGTACAGAGGAATGTACAATAAATTTTGAACAATTGAAACAATTGTTGACAAATTCTCCAGTGTTAAAGATTGCAGTTCCAAAAAAGGAATTTGTGGCATGTACATATTCTTTCAAGAGAGTACTTTGTGGAGTTCTTATGCAGGAAGGACATGTAATATGATATGAGTCACAGAAACTGAATGGGCACGAGAAAAATTATCTAACACGTGATCTTGAGTTTGTAGCTTGGTAGGAGTTTTGTATTGATGAGTGATCACAATGGGTTGAGATACTTGTTTGACCAGCCAAATCTGAATGACAGCCAAGTTACATGGTTGACCACGTTCAATCAGTTCAAATTTGAGATCAAGTAGATGAAGGGTAAAGAGAACAAGATTGCATATGCTCTTGGCATATGGATACATGTGAATCATATAGAAACTATGATTTCTTATGGGAAATATTTACAGGATCAGATCTTACAGGCAGGACGACATGATAACAGGTTCATGGAGCTTAGGCACATGTTACAATAGAGTACATGTACAGGTGTAGGTATATGTGCACAGGATGTGGACTATCATCTCTCAGCATATGGCTTGATAATATTTAGGGACAAGATATATGTGCCAAACAATAGTGAGCTCAAGAAGATTATTTTAAGGCAGTTTCATGCGAAACCATATTCAAGTCACCGAAAATATAAAAATACATTGACAACAATGAAGAAGTTTTATCATTGTCCAAATCTGAAGAAGTATGTGTCAAAGTTTGTGGCTAGATGTTTGGACTGTTAGCAGGTAACGGCAGAGTGTAAACATCTAGGTGGATTTCTACAACCGATTCTGATTACAAAGTGGAAATGGGAAGTCACTTCCATGGAGTTCATCACAAGTTTTCTGAGGACAATATAGAAAACATGATTCCATCATGGTTGTGGTAGACAAGTTGACTAAGGTAGCTTACTTCATTCCAGTGAAGATTACATATTCAACTAGTGATGTAACACATGTATTCATCAAATATGTGTTTATATTGCATGGTGTTCGGAAGAATATTGTGTTAGACAAGGATGCTAAGTTCACTTCCAAGTTTTGGAAGGAGTTGTTTGCTTTTTTTAGGGACAAATTTGGCCTTCAAATCAACTTATCATTCACAAACAGATGGAAAAATAGAGAGGGTCAACAGGATATTGGAAGACATGTTGAGGATGTATGTGATGAATTGACAAAGGAGATGGGAGGAGTACCTTATTTTGGTTGAGTTTTCTTACAACAATGGTTACTAGGATTCATTGAGGATGAGTTTGTTTGAGGCATTGTATGGGCAGAGTTGTAATACTCCCATCAGTTGGAGTGATTTGGTGAGCAGGGTGTTGATAGGACTAGAAATGGAATAGGAAATTCACGTAAAAAATAAGAATCTAAAGGCAACACATAATAGACATAAAATCTATGCATATCAGAACATGTTTTTTAAGGAGTTTCAGTTTGGGGAACAAGTGTACTTAGCGCTTCAATCCCAAGAAGATCTCCTTGAGGATTGGATCATGTGCCAAGATGGCACCTTGGTATTGTGGACCTTTCAATATTATTGAAAGGATCCGACCAGTACCCTATCGACTTGCACTTCCTATGACAATGAAAGTCCATGATGTTTTCCATGTGTCATCACTAAAAAAGTATGTTAAAGATGTTGATCATGTGATTGACTGGTTTATATTGCAAGTGGAGCCAGTAGGATAACTCCAGTAGGAACCGCAATGTATTTTACAGAGAAATATGCTCATGCTTCAGAACTGAGCAATCAAGCATGTTAAAGTGTGGTGGAAGCACTTTGGTCCCAATGAAGCTACATGGGAGATGGATGATCAGAGGCAGGCTATGTATCCTTCTCTATTTGTTGCTTGAGCAAATTTCCTTGATATATGTTTTGGTATATGATTTGGTGTGATGTTTTGGTATATGTTCATATTTATATGGATGTAAATACTGCCATGATTTTTGTTTTAAAGCTCTAATAAGCAGTATGGGTGTCATGTCATTATGGTTGTCATGATTTTATGTTGTAATGTTGGTATGCTTCTTAGCAGGTTGATCATTGTAAATACTGAAATGAGCTAAGTTATAAATCTCCATCGGAAGTATGTTTTGATTTAAGTATTCTTGTTGGTTGCAGGTGTCATTGAACACCGAGGACAGTGTTCCCCCAAAATGGAGGGTTTTATAATAACCCTGATGAAACTTACATGTAATAAAAGTTAATAAAGGAAAAATAATAACCATGGTTATGGGACACTTATTCCATGCTGAATTTTGAGAAAAACATCCTAGTGGGTGTTCATTTTGGTTATTATGGCAAAGGAAATGGAAAAATATTTGGAAAGGCAAAGTGGCATTAATTGAAATTAAATTATGGAAATAATGGAAATTAGATGAAAAGGAAGGTGAAAGGTCACAAGTTACGTGTGAGGAGGAAAATAAAGGAAAATGATGGAGAATTGAAGAAAATAGAGTCCTCGTTAATAAAAATGCTTCTGAGGATCATTTGGTACATTTTATCAATTCAGTTTTAGAGCTCTCTCTCTATTCTCTCCTTCTCACACTCTTGGGCACTTATATTTTTCTTGGAAAACTTCAACATTGGATCAAGGAAAGCAAAGAAGGCAAAGAGGAAGCAAGGATACAACAAGGAAGAGCAGGATCAAGCAGATAAAATGGGATTATTTGTAGGTACCCATTTGCATGTATGATTTCCTTGCTAGTTTTGGCATGCATGGTTATGCATGTGTGTTCTTGGTTCTCTTGTTGTCATTGGCATGGGTTTTTCTAGGTGTGACAATTCTCCTCAAACTATTCTTGAAATTTCTGTATTTCCATGGTGTGACAGAGTTCTCATGTTTTGTTTGAGTTGGATTACTAGATGGATTCCAAACTGAGTGAGGATGTCTGTGAAGGAAAGGAAACATGGCCTAGTGATCGCTGAATCAGACTATGGATTACAGTAAATCCTTGGCCTATTGACCCTTGAAGCGGACTGTAGGTTGTGGTAAAGCCATATTTTTGCATTACCTCGGTGGTCCTATGAATCCTCGACCAGTGAATGGTGTGATATACGATAAAGCCTAGAGGTGGGTGCCCTCCATCAGGCATATGAACCCTTAAATGGTGATTGGCAGGATATACGGTAAAGCTTGGAGGGTGGAGTCTCGATTAGGATTAGATATCTTGAATGGTGAATGGTGGGATATATGATAAATCCTAGAGACTAGAAGACAAGAAAATTCCTCATGGTGTAGGTGTAGAGATGTGGTGGCATCAACCCTTGCTTAGGGCCTAGTGATCCAAAGGGGATGGTTTTAAAACTTGGTTCTATTGATGAGGGTGAGGTGTTTTAGCCTCAGGAATCCCTCGTTGATTTTGGTTATGAGTCCCACATTCATGCTTAGAATATGTCACGGGGTTGATTGACTGAAAGAAAGATTTAGTTCAACCAATCTATGGTAAAGTGGTATGTGGAAGTCCCAAACCTCGTTGGCATTTTCACTGATTAATAAGAGTTCCTTCCCTTGGTATTTTATGTGCAAATGCATTGGTTCATATATGGAATTTATGGTTGTTATATCGTTGTTATGTATGTTGTTTATATGCTAATTATGAGTATGTTTTATAACAATGATGATGTATGGATTTCATCATGTTTTGATTTGTAAATGATTTAAAAATGAATATATAACCTAATAGATGATAACGCATCTCATGTGATAAGGCATCAATTCTTCTTAGATATTCTTAGATAAATATGAGACCCCTATGCTCAGATCTGTTATTACAACATGTAGAATGCATATTTTTTACATGTTTAACAAAATGCCTGTCATAGCTAGTAGGGGTCCAGTCAATTCATTGATCAAATGTTTGCATTAGTACCTTTTTATCAATGTTATTTATCATTACTAAAGTCTTCATGAAGTTATGGGAAGTGGCCTGAGTCCTGGCCCTGAAAAAGTGGCACAAAATCTAGGGTCATTGGCACAAAATGAGCTGAAAAATCCCACAATCGTTGGTTTTCCCTTGCTATGGAAGTGAATGGGGGCCTAAAGTCGCATTCATGGCTTGTAAAGGGAGAAAATAGGGTGTTATATCATTGACAAGTTAAGTTTCCTCAGGGGTTGGTCACCTGGAAAGGTTGGTTGGCTCATGGAGGTTCTTAAGCATGTGTGGAAGGTTAGTTTGGTTTCCTGGAAAGGTTGGTTGGCTCATGGAGGTTTTGAAGCATGTGTGGAAGGTTAGTTTGGTTTCGTTTTGTCGGTTCCACTTCCTTAATTGTACATGGGGAGTTGAATCACATCATAGTAGCCTCTCATCACATTTTTACCCTATTGCACTGGGTAGCTTGGGTAAATGTGGGAAGAGGGTTTTACACATTGTAGGAACTCTTTGATTTTTGCCCTTAATCTTTGCTATGAAAAAATTACATACATTTTCATTGACTCCTAAAACAACCTCCACTGGAATTTATTTATCTTGAAATATGGACATGTTCTTGGCTCACTGGATAAATAGAACAAATGCTATAAGGAAAATTGGATAAACTAATACTGATGGATTCTTTTACCATTCTAGAAGGAATTCTTCCAAAGATTCTTTCTTCCATAGGGCAGCTATGGGATTGAAACGAGACTTAGCTAAGGACCACACCTGTTGGGCGAAAGGGTAGTTAATGAATAAATGTTAGATGGATTCTTCATTCTATTTGTAAAGGGAGCACTAGCTAGGACCAATCCAACCTCTCTTTAAATAGTTGTCCCATGTGAAAAGCTTATTAGATGGTGAAAGTCATAGGGCTAACTTATGTTTGAGGGGGCCTTTATATTTCAATCGGAATCACCATCACCAAGAAGGCGCTCCATTGGGTTTTTATTCCATAAGAGCTTGATACCTAAGCTTAGTAGAGAATGTACCCAAAGAGGAATTTTTTTGTCCAAATGATTTGATCCCCATCCTCATTTGAAATTATGTTCATTATTGTGACTTAAGCACTATTGAAACTTGTCCACTCCTAGGTTTGAAGCCTTGCTAATCTTAGCTCTAGAGTCGATTTCCATGCACTAGTACCCTAGAATTGATTAGTTTGAGAACTTTCATCCACAAGGGAAAAAGCTTCTACAACATGAAAAGATTATATGGTCTTAACTTATAAGACGACATGCTCATATTTTTACCTGTGTGAAATTAGTGTTGACGATAGAGACCTTTATTATATTTATCAAATATGAGTATTTTGACTCTATTTCAAGTTACCTTTCTTTTGTCACACTAATTAATTAAAGTAAATAAAAGATGTGGAAATGCTATTTTGTAAAATATTTTTTTTTAATATTTGAGCCTACTAGTTGAGACATTTCTTTCTATAAATGCGCATCGACTTGGCCATAAAAGACAACAACAAACTAATAAACCCATTGCTAACCCACTATCTCAATATTTTCACATTTAAACTAATTTAAACATATTTCCCAATAGCTTACATTCTTCCTCCATTTCAACTAATGGTTCCTGAACCTCTCGATAATTAAAATTCTCTATATATTAATTATCATTATTTTATTTGAATATTGGCACTGCTTCACGAAAAGCGCAACCGTCTTCAGGCAGCTGCTCGTATTTCTCACAGTGGTTGACGTGGGCAGCCCCAGCAAAAGCATGCGGCGGCCGCTCGTATTTGCGCCAGCGGTCGACGTGGACAGCACCGGGAAAAGCATGAACCTGGCTCGGCAACTCCGCTGCTTCACGAAAAGGGCCACCGCATGGCTCGTATTTCTCCCGGTCATCGAAGTTAAGAAGCGAAAGGAGCACACCAGTGGTGCTGTTTCGCCTCATCGGAGCGCCTTCAGCACTCGGTTTTCAGACTAGCACCAAAACCTTCCAAAAATCCTTCAAATTGTGTGCCAAAATTCTTTCACGGAGAAGCTGCTAGGCTTCACTTCACTATTTTTCGTTCACCAGGTATGAACTTCGGACTTGCTTCTTTGCTCTCCTAAACACATAACTAAATGTAAGAATGCTTCAGTTGGGTTGAGTGGAGTGGTTAGAAATGCTACTTCTAGCGTTTATTTATAGTATGTTTGAATGTTGGGTTAGGGCCGACTTGTCCATTGGTTGGTTTAGCTGATCGAGCTGGTGTAATTAGAAGAATTTATCTGGGAATATTCAAAATTTTATTGTAAAGTTTTATTTCTTTTCAATAGTTAGATTAATTTTTTTTTTTAATATATATAGTTTAAAAAATCTTGGAATATTGAAATTATTTTTAAATCAAATATTATATAGTTTTATTTAAAATCAATGTATGTTCCAGAAATCTTAATCATTAAGATTCCATGAACTTCGGTAAGTCTAAATGTCTCTGTAGAATATAATTCTTATAGTTACCTCCTACTCCAATCCATTTTCCTTTCCGTGTGCTCATGGTTTAGAGATGGATTTGTAACAAAACGTTCTTTTGATTTTTGTCGTCGAAATTTAGAAGCACAACATTACAATTAATAGTATTTTTAATAATTTGAATAACTATCACAATAAATAGTGTTTTTAAGAATTTGAAGAACTTTTACATTCAATAATTCAAATTTATGATTTTTCTAATTTGTAATCAAATTAAAAAAAAAACAAAACAAAACAAAACTACGCCTAACTAGAAGAAGAAAAAAAAAAAAATCCAACGAGTCTCAGACTACTGAGTTTCGAAAGGTTCACTACCGTCGGTTGATGTTCATTGCGAATTCAGAATCTTCTGTTAATTTATTGGAATCAGAATCTTCTGTTAACCTACGAAGTTGGGCCCAGATTTTTTGAGCCAACCAGTTCTCACGAGGTCGAATCATGGGTATGGATCACGATCCCAACAAACAAACACGTGCTTAGTGACTTTGGTGTCCAAAAGGAGGAGATGGAGGATGGACCACCTCTAAGTTTAAAGTAGGAGGGCAAAGCATACCAAGGAGATGATGGTTCAATTTAGATATTTGATAATAGTATTAAGTAAAATAGGCCTCTTCTAAAGCACATTTTAAATATCTTTCAATTATAAAATGAGAAGTATAATTCTCTCTAAGAAGAAATACATGACTTACATGGTTATTTTGCATACTGAAACTATAAGCAAGCCCATGATTACATAGAAATAAAACTAGTGGTTCTAGCTTTTAGCACCCAATGACATCACATTTTCTTAAATTATAAGGAAGTTTAACTAAACTTTTCTACTATTTTCTAATATAAAATAGTCATGGTAGGTTTAAGTCAAAATTTCGAAATTCAATGTTTTTATTCTTAAAACATTAAACATACTAAAACAACTTACTTATGGAAAATTATATTTATGTCTCTAAATATAAACATATACAGACTAATAACCCAAAAAATTACTTAATATATTTATTTATTTTAATATCTATTAATTTTGTATGTCAATATTTCCTATCAAGGTGTCAGCTCAAGGTAATAGAGTTAATGCTTATGGAAGTCCAAGCACACAACCTAACATGTCACCCCTTGGCAAGCCAACCAATGTCCATGTATTTACTCTCCTTGTAGAGGTAAGTGCCCTCACATGAGCACGAGGGTGGCGTCATGAATTATTAGGATTCAAGCATGGGTTAGTGGCTTTATTGTTAGTTGAGCCTCCCTCAAACGTAAGGAGAAGAGACTCCTCTTTGTAGGTCACTTGCTACTCCAATACTGTAACACCCTCCTCCCACATTTTCCCAAGTTAATTAGTTCGCTCGAGTAAACATGTGACGAAAGGCTACTATGATCTGTTTCAACTCCCCATGTACAGTTAAGGAAGTGGAACCGACACAAAACAATCAATCTGACTTTGTACACATCCTACAAAACCCTCGGGAGCCATCCATCCCTTCCAAGTGATCAACCCCTGAGACAACTTGGCATTTCAAGGGATTAAACCCCCAATATCTCCCTTTCCAAGGCATGCATGCGGCTCAGAGCCTTAGTCACTCCCATGAACCTGCCTGAGTGTGACTGTAGCCTCTTTCTGATAGTGTTATGCCAGTGACTCTCATACTTAAGGCTAAATTCCAGTGCTGGGACCTAGTCACTACCTAGAACTCCATGGAATTTACAGAAATTGAAAGTAACATAGAGAAAATTATACCAATGAAACTTCTTGAACGAAGACTTGATTGGACCCCTACTAGCCATGACAGGCATTTCATCAAACATGTCACAAAATGCATTCTATAGGTCATAACAACATATATGAGCATATGGGCTCATACTTATCTGAGAATCACTGAGAATCATTCATGCCTTATCACATTAGCTTCATTATCATCTATTAGGTTGTATATTAATTGCTCATTCATTTACAAATCAAAACATGATGAGAACCATACATTTTCACTGTCATAAAACATATTCATAACACGCATATAAACAACATAAATAATAAGGATACAACAACCATAAATGCCACACATGAACCAATATATTTACACACAAAATACCAAGGAAATGAACTCTTATTAATGAATGCAAGAGCCAAGTTAGTATGGGAGTACCACATTCTACCTAACAATAGATTGGTTGATCCAGATATCTCTTCATCCAATCACCCCCATGCCATATTCTAAGCATGAATTTTGGACTCATAACTAACCAAAAAGAACCAAATAAGCATCGATGCTACTGGAGTTATCCACATACACTGTGAGGAATTTTACTACATCCTAGTATCTAAGATTTACTTCAATCCACAGTCTGATCTAGGGATCACTAGGCCATATTCGAGACACCACCCTCCAGGCTTTAACGTAATCCCCACCGGATCACTTGGAATTATCGAGGGGACACACCTCTAAGATTTACCATATATCCCGTCATTCACCGGTCGAGGATTCCTAGGCCCACTGAAGCACACAATAGTTGGATTTACCGCAAACCACAGTCTGTTTATGATCAGGAGATCATGTCCAAGTCGAAAAAATGCTCAAAAATGGAACTGATCAGAATCGGTTGCAACCTGAATGACTGGAAAGGCCTCGTCATTGCGATTCTGGAGCTGTGAACAGGACTCAAATCCGATGTCGTATGTGAAAGATATTGAAGTTTGAAGTTGCCCAATAACCTTCAAAACATGATTTTTGAACAAATTTTTTTTTTGTCATTTTCCAAAGTTTTTTTATGGAAAAAATTTAATTTTATATGTTGTACTATGGGCCTATCATAGGGTGCCACGTGGCTTGCCCGGAGGCTGCCACATGGCCCCAGGTCAAAGGTTCAAAATCATGTTAATTTTGTGGGCAAGGTGGTTGGAACTCTTGACCTGACCCCTCGGGCAGAGGTCGAACCGAAAAACACGGCATCGGGGTCACTCTGAACGAAAAGTCGGCTCGGGCATTAAACGCGTGCCGTGGTTGAACGAAAGGTCGGGCGAGTCATGCACGACTATTCGGGTTAGCATGACAGTTGGGTCGGCGGAGTTTTAAGGAGTTAAGCCCTCGGGGCTTAAGGGTGGTAGACCCTGCAACCAGGTGCAGGACCAAGGGCTAAGCCCTGTTGAACCAACGGAACATTTTTGTTAAGCCCGCGGGTGCTATCCCCCTAGCCACGTGATGTGCGGGCTACGACCAGGGGCGCGGGCTAAAACCTTAATCGCCAGCGCTAACAGTCCCAGAAAACTCGCATGTGAATGCGCAACCACTGACAGTTAACATTAAATGTTATCCCTATTTTGGAGCGCAGTTCCACCAACCTTACCTGTCTAATGAATTTGGTGAAGCTAACTAGAGTTCCTCCAGTTTTGGAGGAGATTTTTTAGTGCCACTAGGCAAAATCTTGTTTGGGTCATAACTTTCACAATTTTCGACCAAACAAGATGAAATTTTAGTCAATTTTGGCTTTATTCGACCTTCTGGAGTGTTTGGGGTAGGTTTTAGAGTGAACAGAGGTGTTCTTCAGCCATTTTTGCTTTAGGAAAGAGGAAAGGGCCACTAGGGCCATCAGGGAGATGGAGCTGTATTGGGCTATACTTCACTGTTTGAGGTGAAATAAAAGCCATTTTTAGCTTATTTCTGACTTCTGAAGTCAATTTCACAGCTGGTTTTTCCTGTTTAGGCATATTTCTCATTGTATAACCATTTTGAGCAACTTAATAGAGCAAGGAAATGCCCATTGGGAGCCTTGGACCCGATAGATGTAGCACAGGAGGGGTGAACTGCTTCATCATGTTGTTGTGTTATGTTATGGTGAAGTTTATTTGCTGTGTATTTCTGATTTAATATGTTAAACAATAAATTTAATTAACATTCCCTCACACAGAAGACTCATAAACCATATCAAAACCACTTTTTTTAACTTGTAAGACATGGAGAATACTTTGCACACTTAATTAAATGGAAATGGATACTTTTCACAGTATTTACAAATAGTTCCATTTTCAGATCTGTTGGTATCAGAGCTAGATTTTTACTTTGCATTTGTTTTGTGCAAAGATATAGTTGATTGTTTGCAAGTTTTGATGCTTACTAGGCTTAAACTTAAGAGAGGTGAATGACACTTAGTTAGTGCACAAAGTAATCCTCAACCAAGAAGGGCTAGAGAGCCACCTCCAAGAGCCATAAAAGAAACTTCAAGCATGTATTCAAGAGAAGGAGAATCTCTTGAAGACATTGATCCCAAAGAAGAGGAAGGGGTGTTCCGAAAGGCTTTTTTGGACATGACTGAGATGGCGAGGATACTATACCAAGAAAGGAATGATAGGCTTGTTGGAGAAGGGTCTAAAAACCATAAAGAAGGAGAGGGTACTTCAGGAGGAAATAAAAGTGATGTCAAGTCAAAGAAAGGACATGGAGTAAATGGTGATCCACCATACCCATCTTCATCCTCTTCCTCTACATCGTCATCCTCAACTTCGGTGAATCAATCTCACAAGTCTAAAACCACTGGTAAAAGTCCATTTTTAAAGCTTGATGTTAAATTTGAGTTGCCTATGTTTAATGGTGAGGTCAATGCAGAGAAACTTGACAATTGGATCAAATAGTTGGAAGTTTACTCAAGAGGATACAGAACCTTCATGATGACGACACCAAGATACAGTTAGCCTCTTTGAGAATGGATGGAGCAGCATTGGTATGGTGGGAAGCCAAGACCAAGGATGAAATTAAAAAACATGGTAAGATCACTTTATCATGGGCTGAATTTATTAATGCAATTAAAAAGAAAATTTATCCATTAGCTCATTTACAAAAGGCTATCATGAACTGGTAAAACTTCAGACAGCTTAAGGGACAAAATGTACAAGACTACACCCAAGAGTTTAGGAGAAGAGCACTCTTATTAGGGGTAGACTTACAAAGTCAAGATACTTTGATGAAATATATAGATGGTTTGCACAACTACCTTAGACATACTATCCTTATGTTCACGAAGTTTGTGTACAAGCTACGCATTTAGAGGCTAGAGGGAAAAACACTTTTGATGAGGGTAGAAACAAGCCTTTTAAGGGGAAAAACAAAGATAAAACCTCTAAGGGAAAAGGCAAAAATAACGCATCTGTCAAAAAAGAGGGTGAGAAAGTGATATGTAAACATTGTTCAAGAGAAGGCCATGAAGAGAAAAACTGTTGGAAACTTCATCCTGAAAAAAGAAGTCAGTTTAATAAAAGCAAAGGAAAGAAGAAAACTGCAGCTACTACAACTACACCACAAGACTTAGGTGATGATTCAGGTGACGAAACCAAAATTACAGCCATGGGTTTGAAGAGTATGAAGGGAAAGGAAACTGAAACTAAGCCAAGCACTAGTACTTCAAACTGTCATGTACAAGCTCCAAAATAGGAAGAAAGAATTGAGTTGTTCCATGTGAGGGTAGTCTCAAAACATACAAAAATTGACACACTGTTTGACAGTGGGTCACAAGTGTTAGTATGAATCCTTTGTCGAAGTGTACGAAAAAAGACCACTTTAGCTACGCATAACTAATAGCCCTAACATCAAATATGGTTGCCAATATCTTCAGATCTGCAGTTAGTTGATCAAGACAAGAGCTGCAAAAACCGGATCTATGCATAGAAAGACATTAAGCAGTAAAAAGAAGGTTTTTCTCCATATATCCAATAGACAAGACAAGAACAATTTTTGAAAGAATTTTTTGTATTAAGGGCACTTGGGAGGAAAACAAGAAGATGTTTCCAATTCTCCTCAATGGGATGGGTTCTTGGAAGTCCTCAGCACTTCAGATCTAGCATTTCTCTCTCCTGTTGGTGTAGAAAACCCAGACAAAGATAGAACTCAAAGGGAGCTCACACGGCAAATAATGGAAAATATGACAATGATAATGGCTCAAAGTCAGACCAAGAGTTTAGATCCAGAGTGATCTAATAGGCAACAAAAGGTGAAGAGTGGTAGGAAAAACCCTCCTATTTATAACAAAATATTGGGTCATTCTAGATCTTGGTGCATGATTAAAATAACATTAACCAAATCTAGATTCACCTTTTATGTAATATTTTATTATATTTGTTGGAGGGAAAAAGTATTTGACTTGGGTCAAATCCCTTTATTTGTGAATAATAAATAAATAAATGATTTATTTATCATTTTAAGGAGGTGGTTAAAAGATAATCAAATAAATAATGATTTATGTAATTATTTATGGGTGATTTAGTCATATTTAACAAGGAATATTATTTAAATAAGGTTTAAATAATTATTCCTAGAAAATAATAAGATAAATAAAGATTTATCTAATTAATTTCTTTGTTTTGGGTTAAATGTGACCAGGAAAATCAAACAAATATTGGTTTGTTTAATATTTCCTCTTGGGGTTTCCTGTTTAGACCATAAACAACCTAATAAATGTGTTTTATTAAGTTATTTTACATAGTGAAGGCAATTTTACTTAGGGTAAAATTGGTCCTACATGGTGTACTTGGGTCCATCTAATGATAGCAGGTTAAATGACCAAAAAATGGTGTAACAACAAGCAAATCTCATATCAGAAGACTTGGTAAAACAGCTTAAACTTGAGACCATTCCACATCCAAATCCTTATCCACTTGGGTGGATATGAAAGGATGCAAAATAACAAGTCTCAAGAAAGTGCATATTGCGATTTGCAATTACTGCACACTTTATTGACACAGTTGAACTTGATGTAGTACTGCTTGATATATCAAGAATTGTTTTGGGAAGTCCTTACTTATTTGATAGGAAAGCGATCTTAGATCGCCATGAAAATAAGTATCATCTCTTTAAATATGGCAAGGAGTTTATTGTCAGAGCACATCGCAAGAAGACAAATATAGCAATGGTAAATGCGGGACATGTAAAAAGGCTAGTGAATTCTAGTAAGAGTTTTTTACTTCTTATGGTTAAGCCCAAGGTTGATGTGAAACATGAGTCATTTGAAAATTGTGATTCCAAACTTAAATCAAATTTATATGATGTAGTTGATGCACATCATGAGATGTTTCAGGAACCAACAGGTTTGCCTCCTAAAAGGGAGATTCAACATGAAATCCAGTTACATCAAGATTGTCCTCTTCCTTACATAGGCATGTACCGCATGTCTATCATGGAGAATGATGAAATAAAGAGGCAAATTAAGGACTTGTTGGACAAAGGGTTCATAAGACCAAGCACTTCTCCATGTGGGTCACCGATAATGTTGTTTTCGAAAAAAGATGGAACTTGGCACATGTGTGTGGACTTCAGGGCATTGAACAAGATAACGATAAAGAATCATTACCCACTCCCATGGATAGATGATTTGTCAGATCAGCTGAAAGATGCTAAATATTTCACTAAGTTAGACTTATGTAGTGGTTATCATCAAGTTAGAATTGCAGAAAGTGACATTTGGAAGACAACATTTAAAACCAAACAGGGACTCTTTGAGTGGCTTGTTATGCCATTTGGTTTATGCAATGCACCTGAAACTTTCATGCGGGTAATGGATGTTGTCTTACGTCCTTTTCTTGATGATTTCTTTATTGTCTACTTAGATGACATCTTAATTTTCAGCAAGCCTTAGAGAATAGCATGTCATGCATGTTAAGAAATTACTTGATGTTTTGAAGAAAAATCAGTTGTTTCTTAAAATGTCAAAGTGTGAATTTGGAAAGACTTCTTTGGTTTATTTGGGACACATAGTAGGAGCAGGTGCTTTGAGAATTGATCCTTCTAAAATAGAAGCCATTGTGAATTGGCCTACTCCCAAATCCATTACAGAGGTAAGAAGTTTTTTGGGTGCATCTCAGTATTGGAGGAAGTTTATTTCTAACTTCTCTGCCATAGCAGCTCCTATGCGTGCAGTGACAAGTGTGAAGCGTGCTTTCCAATGGGGAGGCAAGCAACAAAAAGCTTTTGAGTCTTTGAAAGAGAAGATAAGTTCAGCTCTAGTCCTTGCATTACCGGACTTGAGACAACCATTCAAGATTCAGACCGATGCTAGTGATTACGCCATGGGTGCAGTTCTCTTAAAACATGGTAAGCCTATTTCATTCTGATACATTTAATGGTGTTGTTGAGAATTATCCTACATATGATAAGGAGTTGTATGTGTTGGTACAAAGCGTAAAAAAGTGGAAACACTATTTTATGGGCAAATAAATAGTTGTTCATACCAACCATCAGCCTTTACAGTACCTTCAATTGCAAAGTAAATTGCAACAGTCACGACATTTCAGATGGATGGGTTTCCTACAACAATTTCACTTGGTAATAAGGTACAAGAAAGGTATTTTCAATAAGGTTGCTGATATTCTTTCAAGGCCTATTATTAGTGCTACTACTTTACTTAAGAATGATTCTATTGTACAAGAGAGCTACATAGAACATTATGCATCAGATGTTGATTTTAAGGATGTGTATGCTAACTTGAGTGAAGGGAATCATGTTGAGGAGAATGATTATCACTTGCATAATAATTTAATATTTCATATGGGAAAGTTATGTATGCCACAGGGGGAGAGAATAAGTGTCATGAGAAAAGCTCATTCTTCTCTTATTGCTGGATATTTCGGGGTAAGAAAAACGGTGGCACATTTACAGAGGTATTGTTACTGGCATCGCATGGTAGATAGTGTTTCACATTTCATTAGAGGTTGTTCATTATGTGCTACAAGAAAGCCTAGCAATAGGAATCTTGGTTTATATACTCCATTTCCGGTACCTTCTAGACCATGGGAAAGTGTTTCTATGGATTTTGTTGGAGGTCTACCATTATCTAGAAAGCAACATGATTATCTTTATGTAGTAGTTGATAGATTCAGCAAGATGTGTATTCTTATGCCATGTAAGAAATCTATAACTGCTGAACAAACTGCTGATTTATATTTTCAACATGTATGGGTTCATTATGGCTTGCCAACTTCTATTTTTAGTGACAGGGATTCCAGATTTGTTGGGAATTTTTGGTCCAATCTATGGAAGATGATTGACACCAAGTTGAAGAAGAGTACTACTTTCCATCCGCAAACAGATGGCCAAACAGAGGTAGTGAATAGAACCATTGTACATATTTTGAGAGGTTATTGCAGCAAGCATCCCAAGCTTTTGGATGAGCATTTTCATTACATTCGGCATGCTTACAACTGGGCCAGGCACTCTTCTACAAATACTTCACCTTTTGAAGATTGCTTTGGGTATTTGCCTAAGTCACCTTTAGATTTCATTCTTGAGAAGGATGTTTCCATTGATGGGCATAGTGAAATTGACAAAGCTTGAATGTTCATTGAAATAATTTAGCTCATACATCAGCAGGTTCAAGAACAGCTTGAAAAAATTCAAGGCAAGTACAAGGAGAGGCATGACAAACACAAAGTTGATCATAAGTTTCAAGAAGGAGATGAGGTATGGCTACATATTAGTAAGGAAAGAATGCAAAGAGAAGGTAAAAAGCTGAAGCCTATTCATTATGGTCCATTCAAGATCCTTAGACAAGTTGGAAATAATGCTTTTCAACTAGATTTGCCTTCATATATGCAAATGTATTCTGTTGTGAATGTGGAAAATTTACATTTGTATGAACCTCCTTTAATTGTTGATTATGAAAGTGACATTTAGTTGCCATCCATAGAGGATTTCTCACCAGAAATTTTGGATGAGCTGAAAGAGGATGCTATCCTTGACAGAAGGACACACACTTCGAGGAGGGGAAATGTTGATTATGTTCGGTTTGGTCTAAAAGGCAGCAAAATGAGTAAGGAAAAATGGATTGAGGTGGAAAAGGTGAGGGATCTGTACCCTCATCTACTTAACAGGTAATTGAAGAATTTTTGGGCCAAAAGCTTCCCAATGGGGAGGTGTGATCAGGGGATCATGTCCAAGTCGAAAAAATGCTCAAAAATGGAACTTGTCAGAATTGGTTGAAACCTGAATGAATGGAAAGGCCTCGTCGCTGCGATTTTGGCGCCATGAATAGGACTCAAATCTGATGTCGTATGTGAAAGATATTGAATTTTGAAGTTGCCCAATAACCTTCAAAACAAGACTTTTGAACAATTTTTTTTTATCATTTTCCAAAGCTTTTTTATGGAAAAAAATTAATTTTTATATGTTGTACTATGGGCCTATTTCAGGGTGCCATGTGGCCTGCCTGAAGGCTGCCATGTGGCCCCAAGCCAAAGGTTCAAAATCATGTTAATTTTGTGGGCAAGGTGGTTGGAACTCTTGACTCGACCCCTTTGGCAGAGGTCGACTTGACCAACATGATAGCGGGGTCACTCTGAACGAAGATTCAGGTCGAGCATTAAACACGTGTAGTGTTTGAACATAAGTTCAGGTGAGTCATGCACGACTATTCAGATCACCATGACAGTTGAGTCGACGGAGTTTTAAGGAGTTAAGCCCTCGGGGCTTAAGGGCGGTAGACCCCGCGACTAGGTGCAAGACCAAGGGCGAAGCCCTGTTGAACTGGCGGAAAATTTTTGTTAAGCCCGCAGGTGCTAGCCCCCTAGCCACGTGACCTGCAGGCTACGACCAGGGGCGCAGGCTAAAACCTTAACCGCCAACGCTAACGGTCCCAGAAAACTCGCATGTGAACGCGCCACCACTGACAGTTAACATTAAACGTTATCCCTATTGTGGAGCGCAGTTCCACCAAACTTACCTATCCGACGAATTCGGTGAAGCTAACTGGAGTTCCTCCAGTTTTGGAGGAGATTTTTTAGTGCCACTGGGCAAAATCTTGTTTGGGTCATAACTTTCACAATTTTCGACCAAACAAGATGCAATTTTAGTCAATTTTGGCTTTCTTCAACCTTATAGAGTGTTTGGGATAGGTTGCAGAGTGAACACAGGTGTTCTTCAGCCATTTTTCCTTCAAGAAAGAGGAAAGGGCCACTAGGGTCATCAAGGAGATGGAGCTGTATTGGGCTATACTTCACTGTTTGAGGTGAAATAAAAGCCATTTTTAGCTTATTTCTGTCTTTTGAAGTCAATTTCACAGCTGGTTTTTCTTATCATTGTGTAACCATTTTGAACAACTTAATAGAGCAAGGACATGCCCATTGGGAGCCTTGGACCCGACAGATGTAGCCCAGGAGGGGTGAATTGCCTCATCATGTTGTTGTGTTATGTTATGGTGAAGTTTATCTGCTGTGTATTTCTGATTTAATATGTTAAACAGTAAATCTAATTAACATTTCCTCACACATAAGACTCAGAAACCTTATAAAAACCACTTTGTTTAACTTGCAAGACACGAAGAATACTTTGCGCACTTAATTAAATGGAAATGGATACTTTGCACAACATTTACAAATAGTTCCATTTTCAGATCACATTCAACGGTTACTAGGCTAGTGGCTTTACTGCCATCCACAGTCCGGTTCAGGGATCACTAGACCATGTTTTTTTCCTTTCAGAGGTTCGCCTCACTCAATTTCGAATCCATCCGGAAATCCAGCTCCACCAAAACATGAGAACCCAATCACACCATGGCTATCCATAAATTGAAAGGCAAGGCTGAAGAACATTGTCACACCTGGGAAAACCCATGCCAATGACAACAAGAGAACCAAGAACACGCATGCATAACCATGCATGCCAAATCTAGCAAGAAAATCACCCATGAAAATCGATACCTACAAGTAAACCCATTGTAGTTGCTTGATCCTGCTCTTCCTTGCTTGATATTTGCTTTCTCTTTGCCTTCTTTGCATTTCTTGATCCAATGTTGAAGTGCTCCAAGAAAACTCTTAGTGTCCAAGTAAGAGAGAGAGAGAGAGAATAGAGAGAGAGCTCCAAAACTGAATCGAAAAAAGGTTACCAACGGATTCTCAGAAACCTTTTTATCAATGAGGCCTCTATTTTCTTCATTTTCCATTATTTGCCTTCATTTTCCTCCTCACATGCAACCTGTGACCTTTCACCTCCTTTTTCTCCTATTATCCTTTATTTTCATAAATAAAATGCCAATAATGCCTCTTTTGTTTTCCAAAGCCTTTGACATTGGCTTTGAAAATTTCTTTTAGCCATAATAAATCGAAATGAACACTCACCGGGATGTTTTTTTCCCACCATTCACCTTGGAATACGTGTCCCATGACCTTGGTATTATATTTTTTACATGAAATTTTAGTCGAGCCTGTTATAGAACCCTCTCCCTTGGGGGAACACTTTCCTTAGGGGAACCCTCCCTCTAGCACCAGAATGTTAACGGTTCCCAATCTCGTCAACATACAAGGGGTCTCCTCGATATGAAGTCCTAATTAGACCTCACATCATTTGGTATAGGAACCCCATCTGAAAATTTGGCCCAACTACCATGTTCTTAAATATTTTCCTTGGTTTCAATAGTTAGCATAAGAGAGAAACACTGCCTGGACCCCTATGGTGGACTAGCGTGGAAATTCCAAGCTTGCTGACAACAAAAGCGGAGGCGTTTTATTTGGACCTGAACTAGTACTCCTATGTGGATGGAAAACAAATTTTGAATGAGAAAGTAATTATGCCTTGTGAAATATCGAATTGAAAAATGTATCAAGCTTCTTTCACAGGTAGGGAAGAGAAAGTGAATCTTTAGAAGAAAAGTAATAGTACTATTCTAATAAAGGCACACACACATACATATGAAATAATTGTTAACCATATAGTGAAATAATTAACATAGAAGGATTGGAGAGCCCCCCATGTTCTGAAAGACAGGGGCCTAGAAGCATGATTACATGAGGTGACAACTAACCATGGTAGGAGATTACTCAAGGTGACAACCAACCACAGCAGGAGAATGCACAAGGTGACAACCAATCACATTAGGAGGATTTCAAGGTGGTTCAAAGTCAAGGGTTCAAAGAGAACATTAGGAATCGAGTCAATTTTCACAACGTCGATGCCCGTCGCAATGAGAGGAACTTTATATTCCCGAGGAACTGGAGGAACCTTGGAAACATCATAAAATTTTAGGATCTAGGACAACTGAGGGTCCCTAGGGGGAATTATGGAGAACCTCATCACACTAGTGAAGGCTCCAGGCATGGCACTGAAAGTGATATGGAAGGAAAATGAATAATTTATACACCATCAAGATCTAACCGTCGAAAACCCTTGGCTTGGATAACTCAATCTCCTTTGGGTGTTCGGGGTTCACTTCATGACATGCCTTAGCACCTTGAGAAGAATATTTCGAAGTTTAACCCTAAGAAAGGAACCATGGTCGAAGACTATATCAGTAATTTTTACCTAGCCTTGCAAATGATGAGGGTTTAACACAGTGATGTTTCTTGTAGGATTTTCCCTTACTCACTTGAGAATAAAGAAGTCACATGGCATCGCTATTTTCCTGTGGCTTCCATACAAAGTTGAGATGAGTTCCGAAAGACTTTTTTCAAAAATTTTGTTGAAGATAAGACATATATTCTCTTTACTGAACTAAGTACGCTGAAATTCCATAAGAAAGAAAAGCTTAAATATTTCAGCCAATGATTCACCACTATCTTGAACAAGTTCCTAGTTAATGTCATTCCTGATGATTCAATTATTGTTAATTATAATATTAAAGCCCTACCACGTGATATCGTTTTGTTTGTGAAGCGATAAGCGAAGGATACTCTAGTAAAAAACTTTGTAGAGGCTCTCGTTGTAGAAAAGGATCTACTTTCCATAGGAACACTTGAGCATGACACCTGTGAAGATTTGAAGTCAATTGGAAAGAAAACTCAAGCCTCATCTAGCAATTCTAATGATAAGGATAAGGATTCTTTTGATTTTGAGGCTCTAGCCAAATCACTAATGTAATTAACCATTTAAGTTTCTAAGTTGAAAATGAAGACCGATAAGAGTTTATCAAGAAGAAAGTCTGTTAAGCCTTTCTTTAGAAGGAATAACAATCTTCCTACAAAGTCCACTCAGAGCACTAATGCAAATTTCAACTTAGAGGAACTCAGAATGGATAATTACTTCACCTTTCACCAAGGTGCCCATTCATAAAAGACATGTCTGCAATGGATACATAATATGACTATTATAGTTACCAAGGTGCTTGAGGATCAGACGATTAGTGATGCATATGCGGAATCTAAGGATGTTAAAGAAGAAACTATTCCCCTTGATGATAATGTTGGTTATGTTGTGTTAGATGTTGAGGTTATTCGAGGGGGTGAAGTTCAATATATCCAAGAAGCCCCTGTGGGAGACACTGCCCCCCCCTAAGGAATTGAAAACATATAACCTCAGGAGTAAACAGACAGTAGCATTTCTGAGATTGGAGGAAAGAAGAAGGTGTTGTTAAGGAGAACCTTACCCCAAAACAATCCAACCTGACCTTTAGGCTCTGATCCTAAAAGTCTATCTAACAAAACTTCTAAGATTACTTCAACAAGCAATAAAGTTATGTCCAATACTCTTGAAACCTCAGCTAAATCTATGAAATCACCTTCTACTCCTCAAACATCCAAAGAGGAAATTGTGTCTTCGGATATGGGTTACAATGTCATAAAATATATGAAGAAGGAATGAGCCAAAATTTAGCTTTATGAACTTGCTAAGATAGTTGGTCAGTGGGAGTTAATTGTTAAAACCTTTGTTTCCACACCTTCTACTAGTAGGCTTGCATCATCTTCAAAGACTAGCTCATCCATCCAGTCCAAAACTTTAGTTAATCTACAATACATCATCAATGCCACAAATACAAATTATAGAGGATCAACTCTCCCATCTATTTTGAATTTTGAGATCTTTAACTACAATGTACAAAATTGTATTATCAATTCTAGCACATCTACCAATGTCATTCCTTTGTCTATTTGCAAGGAATTGAACATCCAACTTGAAAAGATAGATGCCAAAATCATTCAATTAGATAGCTCTCAAGTCCCTGCAGTGGGAGAATTGAACAATGTGATAATTATAATATCCTCCAAATTTAGACTGCATAAATACATAGACATAGTGGTCATTGACATACTCAAAGCTTATGGATTGTTGCTTAGTAGGCACTGGTTGAGAAAGTTGCAGGGGTACTTTGCAATTGATTGGCCTCATATTTTCCTTCCTTAAAAAGGTAAGAATAACCAAATTAGAGTTAACAACAAACCCTATATGAAGCATATAATTACTGAGCTGGAAGTTCCAAATGAACCGATTAGTTTTTCTCAGGAGGAGTTGGGAATGTGATTTTAGAGATGGAAATCAATATCTATGAATTTATGGCATCACCTATCCCACAAGACATGTAGTTGGAACTCCTTCCTTTCCCTCCAGATGATGCTATTGAATCTTGTACCATAGATGTGAATACTTTTAACGTAAATGTAAATTGTAATGAAATTTGGACTCTATATTATTATGGGTCTAAGAATCAAGATGGAAACGGTGCCTACTGTATTCTGATGGACCCCCCAAAACACAGTTTTTTAATTTCTTGTAGATTACAATTTCAATGCACTAATAACATCACAAAGTATGAAGTGTTGATCCCTGGACTTAAAGGGATATTGATCTCAAAGTTGAATGTTTGAAGGTGATTCTGAAATGATCATAAGGCAAGTACAAAATACTATTCATTATTTATCACCACATCTAAATAACTATCAACAATAGGTATGGCACCTAATATCTTCTTTTAAGGATTTTGGTATTAAGTTTGTTCCTAGAATTAATAATGTTGTTGTTGATACTATAGCTAATGATGTAGCCAGGTTTACACATTTGAGGGATGGTTTTTCTATTGATAGTATTTAAAAACACGTGTCCCAGATAATGTAACTAATCTTCATGTTTTCAATGATGATCAACAAATATTGGATTTCATGGGCAACACGAATGTGTTCAAATATGCAGAAATAGATTAAGAAGAACATAATAAGACCTTACAAGAAGAGGTTGAAGCATGTAAAGGAAACCCCATGCCCAAAGGTGTTTTTACGTTGGAGAAGTTATTTGATCTGCAAAACTGTTTTTGGGGACCCCAAATACCAAGATCAAAGTTCCACCCTGTCGCATGAGCAAAACAATCTTGGAACATAAGCTAACCCTAATTTTATAAATTTAGGTTTTGGTTTCTCATCGGAAAAAATAAAAGAATTCGTCATCCTGTTTAGGAAATATCAGGATGTGTTTGCCTGGATGTA
Source organism: Pinus albicaulis (assembly GCA_034641835.2). Lineage (NCBI taxonomy): Eukaryota > Viridiplantae > Streptophyta > Pinopsida > Pinales > Pinaceae > Pinus > Pinus albicaulis. Next base: position 797,419,685 of record CM076574.1, read on the forward strand.
TGATGAATTTAATACTTATGACACCTGGATCATCCAACATGTTATACCAATAAAGGACAGGGTCAAGACGTTCTAGTAGAAGCTAAGGAAAGTGCACCCAACATTGGAACCCATCATTTAGAACGAATTGAAGAAGTCATTGGATGTGCGCATTATTTTTAAAGTCAAACACTCCACTTGGGTCTCGAATCTGGTTCCCATAAAGAAGAAGTCTGGTGAGATCCGGTTATGCATCAATTTCTGAAATCTAAATCGAGCTTCAGATAAAGATAAATATTTTGTCCCCTCTATGGAGAAAATTCTTCAAACGATATCTGGATCTGAGACGTTCTCTTTGCTCAATGGCTTCTCTGGGTACAATCAAGTTTCGGTAGCTGAACCATATCAGTTGAAGATAAATTTCATGATTAAGTGGGGAACATTCACCTTTCAACGCATGCTTTTTGGCCTCATCAATGCTGGAACCACCTTGCAAAGGGAGATGGAAATTTATTTTAGAGGGTTTATCGGTCAAAGCATAGTATTATACTTGGATGATGTAATGGTGTTTTCGAAGAAAATATCGAACCAACTTCATCATTTGAAGAAAATATTTGAACGTTTTTGAAGATATGGGATATCCCTAAATCCCAAGAAGAGTGTATTCACCATGTCATAAGGCAACCTTCTTGGGCACATTATAACTGAAAGTGGTATCACTATTGAACCCGAGCACGTGAAATCTATTTCCCAAATCCCGCTTCCAAGCAATAAGAAATTTATGCAGTATTTCATAGGCAAATTCAAATTTCATTGCAAGTTTATTTCTGACTTTTCTTAGATAGTCAAACCATTGCAAAATATGATTAAGAAGGACACAAGATTCAAATGGAAAAAAGAATATAAGGAATCATTTGAGCATATCAAGAAGGCCATTGCTGAAGTTCCTTCTCTTTATATCCCTGACTTCTATAGAGATTTCATTTTGTCTACCTTCTATTTAGATTATTCCTTAGTAGTTGTGCCAACACAAAAATATAGTAGTGGTGACGAGCGATCCATATGCTTCATGAGTACTGGTTTGTAAGGGGTAGAGCTCAACTACCCAAACATGGAAAAACAAACATACACTGTCTACAAAGATGTTAAACACTTATGACCATATATCCTGAAGAATCACGCGACAGTGTTCATACCTCATCCAATAGCTAGGCCATTATTCTTCCAACAAGAATCAGGTGAAATAAGAGCTAATTGGATGACCTACCTCCAAGAATATTACTTGGAGTTCAAACCTGCTCACACGATCAAGGGATATGGGCTATGTAAAATGGTCGCTAAATATGTTGATCAGTCGGATGAGGAATTATAAGGACGCAATCATGAGATCGAAATGTACCAGAACGACTTCACATCAACACATGATTCCTCATCTTGGTATACTCATTTGAAATAGTACTTGGGACAAGGAACCTTGCCTCCTACCTTGTCCATGAAACAAAGAAGATTTGTAAGGCTTAAAGTTGCACCTTATTAGTTGGTACAAGGTAATATGTTTCATAAACACCACTATGGCATATTGCTCAAATGTTTGGAATTCGATGAAGCCCAAAAGGTGTTGAAGGAGCTACATGATGGGCTAATAGGTGGCCATTATGCCATTTATACTACAATGCATAAAAGCACGAGGGACAGTTTCTATTGGACTACCCTGTTTAAGGATGCCCATTCATATGCACAAAAATGCTCAATTTTTCAGAAATCCGCTGGAAGGGAATCCCAATTAGTTGCACCTCTTCAGTATATATTAGTAGAAGAACCTTTTCAGAATTGGGGACTAGATGTCATTGGAGATATCGTGCCACATTCATAAAAAAAACATAGGTACATACTCACAGCTACAAACTACTTCACAAGGTGGGTGGAAGTTGTTCCTTTACGCCAAATCAACGACCAGGAGGTAATTTGTTTCATTAATTAGAACATCATAACCAGGTTCGGTGTTCCCACCTCCCTCATATTTGATAATTCTACTTATTTCTCATCTTTCAAGTTGTATCTTTTTAAAACAATCAACAAATTACTACCCCCAAGGCAATGGATTAACAGAGTCCACAAACAAGAACCTAATTCGTATTATTAAGAAAGCCTTGTTGTCACACCAAGGAATTGGCACATAGCCCTAACCAATGCACTGTGGGCCAACTGTGTCACCCCTAAGCCATATCTCAAGACTTCCCCTTATTTCCTAGTGTATGGGAAAGAAGAAATATTTCCTCCAAACTTGTACCTACCTTCCCTCCAATTGTTGCAAGAGTCTCGGGGTACACCTTGCCCTACTATACAAATTTGAATTGAAAATTTGCTCAAACTTGAGGAAGATAGAAATTTGTCGTACACCAAAACTGAATCAAGTGATGGTTTGATAAGAAATCCATAGGCAACAATGAGTTTAGTGTAGGCGATCTAGCCCTAAAATGGGATAAATCCCATGAGGAAAAAGTCAAGAACATAAAATTTCAAGGCTTGTGGATTGGGTCGTTTCAAGTTTAAGAGAGAATTGGCCAACACACCTATCATTTACAATCCTTGGAGGGAAGGGTTGAGCTCCTTCCCATGAACGTACAATACCTTAATTTCTACTTTACCTAGCATCTCTTGTAGCTTCTTGACTTTCCTTGTAACATAGTTTTCTTTTGTTTTCTTGTCATTTCTTCACTTAGCTTCTAGTTGTGTTCTCATTTTGAATTTAATCCTTACATCTAATTATGTTTTCCTTTATGTCATTTCGGTCATGATAGCTTAGTTCATGAAAAAATGTTTTAGCCCGAATAAAGAATTGTTGAACATCACTCAAATTGAATGCCCTCCAAAGTTCTCCTATGCCAATGGATGAATTGTACTCTTTTCTATGCTTTCTCTTTATTATCTCTAAAGTAACAACCGAGGTGAGATATGGAGGCTGATATCGATGGGGAACTCTTATATATCCAAGGCACCATATATTTAATAGTAAGACCCTTGCTCTTGACATGGTTGTATAGTTTGGAAAATTGGTTCATACCCACAGACTCGAAGAGGGGGAAAGGAAAACCATAATGGGTAACACACATTTTTGGAAAAAATGATAATCTCTCTAAAAAAACAGAAACAACCTCCCTTGCATGTAAAATAATTCAGGATCCATCATCTACCCTAGAAAAATGAATGCATAATAATTAAATGCCACTGATAATATAATAAATAAACTTAAATATAGGGTAAATGAGTGACAAAGGCTTCCTACGCAGATAGGTGATGCAATGACTTTGTTGGGGTATTATCCCGACTCATTAGCAACGCAACAATGTTTGTGATTTATGGGGAGTCACTCTGCTGGGGTCTTTCCAGTCTCACTGGAAATGAAGCAAGACCATCGATCCATAATTACAATACTAAAACATTTACAACCCATATATCATTATCTAGACCCCTATTTCAATATGTTGGGAACATTATTTGTTTGTGTGTTTGATAAGCCAAGTCAAAGTAGTGATGTACTTCTTATCAATACTAAGGGTAACATGGAGACATTAGTGGGACCCATGTGTTTGGGACAACAGACTCACAAGGATCAACTGCAATATAAGAGAAGGGAAAATAGATACACTAAGGTTCTACCAGTGAATTTCCATTTGTTTTAGACACTGCAAAAACCCAAAAAATTTGACCCTTCCAAAATTTTAGAGACCCCTCATTCGATTTCTATCCTCTGCCTCCACCTTAACGAGTCTTCGCATGCCAGAAGTGGGTCAAGTCTTCCTTAGTCCCCTGAGAAACAATCAACTACAAACTCCAAAGTTTAACTATGTCAAGGTCATAAGTCACAAAGAGATACTTTACTTAAGGTTTAAAATTGTGACCTACGACCCCCATTTCCAAGACACTTTGTGGGGCCAAGTCTCCAAATCGCAAGATCGCGGGTTCGCACAGCTCATAAAATCCAAAATTTCACAAATTTTCGACCCTATGACCTACGACCTACGTTGAACATCGAGTATAGTCACCAGGTCGCGTAATCACCATGAATCTGACCTCCCATTTTGTGACTTATCCTACATTGTGACATTGTGACCTCAAAGACCTCAAAACTTTGAAGTCACTAGGTTGCAAACTTTTCAAGAGGAACTTTAGCAACCTCCTCCATCATGTGACCTTGTGATCTCCTATTAACTCGCACGTGCAACCAATTTATAAAAAAATCCCTTTCCCATTATTCAATTGTTCAGTTGATTAGAGCACTCAATGACAGAGGGACTTGGGGACTAAGAAGGAATAATTTCACTTCCCTTATAATCATTATTCCTACCATGTATCTACCTCTGACCATGAACTCTGCAGATTCCTCCTATGGTAGGGTTTATCCTCCTCTTTAGGCCATTTCGAAGCCCATTGCACCTTATAAGCCTCCAAACTCTTTACCTTTCCACTTAGCATCCCATTTATCAAGCAACAATACCAATCTGAAGCACATATCCCTTGCTCTCAGCTGCTTTTGATTCTTAAGCCCCCGTGAGTTTGAATTTCCCACTTGAAGCCACAAAATTTCCATCCAACCACTGAGGGAGCCAAGTCGCACTTCAAAAAAGCACGATAGGGTATGAATCCCGACCTTGTGACCTACAACAAACCTCGACCTTGCGACTTATCTCAAACAGTGACTTAGCGACCTACCCAATCCATGACCTTGGAAATTTATCTACCTTGCGACCTGCAACCAAGTGGCCTCTAACTCTATCTGGCACTTCAATCGCCAAGTTGTTCTTTTTCTCCCCTTAGGTCTTTTCACCCCTATATATGTGCGACCTACAACTTTAACAACCCTAGGTTAAAAGTTCATGTAATAAATTTAATAAAGGAAAAATAAGACCAAGGTCATGGCACACATTTTCCATGCTAAATGTTATGAAAAAAATCCTAGTGGGTGTTCACTTGGTTTATTATGGCTAAGGGAAATTGACAAAGGAAATGACAAAGGCTTTGAAAAGGCAAGAGACATTAGTTGACATTTTATTTATGAAAATAATGGAAATTAGGAGAAAAGGAAGGTGAAAGGTCATAGGCTACATGTGAGGAGTAAAATGAAGGAAAATAATAGAAAATTGAAGAAAATAGAGGCCTCATTGATAAAAAGGCTTTTGAGGATCAGTACACATCTTTTGAAAGTTCTGTTTTAATGCTCTCTCTCTATTCTGTCTCTCTCTCTCACATACTCTTGCACACTTAGAGTTTTCTTGGAGCACTCTAGCATTGGAGAAAGGAAAATGAAATAATTCAAAGGAAAGAAGGCAAAGGAAAGAAAATATTAATCAAGGAAGAGTAAGGTCAAGAGGATATCGCGGGATTACTTGTAGGTACTGAGTTGTATGTATGGTTTCCTTTCTAGTTTTGGCATGCATGGTACATGCATGTGTGTATTTGGTTCTCTTGTTGGCATTGGCATGGTTTTTCCCAGGTGTTATAGTGGTTTTCAACCTTTCCTTTCCATTTTTGGATAACCATGGTGTGATGGGGTTTCTCTTACTTAGTTGAGCTGAATTTATGGATGGTTTGAAACTGAGTGGGGTGGTCTCAGGAGGAAACACAAGGCCTAGGAATCCCTTGACTGATAATAATGGGATACACGGTAAATCATGATTACCTATACCCTTGTTGGGCCTAGGAATCCTTTATTGTTTAATTGCGAGATACACGGTAAATATTACATATGTATACCCTTGTTAGGCCTAGGAATCCCTTGATCGGCTATGGCGGGATATACGATAAAGACTACAGAGTGGAGATATAAAAATTCCTCACAGCTTAGGCGGAGAAATTTGGAGACATCCATGCTTGTTAGGGACTAGTGATCCCTTGACCGGTATATGGTTGGATTACGGTAAAGTCTGGTAGTGTATGTTTATTTTTTGGGCCTAAGAATCCCTTTGCTAGATTTTGGTAAATCCTGGTTGTATAGATGAGGGTTTTCTATAAATCCCTTGGTGGATTGCGGTAAATCCCGAGGAAGCCTTGGTTGGTTTTTTTGTGAGCCCTACATTCATGCGTAGAATATGGCACAAGGGTGATTGGATGAAAGAAAGGTTTGGCTCAACCCAATATATGGTTGGGTGGTGCATGGAAGTCTCTAACCTGGTTGCATTTTTAATATGTTAATAAGAGCTCTTTTCTTCTTGTGTATCATGTGTAAATATGTTTGTTATTATGTTGGTATAATGGTTGTTCTATCATGGTTGATATGTTGGTTATAAGCATCGTTTATGACATACTTAAGTTATAGATCTCACCATGTTTTGTTCAGTAAACAATATTTTAATGAATGTATGAGCTAATATATGATGTTGCAGCTATTGTGAGGAGGCATAATACCTTCTTGTCGATTCTAAGATAAGTATGAAGTCCCTATGCTCAGATGTGTTTATATGACCTATAGATTACATGTTCATGATGTGTTTTATGGAATGTGTGTCATGGATAGTCATTGTTAGGTCAATTCCTTGTTCAAGTTTTGCATTAGAGACCTTTTCATCTTGTTATTTATCATTTCTGAGAGTTTCATAAAGTTTTGGGCAAAGGCTTGAATCCTATCCCTAAAAAAGTGGCTCTGAATCCGGGGTCGCTGGCAGAAAATTGCCTAAAAAATTATGCAGTCATATGGGTTCCCATGTTGTGCATGTGATTGGATGGTTTCAGCCGCATGGAGGGTGTTTCATGGGTGTGACTAGGGCTCTAGTTCAGTCAGAAGGCAGGTAACGCATGGGTTTGGCACCTAGAGTGGTTGGTTATCCCCTAGGGGTCCTGTAGTTTCTGAGGAAGGTCAGATTGATTTTTTTTTTTGTTGATTTCACTTCCTTAAGGTGATCTAGGATGTTGAATCATATCATAGTAACTCTTCATCACATGTTTACCCTAGCAAGATGGTAACTTGGGTAAATGTCGGAGGAGGGTGTTATAGGGTGGTATCTAAGTGGGTTTCGTTCTCTTTGGGTGGTTTCTGATTTTTATTCCCTTTATGTGATATCTAATACCACATAGTGGTTTCAGAGCATGGTTCACCCCTTGGAATGGATGGGCCGAATATGAATTCCATGCATACATGCTTGTTTTGCATTTTCTTGTTATGTATACATGATGATGGTCATTGTTGCAATTGTGTTGTCTTGTAGAAGTTTTTCATGTTGTTTTCGAGATGTGTTCAATGTGAATGCATGCTAGTTGAATATGCATTGGTTGTGTATGTCAGTTGCCTATGTGGATATGTGCATGTAGTGTTATGGTGATGATTGTAATGCATAAGGTCATGGTATGCAGTTGGTGTTGTCATTCATGATATTGATATATTGATTATGATTGCGATTATACATGTATCATGCTAATATGGTTGATCTTGTAGATGAGATATCCTCCCATGAACTATATTGAGGTATGTTGGTTTTTTTTTTTTAATATTTTGGTTTAACGACATGGTATACTTGTAGGAAGAAGACAAAAAATGACTAGCCAGATGGTAGACTACAATTCACAAGATTCTCCCTATCTATCCAATGAGAAACATGATGATCGGTACTCTCCTGATATAGCAAACATTTTGAGAAGTTTAAAGGAAAAAATAAGAAATTGTAACGAAGACAATGATAGGATCATTTAAGCTCATGAGAAATAAGTAGAGGTTAATGCAGTCATCCTTCAGAGTTTGTTAGACTTGCAGAGACAATGACTGCTTAGAATCAGTCATGGGTAGGAGGAAAAACTAATGGAGCATATGGTAGCAGGGTATCATGGGGGGCACAGGTCGGATAGGGATGACATGATCAAATATGGCAGGTTCTTGGACACACTAGATAGGAGAGGCGATGGACACATGTTCTATTATAGTTCTGGTTCTGACAAGTATCATGGTCATCATCAGTTTCATCCTTACAAGTGGAGTGACAGGGGATATTTTCCATATGAGTTCAAGAAATCCAAGGCACCTACATTTCATGGATATTTGAAGAAGCTGGAAGATGTAGAGGCATGGTTACTTGGGATGAAGAAATTATTTGAGTTTCTTGATTACACAGAGAATATGAAAGCCATAATATCTATCTTCATCCTCAAAGGGAAAGTAGACATCTGGTGAGAAGACTTGAAGCATGTCAGAGACATTAAGACATAGGGGTTGAGTTGGCATGAATTCAAGAGACTTTTCAGGAAGAATTTTTTTCCAGAGAGGTGCTACGACAGTAAGGCTAAGGATTTCTATGAGATAAAGATGTGATCAACGATAGATGAGGAGTACATGACTAAGTTCTTGGATGTATTGAGGTATATACTGTATCTTAAGGATGAGAAGGACAAATTTCAGATATTTGTGAGTGGATTACCATTAGCATTTAGAGATCGGATTGAGTATGATGAGCCTCAATCACTTGAAAAATTCATTGGTAAGTTGAAACATTGTAATGAGCAATTAGAGCATAAGATATAATATCAGCAAGGTTAGAAAGCAAAAGACAAGACTAAAGGTAAATGGCAACCGAAGTGAACAAGACCTCGAGATACATGTGATAATGAGAATGGTGTTCCTTATAAGTTCAATTTAGATGGATAGGGACATGGGTCATAGCCCAGAGGGCAATAGTATAGAAGTGATGGTAAGGGACAATTGCAGTGTTGGATATGTGGAAAGGAGCATCTCAAGAAGGATTGTCCATCGTATCATAGTGGTAGGCCTCATATCTATAGTGCACAAGGGGCGTAGACTATTGGGGATGTTGGGTAGAGCATTCCTCATATCTATGCAACATTAGATAATAGGAAGGCGGATCATTAAGAATATATTATCAAGATGGATGGTAATCTCTGTGATAAAATTGTTTCTATTTTGATTGACCCTGGATCTAATTATTGTTATATTAATCCTGACATGGTGTATACATGTGGTTTGAATAAAGAAGTGCATGCAGAATCTTGGTTAGTGCAGTTGGCTACATGTACAAATAAAATAGTTCATTAATGGGTAAGATCTTGTGCATTTAATTTGAATGGTATGCCTATGAAAACTCATATAAATGTGCTTCCATTGGGATCATACAGTCTACTATTGGATATGGATTGTATGTATCTTCGCAGGGATAAGGTGGATTGTTATGAGAAGTATATTAAGTCTTTGGATGCAAATGGAGAACAAAGAATCTTACAGGGTAATAAGAAGGCAATATCAGTTAGAATGGTTACATCTATGCAGGAAAATTGCAGTCGTGGGAAAGGATGTGTGCTATTTGTAGTGCATATCTCTAGTGATAAAGGTAAGGATGTTGAGGATGAAGAAGTTTTGAACAGCTACCTGGTTTTGCAGTAGTTTCAAGATGTATTCCCGTTAGATATTTCAGAGTTTCCTCCTCATAGAGAATTAGAAATTTCTATTGAGCTGGTACCAGGGGGAAGCATTAGCGTCAAAGGCATTGTACAAAATGATCACTCTAGAGTTGGTGGAATTTAAGTTACAGTTGAAGGAAATGATTGATAAGGGATACATTATGCCAAGTGTATCAACATGGGGCACGCCAGTATTGTTTGTGAAGAAGAAAGATGGTACTCTCAGGTTGTGTATTGATTACAAACAATTTAACAAGGTATTCATTTTCGAGGATTGATGAATTTTTTGATGAATTGAAGGGATCAAAAATGTTCTCGAAGATTGATATGAGATCAGGATATCATTAGGTACACATCAAAGAATAGGAGATTTACAAGACAAATTTCTAGACTAGGTATGGGCAATATGAGTTTGTAGTAGTTCCATTTGGTTTGACTAATGGTCCATCTACTTTTATGTGCTTGATTAATAGTGGGTTGTTTCCTTATCTGGACAAGTTTTTTATTGTGTTAATTTATGATATATAGATATATTCTAAGAATGAGGAAGAGCATGCCGAACACTTAGCATCAATATTAATATTGCGAATAGATAATTAGTTGTATGCCAAGATTGGAAAATGAAGTTTCTTTCAGACAAAGGTACATTACTTGGGGCATGTTGTCTCCAAGGAAGGAATAACAGTGGATCTAGAAAAGATAAAGGATATCATGGAAAGGGTAGCTCCTTTTGGATGAGGTGAGTTCATTTATGGGGTTGGAAGGTTACTATAGGGGGTTCATTAGGAACTTCTTGTGGATTTCCTACCATATCACATCATTGCAAATGAAAGGTAATAAATTTCAATGAATAGAGGAATGTGCAACAAGTTTCGAGAAATTGAAGTAGTTGTTGACAAATGCTCTAATTCTCAAGATTTAAGATCTAGATAAAGAGTGTGTGGTGTGCACCAATTCTTTCAAGAGAGGTCTTGGTGGAGTCCTTATGCAGGAGGAACAAGTGGTATGTTAGGAATCAAGGAAACTGAATGAGCACGAGAAAATTATGTGGCACATGATCTTGAGTTAGCAATGATCATCCATGCATTGAATATGTGGATACAGTATCTTCTTGGTATGAGGTTCATCTTGATGAGTGATCACAGTGGATTGAGATACATATTTGATCAACCAAATCTGAATGTCATGTAAGCTATATGGTTGGTCACAATCAACGACTTTTAATTTGACATCAGGTGCATTGACGGAAATGAAACCATGGTTTTGTATGCTCTTAGCAGAAGAGTACATGTAAATCATATAAAAACTATGAGTTCATTAGGGATAGATTTACAGGATCAGATCTTGCAGGCAAGACAACAAGATGATAAATACAAGGAGGTTAGGCATAGGTTATAGCAGGGTAAATGTGATCAAGATGTGGACTATCGTCTTGCAACGGATGGATTGGTCAGATTTAGAGACAGGATATATGTGTCAGACAACAGTGAGCTCAAGAAGCTTATCTTGAAGGAATTTCATGTTAGTCTGTATTCAGGTCACATAGGATATCAAAAAACATTGACAACAATGAAGAAGTTATACTATTGGCCGAATCTTAAAAAGGAAGTGGCAGAGTTTGTGTTTAGATGTTTGGATTGTCAATAGGTAAATTCATATTGTAAGCATATAGGTGGCTTAATACAATCGATTTCGATTCCAGAATTGAAATGGGAGGTCATTTCTATGGATTTCATTACAAGATTTTCGAGGACATATAGACAACATGATTCCATCATAGTTGTGGTGGACATGTTGACAAAGGTATCACACTTCATTGCGGTAAAGTCTACATATTAAGCTATTGATGTGGCGGTCTTCATCAAATACATAGTGAGGTTGCATGGTGTACCGAAGAAGATTGTGTCAGATGGGGATGCTTAGCTCACTTCTAGGTTTTAGAAAGATTTATTTGTAGGCTTGGGTACAAAGTTGGCCTTTAGCACATCTTATCATCCGTAGACAGATGGAAAGATAGAGAGGGTCAACATAATTTTGGAGTACATAATGAGAATATATTTTATGCATCAACAATGAAAGTGGGAATAGTATCCACCTTTGGTTGAGTTTTCTTACAACAATGGGTATCAGGAGTCACTGAGGATGAGTATGTTTGAGGCACTTTATGGATGAAGTTTAATACTCCCATCAAATGGAGTGATCCAATGAATAGGGTGTTGATTGGACCAGATATGTTGGTAGAAATGGAAGAGGAAATGTAGGTTATCAAGAAGAATCTAAAGGCAGCACAAGATAGACAAAAAAGTTGTGCAGATCAACACAAGGAATTTAAGAAGTTTCAAGTTGGAAAACATCTGTATTTGCAAATCAGGCCCAAGAAGATCTCCTTGAGCATTAGGTCATGTGCGAAGATAACACATCAATATTGTGCGGCTTTCAAGATCCATGAGAGGATTGGACCAGTGGCCTATCGACTTGGACTGCCTCCAACAATGAAAGTCCATGATGTTTTCCACGTCTCATTACTTAAAATATATGTGAAATATGTTTATCATGTTATTGATTGGTTTGTATTGTAGCTAGAACCAGAAGGAGAATTCTAGCCGAAACCTCAGTGCATTTTGTAGAGAAATATGCTCATGCTACGAAACTAAGCAATCAAGCAGGTTAAAGTGTAGTGGAAGCACTTTGGGCCCAATGAAGCAACATGGGAGATGGGTGATCAAATGAGGGCTATGCATTACAAGAAATTTAAGCCTAAGAGTGGCTTCCTAAGGAAAAATAATAAAATAATAGTTAAAATAATAAAAAAAGTTATGAATTTTGGAGGGAAAAGAACAAAACTACTTTTTTCACTTGTATTTTTGGCTTATCCCTTATCGATTTATCCAAATTTCAAGTGTAGACACTCGTGGGATGCGGAATTAAATTCCACATCCAACGAGTACCCATTATGCATACTTCTGAGAAGACCCACATTGACAAAAATTGAAGATAAATTAAAAAAACAAACGTATTCAAAAATTGAATATATATTTAAAAAGCTTGTTCAACATGTTTTTTAAATGTATCTTCAATTTTTGAAAAAGTGGGTCTTCTCAAAAGTATGAATAATGGATACGTGTTGGATGTGGAATTTAATTCCACATCCAAGGAGTTTCTACAATTGAAATTTGGGTAAACCTATAAGGATATAAACTAAAAATACAAGTAAAAAAAAGTAGCTTTGATTCTTTTCCCACCAAAATATTTACATTCACCTCTTTTTAAATTTAAAGTATTTTTATTGGTTTACATATTATGACATGGAAATTACATGAAATTTTCATGATCAATTTTAGGTTGAAATTTCCTCTAATATATCCTTCCTTATTTGTCGGTTGAGGCAAAGCAATTTTGGTCATTATGTTTATGGATGTAAATACCACCATGAGCTGCGTTATAAAGCTCCAATAAGCGATATGATTGTTATGTTGTCATGTTTGTCATATTGGTTACGCTTTTCAACAGATTTTCATTGTAAATACTGCATCGAGCTAAGTTATAAAGCTCCTTAAGCAGTATGTTTTGGTTTTTTTAGTAGTTTTGTTGGTTGTAGGTGTCATTGAACACCGAGGATGATGTTCCCCTAAAGGGGGGGGGTTGGGGGGGGGTCTGTAACAACCCAGGTTTAAAATTTCATGTAATAAAGTTAATAAAGGAATTATAAGACCAAGGTCATGGGACATGTATTCCAAGTTGAATGGTTGGAAAAACAACCTAGTGGTTATTCATTTTGTTTATTATGGCTAAGGAAATTTGACAAAGGAAATTGCAAAGGCTTTAAAAAGGAAAGAGACATTAATTGAAAATTTATGTATGAAATTAATGGAAATTAGGAGAAAAGGAAGGTGAAAGGTTTCATGTTGCATGTGAGGAGGAAAATGAAGGAAAATAATGAAAATTTTAAGAAATTAGAGGCCTCATCGATAAAAAGGGTTATGAGGATCAGTACAAAAATTATGACAGTTCAATTTTGAAGATCTCTCTCTATTCTCTCTCTCTCACATACTCTTGCACACTTAGAGATTTCTTAGAGCACTCTAGAATTGGAGAAAGGAAAGTGAAGGAAGGTCAAATAAGGAAAAGGAAAGAAAATATCAAGTAAGGAAGAGTTGAATCAAGCGGCTACAACAAGATTACGTTCAAGTATCGATTTTCATGTATGGTTTCATTGCTATTTTTGGCATGCATGTGTGTATTTGGTTATCTTGTTGTCATTGGAATGGGTTTTTCCAGGTGCGACAGTGGTTTTCAACCTTGCCTTGCCATTTCTGGATAGCCATGGTGTGATGGGGTTTCTCTTACTTGGTTTAGATGGATTATTGGATGGTTATGAAGCTGAGTGGGGTGGTCTAAGGAGGAAACACAAGGCCTAGGAATATCTTAAAGCTTTATTGTGTATACCCTTGTTAGGGCTAGGAATCCTCGACCAGTCAATGGAAGGACACACACTTTAAATACTAGAGGTGTATACCTTCGTTATGCCTAGGAATCCCTTTATCGGTTATGGCAGGATACACGGTAAAGCCTAGAAGGTGGATATGGAAAAATTCCTCGTGTTTTATGTGGAGAAATTCAGAGGCATCCATGCTTTTTAGGGCCTATTGATCCCATGACAAGTATATGGAGGGATTGCAGTAAATCCTAGTAGTGTATGCTTCTTGTTTGGGCCAAGAAATCCCTAGGCGGGAGTGTGTTAAAGCCTGGTTGTATAGATGAGGGCTTGGGCCTAGGAATCCCTTGGTGGATTGTGGTAAAGCTTGAGGAAAACCTGGTTGGTTTTGTTGTGAGTCCTAAATTCATGCTTGGAATATGGCATGTGAGTGATTAACTGAAAGAAAGATTTGGTTTAGCTGTTGTGAAACCAACTCCAAAAAGAGAAGAAAAGAGATATCAATGCCTTAGAAATAAGCCACTTCGATGGGGAAACCTCCAATACATTACATGAATGAAAAATTCTTGGATGATACAAATGATCAAAACCTCCTTCTATATATAGGAGTCCATGGGGCCACAATGTAATCCTAGCCAACCTAACAATAATAATGTAAGGGCACAATAATAACAATATAGGGTTTACAGGGGTACAACAATAACAATAAGGGGGGCTACACTAACATAATAAGGGACTACACTATCAATATGGGGACTTAACATGCCCCTCTCCTTCAAACAAGTGTTGTCCTTAACGCTTGAGTAGCTATGGGTGCTTCTGTATAAAATTCTCATCCTCCCATGTAGAATCTTCAGTGGGTAAGTTCTTCCACTTGATGAGAGACTCTGAAATTGATCGATTCAGTAGCTGTCGAGTTCTTGTTTCCGTGACCACTTCAGGTTCCAATATGATTTTTCCTTCCTCATCAAGTTCTGGCAATATTGTTTGAACTGGAAGATTTTCACCTATAACCTTCTTTAAGCATGAAACATGGAAAATTGGATGTACTCGCGAAGAAGCAGGAAGCTCCAATTTGTAGGCCATAGTACCAATCTTTTGCAACACCTTGTAAGGACCATAGTACTTTGGCGATAATTTATTATCCTTCTTAGCTTGTTTGAGGGACATTTGTTTATATGGTTGTAGCCGTAAAAATACCCAATCTCCTATATCAAAACTTCTCTCGCTGCGATGTTGATCTGCCTGTTGTTTCATTCGATTTTGTGCCAAATTCAGATTATCCTTTAAGAGTTGGAGAACTTCTTGCTGATGCTCAATGTGATCTTCCACTGCTTGAACCTTCGAATTTTCTCTTAAATATGATGTGATGGATGGTGGATGATATCCATAAAGTGCCATAAATGGGGTCATTTTTGCTGCAGTATGGAAGGAAGTGTTATACCACCATTCACTGAGAGGTAACCACTTGACCCATTAAGGTTTCATTTATCAGACATAAAAATAATCTAAGATATCTCTTCCAGTATATTTATCTACTATCTCAGTTTGACCATCTGGAGCTGAGGATGAAGCGATGAGCTATGAGACAATTATACCTAAACAAGAAAATAACTCCATCCAAAAATTTCAAGAAAATGGGACTGTCACCACAATAACCCCTGAGTTTCCGTAGCTTTTGAATTACCTCCTTTAACATTTCTGCAATCATACGTTCAATTTCGCTCTTTTGGACATAAGGATATCTATAAGTCCTAATGTTTGGAGGAACACTTCCTGGAATCAAATGAATAGCATGATCATGATCACGAATAGGTGGGAGTCCTTTGGGAGTTTCAAACACCTTGGAATGATTGTCCAAGACTTGTTGGAGATCTGCAGAAATAGATGATTTTGATGTTGGAACTTCTAATGAGCATAATTGTGCAATTACGCCTCGCTGTTCTTTCTTTAGAAGCTTTGTCATGACATTAGAGCTTATTATCCTTCCTGGCTTCCCCGCAATACCCCGTAATTCAACTTCTTTTCCTTCTGAAAAAAATTTCAAGAAAATGCTGAAATATTGATGGCAAAGGGAGAAAAAAGCATACGCACCTAAACTATCACAAAGAAGAAACAAGGTCTTTAGAGCCTATGAGAGTGTGTGAGTGCTTCAAGTTTTAGGAAAAGTATTATTCCAAGCCTACCAAATTGAAAGGGGCCATTGATTTTGAAGATCTGGCTGAAGATAGGCAGAATTTTGTAAGTGATTTCATTTGGATATATATGGAGGAATTGTTTCAGAATTATATGAATATTGGTTGAATTAATTTCTGTATGAATGGGTTTTGAATTTGAATAGACAATTGTATGAGTAATGCAGGATATAAACTCTGTAATTGGGGGTTTGAATGGTGTTCTGTGTATCATTGAAGAAATCGATGTTAATATCGATATTGTTGCTTTGAGTTAAAAGGTTTGTACTTATCTTTGAAAATACTATAGGAAGATTGCAATCATCGATCATTGCAAGGATCGATGACATAGAGTGAATTGAAGGACTATGATACAGTTGAAGAATGAACTGTAGACAACCAACAAATCAAGATGATGGTGCTTTTGCACATGTAGAAACAAATCATGAGTCGATGATTTATATCATAGTAGAAGAACGCATAGAGGGTTTTCATAGACCTGTTCGTTTATGAAATGAAGCACTACATTTTGATTTTGATATCAGAACAAAACTATGTCTAGACATGGTGCAATCATACATTGGAAGCTATTGAAGGTGGAATGGCACAATAGAGAAATTAAGACAGAGTTGCACAATCATTGAAATAAAACCATGTTTCGAATAATATGGAATCTGACCTTATGTGGAAGAGGGCAGATGTGAAATTGAGATTGAAATCTGTGTAAATGTTGGGGCAAATAAAATAGAATCAAAAGCAGAAATGGTGAGAGTTGTAGCACTAAAGAATTGGGTGGAAACCTGAGTCAAAAGGGAATCGGAAGCGTAGAATAGTAACGGTGGTTTCAAAAACAAAAACAAGTGGTCTCGCGTGACCTCAAGACCGGTAAGTAGAATTCCTCAAAAAAACGCGATATATGCCAACACTTGACATGTGCATTTGAATGGTATTCCAAAACCATGAATGTTGCGTGAATTTGGAGAAATAAACTTCGTGAAAGTTGATAGCGCGATTATCGTTGTATTGGGAAAAGCAATGCGATCAAAACTGAAACCATTAGATGAAGAGGTAAGCTAACTTTTTTGGCCCGGTTTCATTATAAATTGACACGATGCTTTGTTTTATAAGCTGGAAGTATTAATGAAATGATGGGACTAGAATTAATATGCATAATGTGTGGACCATATATGGAAGTGAGTTTTGGTCTAATACATATGTGCTATGTATTTGTTGCCATTTGGGAGTTTAAATAAAATTAACCCTTGGTGTTATGCGTGAGCGCAAAATTATATTATGGTCAGATGTGGTGTTTTGAGGTTAAAGGCAATTTCCATTTAATTGAGGTCAGTTATTTATGTTTGAAATTTGGGAATAAAATTTTGTGGCCGTGAGTATTTCTAAGGGTCATTTGGTTTGTACGCCTTAGAATTGAAGTTGATTATTGGGTCTTTATGTATATATATGGTTTCACAATCATTGATTGAATAATGAAACTTTCGCATCCGAAGTTGGTATTGTTGCCTTTTATAAACCATCAAGTTTATTGAAAGAAGCTTCCGCAAGTGAATTTGCATTATTGGGTTCTAACAGAGATTTTAACCTTTGATGGAAAAACTTCAGCATTAATTTGAATTTGCCAGATTGGGAATTTGAGCTGGATTTAGAGGAGGTTTTAAAACCATAAGAATTTTATTTTAATATCTCAAATCTGGGATTTGAGATATAAAAACTTCGACATTAAATTGTCAAGGTTGCCCAGATTTGAGTTTGGTTGGAGAAAAATTTGGGATGCATTTTTATATGCACAATGAACTTGGAGAATGTGGATTTGGCAGGGGTACATGCATAGAATGCAGGAGAGTATGCAGAACTGTTACACTACAGTAGCAGAAAAGACAAACACACAGTGAGCCAAGAACTGAAAGGGTTGAATGAGATATATCTGTTGCAAATGTAAATGTAAATGTTTTAATTAATTTTATATTGTTTGTGATGCAAAGGAAAGTCTCCGTAGGAAAACAAAACTCCACTGTAAAACTGAAATTTGTACATATTACTATATTCTTTTGAACGAGATGAAAAAGAAATGAGAAGGTGGAAGGCAAAGAGTCATGGATGTTCATTTCGAATTCCTTGAGGAATGCAAACAATTATGAGGTGATCTCCATAAATAATATTACAAGCATATGAATAGGGAGGTTAGAGAATGGAGAGATGAGGCAGAGAGGGTAAGAATAAGGAGGAGAAGATAGATAACCTGTGAAGATTCAGAGATGATATAAGGCAGATATGAAGGCTGGTGGACAGTAGTGAAGAAGGAACAGAACAGAGCTGATATCCAGGTAAATCAGCATGTGTTTTTTTTATGAAAGAGTAAGGAAGTTGGTGCTTTCATATCAAGTTGTAGCTTGATCAATGTCAGTTGTAGCTGGCTGAGGTAGGAGCCTCCTATAGGTTGTAGCCTGCAGAAAATAGATGGGAGTTGGAGCTTCCGTGCAAGTTGTAGCTTGCAGAATTGGGGTAGGAGCCTCCTGTAGGTTGGAGCCTACAGAAAATCAGTGGTGAGAGGGATTTGGAGCTTGCCTTTGCATCACAACAATAATAAGATGTGGTTTTATCCCTTATGGGTTTCCACTTATATCTGGTGTCTATGTACATGATGATTATGTGTTGATACTCTGTATTTAATCTGCTTAATACCTGCTGCTCACTAATTAAGATTGTGGTTTCACTGTACATTAAGTTAATCATGAAATGAAGATGTAAATAAGTGTAAATGAAATTTTTACAAGACCATGAATTCATTAAACTGATTCACCCCCCCCTCTCAGTTTAACAAAGGATTCAACAATTGGTATCGAAGCAGGTTCCTTCTGTATCAATTTAACAACTGGAAGGAGATCCTAGGACCCTAGGATGGCTAGTCTAGAAGGATGCTCAACAAATAAAGCCCCTTTGTTCACTGATACAAATTATGCCTTCTGGAAAATAAGAATGAGGACATACATAATGTCTCTAGGAATAGAAGTTTGGGCTGCTGTGGAATTGGGATATGCCCCAAAGGAGTCTGACTCAGAGAAAGATGCCAAACTAGATTTTGTAGCTAATGAAAAAGCCATGAATGCTCTCTTAAGTGGACTATGTGAGGCAGAATTTATCAAAGTAATGCACAACAAGACTGCCAAAGAAATATGGGATACATTAGAAAGCATCCATGAGGGAGACAAAAAGGTGAAGATAGCCAAACTACAAATCTATAGAGCTCAGTTTGAAAATATAAAAATGAATGAGGATGAAGACATTGCCAGCTTCTTCTTAAGGGTTGCAGAAATTGTGAATAACATGAAAGCTCTAGGAGAAACCATAAAAGAATGCGAAATTGTTCAAAATATTCTAAGATATTTACCATCCAGCTTTAACCCCAAGGTTTCTGCCATAGAAGAAACAACTGATTGGGAAAATTTGACCATGAACCAATTACTTAGAAAATTAACAGCCTATGAGATGAGACTGCCACAGAGGAAGTCAAATGTGAGGGAGGTAGCCTTTAAGACAGAGAAGAAAAAAGAAGAAAAAGAAGACATATGCTCTTGCTTTGATGAAGAAGAGGCCAAATTTGTCAGAAAATTGGATAAAGGCTAAGGAAAATATAAAGGTAAACTTACATTTAAATGCTTTAACTGTGGAAGAGTTGGGCACTATGCTTCTTAGTGTCCTGATAAGAAAACAAAGAACCACACTCAAGAAACAGAGCAAACCAAAACAAATAACTGGTAGAAAGGGAAGAGGTTCAATAGAAAATCATTTTATGCTCAGCAAGACAGCAGTGCATCTGAAAGCTTAGATGAATTCTCCAATGAAGAGGGAACCTCTGAATTTGTCTTAATGGCCAAGGAAGAATTTGAAGACGATCTCTTGAAGTCTGATGAAGAATGTGAAGTTGATCTTGAGGGGGAGCTAAGAAGTGCCCTGGAGGAAATAGACAGACTTAAACTAAAGTGCAGAAAATAGAAAGACATTCTCCTCAAATATGTAAGAGAAGAAAAAAATTCGGAAGACCTCATTCAGTTGAAAGTAGAGCTTGAAGAAGCCAAGAAGGTATAAGACACTCTACTGAAGAAAATTGAGGATAAAATTCAGAAGCAAGAGAAATTGGAAGAAGAATTAGTATGCTTGAGGAAGAAATTAGAAAACACCCAAAGGAAATTGTCAATAAACACTCCTCAAATGACAAGCTCTAATAAGTTGAATAAAATACTAGATGCTCAAAGATCTCCTCTTATAAAAACTGGGATAGGCTATGAAGGAGAAACAAGTAAAGTCAAAGAAACAGATAACAGGAATATCATTTTTGTCAAAGCTATTAAGGATAATGAAGCAGCTCAGAGGGTTCCTATAGAAGTAGAAGCCTGCAATGAAGTAAACAGAAACATGAAGGAACCTCAAATGACAAAGAACGAAATAAATAAACAGTTAACTAAAAAAGGCTCACATAATCCTGAATATATAAAATTTGGAAGCTATCAAAGGAGATTCTTCCCCCCTATGAAAAATGTCACTTGTTATGCCTGCCACAAACTGGGACATATTGCTGCATACTGTCATAAAAGGAGAATCGATTCCAACCAGCAAAGGATGCAAAAATTGAAAAGACTACCTCAAGCAAACAAATGGAGAAGACAACCCTTCATCAGGTACACTAATTTTTTTTATGGGTATTGTTTTTACTGTAAGGAGTTCGGCCATAAAGCCAAGGAGTGCAGAACGAATGGAAAAAGGCTGATGTATGGAAACTCAAGGAGATGGATGAACAATGGAGAATTCACTTGTGTACATAATTCATTCAGAAAAATAATCAAATGTTGTGACTTCCATCAAGTTGGGCACAAGTGTAACAAATGTCCTCTCAGAGAATGTGGTCCATCATCTTAGGAAAGGTACCAAACAAAAGGATTCGTGCAGTGGAAAAAGAAGTTGAATAAGTGTGACCTGGCTCTAATAGCTCAAGACCAGAAAAGCCAATGGTATTTGGAAAGTGGATGCTCAAAACATATGACTAGAGATCGAAGCAATTTTGTAACCTTTGATGAAAATAAATCTGGGAATGTAACATTTGGCAATGATAAAGCAGGGAAAATCAAAGGGAAAGGCTCAGTCAGTTTGGATAATGGAAGAGAAAAGGCTCAAGATGTACTATTTGTGGATGGGCTGAAAGCCAATCTGCTAAGTGTCAGTCAAAAGTGTGACAAAGGCTGTGAGGTTATTTTTAGAGCACAAGATTGTGAAGTAAGATCAAGCACCATAGGAAAGACCTTGATCAAAGGTATTTGAATAGAAATTAATGTCTATATAGTGAAAGAAGAGAATGAAGCATGCCACCTAAGAAAACTTGATGAATCATGGTTATGGCATAGAAGATTGGGACACCTTAACTTTGACCACATCATCAGTTTGAGCAAGAAAAATGCACTCAGAGATATGCCAGCAATAAAGAAGCCTTCAAATACCATATGTAAATCCTGCCAACTAGGAAAGCAGACCCGCACATCTTGCAAGACCAAAGAGAAACTATCTACAAGTAGACCTCTTCAGGTTGTTCACATGGACCTGTGTGGAACTTCAAGAACTAAAGCACCAAGTGGAGAATCTTATTTCATGCTGATAATAGATGATTTTTCCAGAATGACGTGGGTAGCATTTCTCAAATATAAATCTGAAGAACTTGATAAATTCAAGATATTCAAGGCATTGGCAGAAAATCAAACATGATGCAAGCTAAAGTGCATCAGATCAGACAGAGGAGGTGAATTCACAGACTATGATTTTGTAGACCTATGCAATAAACATGGGATAAAACAACAGTTTACAATCGCTGGTACACCTCAACAGAATGGAGTGGCAGAGAGATAAAACAGGTCAGTACAGCAGATTGCCAGAGAAATGATGCAAGAAAGTAACATTCCCCAAACCTTCTAGGCAGAAGTAGTACACGCAGTTGTGCACATTCTTAACAAAGCTCATTTAAGACCAAACTGTGACAAGACTCCTTACGAACTATGGCATGGTAAACCAACATCAATCAAGCACTTTAGAGTCTTTGGAAGCAAGTGTTTCATAAAAAATAATGATGAAAACCTGGGAAAGTTTGATGTAAGAGTTGATGAAGGAATATTTTTAAGATATGCATCCAAGAGTAAGGGATTCAGGTGCTACAACAAAAGATTGCACAAGATTGTGGAAAGCATTGATGTAAGATTCGACGAAGAACTAACAAATATAACAAGAAGCACAAGATGCACCAATCCTCCAGATAATCTTGGATATGAGAACCAAGATAATGATGAACTAAGCAAGACAACAGAAGATACTGAACTAAACTCAAAAGTTCCCTCAAGACACACTCAAAAGAATCATCCAGAAGACCAAATAATTGGGGACAAAAGTGTGGGAGTCCAGACTAGAAGACAGCTAGCTGAACAGAAAGAAGAAGCATACCTAGCATTGTTATCTCAAATAGAGCCAAAGAAGTTCGAAGAAGCCAGCAAAGACAAATGGTGGGTAAAAGCTATGAATGAAGAACTAGACCAGATTAAGAAGAATAATACCTGGGAAGTTAATACCAAGACCCACTGGGAAAAATGTCATTGGCACAAAATGGATATACAAGAATAAGATGAATGAACAAGGATAGGTAATAAGAAATAAAGCCAGACTTGTATGCAAGGGGTACACTCAAATCGAAGGTCTTGATTTTGATGAAACATTTGCCTCTGTAGCTAGAATGGAAACAATCAGAATGTTTTTGGCCTTTGCATGCTACCATGACTTCAAGGTATATCAAATGGATGTGAATTTTGCCTTCCTAAATGGAGATTTAGAGGAAGAAGTCTACATGGAACAATCCGAAGGATTCTCCTTAACAGATAAACAAGACCATGTGTGCAAATTAAAGAAAGCTTTATATGGGTTGAAACAATCTCCTCGTGCATGGTATTCAAGGCTGGACAAATACGTGCAAAAACAAGGTTTTAAGAAAGGAGGAGTAGACAACAATCTGTACATAAAGGCTAATGAAAATGAACTCCTAATTGTAGTAGTTTATGTAGATGACATCATGTTTGGTAGCAACAAAGAGAAGTTAACAAAAGAATTTGCTGAAGAAATCAAATCAGAATTTGAGATGTCTATGATTGGAGAGCTCACCTTCTGTTTAGGACTTCAAATTCAACAAAAGAACACAGGAACATTCATCTCACAAGAAAAATACTTAAGAGAGATGTTGAAAAGGTTCCAAATGGAAGACTGCAAACTTGTGTCAACTCCCATGATCACTGGATGCAAGCTATGTGCTAATGACGGATCTGCATATATAGATCAAATACTTTACAAATCCATGGTAGGAAGTTTGCTATACCTAACTACCTCTAGACCAGACATTGTGTTGGCAGTAGGACTTGTGGCAAGATATCAAGCAACACCAAAACAAAATCACTTACTAGCAATCAAGAGAATAGTTAGATATCTACAAGGAACTGCACATTATGGGCTATGGTATCCAAAAAGAAAAAGCTTCACTTTGACAACATATACAGATGCAGATTGGGCGAGCTTCATGGATGACAGAAAAAGCACAAGTGGAGGTGCATTTTATTTGGGAAAAATTCTGGTGTCATGGCTAAGCAAGAAGCAAACTTCCATCTCTCTATCTACAACAGAAGCGGAATACATAGCAACATCAGCATGTTGCACACAAGTAATGTGGATGAAACAAACTCTCCAAGACATGAAGGTAAGCATGGATGATCCCATTTCAATCAAATGTGACAATACAAGTGAAATAAGTATATCAAAAAATCTTGTATTTCATTCAAAAACAAAGCACATCCCAATTAAGTACTATTTCCTCAGAGAACAAGTAGCACAGAAAATAGTGAAGTTGGAATATGTACCAACAAAGGAACAAATAGTAGACATATTCACAAAACCTCTTGCTAAAGAACCATTCGAATATCTAAGAGACAAACTAGGGGTAATGTCTGCAGATGTTACTCTCTGACATGAAAAGAAAGCATCATTCCAGGGGGAGATCAGTCAACAAATATCGTCACAAAAGAGCCAAAGATAGTGAGGAGTGCATGGAACAGTTCCTCAAGATCAAAGTATTATGGACAAGATTTGGAAACCACACTAGGAAATGTGCAACCCTTTGCCATTGATGTCAAAGGGGGAGGAAAAGCAAGCAAAAGAAGAGTATTAAAGTATTGCCATCAATGCTAAAGGGGGAGATCATTGGAAATATTGTCATTGATGGCAAAGGAGAAGAAAGGAGCAGCACTTGAACTATCAAAAAGAAGAAACAGGGTCTTTAGAGAGCTACAGAGTGTGTGAGTGCTTTAGGTTTTAGGAAACAGGGTTTGTTCCTATAAGCCTACAGGCAATTGAAAGGGCCATTGATTTTGAAGATCTGGTCGAAGACAGGGATAATTTTGTAAGTGACTTCATTTGGATATATATGGAGGAATTGTTTTAGAATTATATGAATATTGGTTGAATTAATTTATGTGTGAATGGGTTTTGAATTTGAATAGGCAATTGTATGAGAAATGCGGGATATAAACTTTGTAACTGGGGGTTTGAATGGTGTTCTGTGTATCATTGAAGAAATCAATGTTAATATTGATATTGTCGTTTTGAGTTAAAGGTTTGTACTTATCTTTGAAAAGACTGTACAAAGATTGCAGTCATCGATCACTGCAAGGATCGATGACATAGAGTGAATTGAAGGACTATGATACAATTGAATAGTGAATTGTAGACAACCAGCAAATCAAGATGATGGTGCGTTTGCACATGTAGAAAAAAATAATGAGTCGATGATTTATATCGCAGCAAAAGAAGGCGTAGAGGGTTTTCATAGACCTGTTCGTTTATGAAATGAAGCACTACATTCCGATTTTGATATGAGAACAAAATTGTGTCTAGACATGGCGCAATCATACATTGGAAGCTGTTGAAGGTGGAATGGCACGGTAGAAAATTAAGATAGAGTCGCACAATCGTTGAAATAAAACCATGGTTCGAATAATATGGAATCTAGCCTTATGTGGAAGAGGGCAGATGTGAAATTGAGATCAAAATCTGCATAAATGTTGGGGCAAACGAAATAGAATCGAAAGCAGAAATGGTGAGAGCTGTAGCATAGAAGAATTGGGTGGAATCCTGAGTCAAAAGGGAATCAGAAGCGTATAACAGTAACGGTGGTTTCAAAACCCAAAACAAGTGGTCTCGTGTGACCTCAAGACCGGTATGTAGAATTCCTCAAAAAAGACGCGATATATGCCAACACTTGACACGTGCATTTGAGCGGTATTCCAAAACCATGAATGTCACGTGAATTTGGAGAAATAAAATTCGTGCAAGTTGATAGTGCGATTATCATTGGATTGGGAAAAGCAATGTGATAAAAAACACAACTTTTAGATGAAGAGGTAAGTTAACTTGTCGGGCCCGGTTGCATTATAAATTGACGCGATGCTTTGTTTTATAAGCTGGAAGTATTAATGAAATGATGGGACCAAAATTAATATGCATAACGTGTGGACCATATATGGAAGTGAGTTCTAGTCTAATACATATGTGTTATGTATTTGTTGGCATTCGAGAGTTTAAATAAAATTAACCCTTGGTGTTATGCGTGAGCGCATAATTATATTATGGTCAGATGTGGTATTTTGGGGTTAAAAGGAAATTTCCATTTAATTGAGGTCAGTTATTTATGTTTGACATATGGGAATGAAATTTTGTGGCCGTGAGTATTTCTAAGGGTCATTTGGCTTGTATACCTTAGAACTGAAGTTGATTATTGGGTCTTTATGTATATATATGGTTTCACAATCATTGATTGAATAATGAAAATTTCGCATCCGAAGTTGGTATTGTTGCCTTTTATAAATCATCAAGTTTATTGAAAGAAGCTTCCACAAGTGAATTTGCATTATTGGGTTATAACAAAGATTTTAACCTTTGATGGAAAAACTTCAGCATTAATTTGAATTTTCCAGCTTGGGAATTTGAGTTGGATTGAGAGGTGGTTTTAAAACCATAAGAATTTTATTTTAATATGTCAAATCTAGGATTTAAGATATAAAAACTTCGGCATTAAATTGTCAAGGTTGCCCAGATTTGAGTTTGGTTGGAGAAAAAATTTGGGATGCGTTTTTATATGCACAATGAACTTGGAGAATGTGGGTTTGGCAGGGGTACATGCATAGAAAGCAGGAGAGTATGCAGAACTGTTACACTACAATCGCAGAAAAGACAAACACACAATGAGCCAAGAACTGAAAGGGTTGAATGAGATATATCTGTTGCAAATGTAAATGTAAATGTTTTAATTAATTTTATATTGTTTGTGATGCAAAGGCAAGTCTCCGTAAGAAAACAAAACTCCACTGTAAAACTGAAATTTGTACATATTACTATATTCTTTTGAATGAGATGGAAAAGAAATGAGAAGGTGGAAGGCAAAGAGTCATGGTTGTTCAGTTCGAATTACCTGTGGAATGCAAACAATCATGAGGTAATATCTATAAATGATGTCACATAGATATGCATAGAGAGGTTAGAGAATGGAGAAATGAGGCAGAGAGGGTAAGAAGAAGGAGGAGCAGATAGAGAAGCTGTGAAGATTCAGAGATGATATAAGGTAGATATGAAGGCTGACGGATAGCAGTGAATAAGGAACAGAACATAGATGATATCCAGGCAAATCAGCATGTGTTTTTTCTATGAAAGAGTGAGGAAGTTGGTGCTTCCATATCAAGTTGTAGCTTGATAGATGTCAGTTGTAGCTGGCTGAGGTAGGAGCCTCCTGTAGGTTGTAGCCTGCAGAAAATAGATGGGAGTTGGAGCTTCCTTGCAAGTTGTAGCTTGCAGAATTGAGGTAGGTGCCTCCTGTAGGTTGGAGTCTACAGAAAATCAGTGGTGAGAGGGAGTTGGAGCTTGTCTTTGCATCAAAACAATAATAAGATATGGTTTTCTCCCTTGTGGGTTTCCACTTATATCTGGTGTCTATGTACATGATGATTATGTGTTGATACTCTGTATTTAATCTGCTTAATACCTGCTGCTCACTAATTAAGATTGTGGTTTCACTGTACATTAAGTTAATCATGAAATGAAGATGTAAATAAGTGTAAATGAAAGTTTTACAAGACCATGAATTCATTAAACTGATTCACCCCCCACCCGCCCTCTCAGTTTAACAAAGGATTCATCAAAAAAATCTTGAAAATTAAAAGCTACTGTCCCCAAAGATTGTAACCATTGTAATCCTAGTAGAACATCAGCACCTCCCTTAGGAATGGAAAGCATTAGAATATTCAATACATATTCCCCCATGGTTAGCTTGATATTATGGCATTTCCAGAGCAATTTATAGTTCCTCCATTTGCAACCATCACTTGACATTCTGGTGCTGGGTAGAGGAAACAATTCGATTCCTTGGCTACCTTACAATGAATAAAATTATGGGTACTACCTGAATCAATCAACACTATTACCTTTTACGTCCTGATATGTCTTTCTATCTTAAGAGTTTGAGGATGGTAATTCTTGCCAATGCATTACACGATATGGTCGGACTCATTTCCTTTTCTGGGGTTGGTTCTTGGGGTATATCATATTCTTGTTCATTTTCTTCTTCCTCTTCACAATCTATGTAAAATTTCTTCTCAGCACACTTATGACCTTTAGTGTATTTGCTATCACAACTGTAGCAAAGCCCTTTTTCTCTTTTTTCTTCCTATTGTTGTGGTGTCAACCTTGTAGGTTGTGGAAATCTAGGAGTAGCAACACTTCCCTCTTTATAGAAGTGAGTGGTAGGCTTCCTTGTAACCATAATTTTACATTAAATTTTTCTTGCCAACCTGAATGCCTTCTCCAATGAATCAGGTTCCAAAACGCGAACTTAATGTTGGATGTTATCCTTTAAAGTACTTATGAAGAGATCAATCCTGTGCTCCTATGGAATATCAGTTACCCTTATATTCAATTTTTGGAAGTCCTCAATGTTCTCCCCCACTAAACCATTTTGTTTGAGATTTATCAATTGGCTAAAGAAGGTGTTTCTCTTTGTATCCTCATAATGTGCTATCATTTCCTTCATAAAAATTTACCAAGTGACAATTTTTTTACAGGAGCAAAGCCATCGATATCATACAAATGTATTTTGTTCTAAATGTAAAGTTGCAATGCGTACCTTTTGTGTGTTTTGCACATTATTGAGATCAAAATATTGCTCCATCTGTAGTATCCATGTTACAGGATCCTTTCCATCAAACTTCCTCATATCCATTTTTTGAATATGGTGGTTCTTCCCACAAACATTAGAGTTTATGAAATCACGATTAACATTTATTTTGTTCCCATCATGAGTTTCCTTGACTATCTTTTCACCATTAGGAAACATTTTTTGTATCAACTTTGACAAACCTTCCATGTCTGCTTTTAGATCATTCTTCATTTTTTCCATTGTTTCATCGATCTTAGCTTCCATGTCATCCATCTTAGATTCCATGCCAGCTTCCATGCCATCTATCTTAGCTTCCATGCCATTCTTCAAACCATCCATCTTAGATTCCACACCTTTCTTCAAACCATCCATCTTAGTTTCAACGCCTTTCTTCAAAACTTCCATGAAAATTTTCTTGCGATCACCTCTTTGAGATGAAATTTGGGAGCCTGAAAAAGACCTAACTTCCACAGATCATATCTCTGAAAATATTGCGAAAAAAGCTCTAAAATTTTGTGACGATGTTCCTCATGATTTTAGCTTCACTCTATAAACATTTCAGGTTCTGAACCTTCGTAGAAAAAAGTTATAGCGAACATTCCGCGATGAACTTTTTAAGTGAAATTGAGGAGCTTGCAAAAAGCCCTAACTTCAACAAATCATATCTCCGAAAATATTGTGAACCAAGCTCTGAAATTTTGCGACTATGTTCCCCAAGATTTCAGCTTCGGACTCTAAACATTTCAGCTTCTGAACCTTTGTAGAAAACAAGTTATAGTGAAAATTCCACGATGACCTATTTGTAGCAGCGAAACCCTAGAATCCAAAGCTCTTATACCAAATGTTGTGAAACCAGCTCCAAAACGAGAAGAAAAGAGATATCAATGCCTTATAAATAAGCTACTTTGAGGGGGAAACCTCCAATACATTACATGAATGAACAATACTTGGATGATACAAATGATCAAAACCTCCTTCTATATATAGGAGTCCATGGGGTCACAATATAATCCTATTGGGGCCATAATGTAATCCTAGTCGACCTAACAATAATAATGTAAGGGCACAATAATAACAATGTGGGGTTTACAGGGGTACAACAATAACAATAAGGGGGGCTACACTAACATAATAAGGGACTACACTATCAATATAGGGACTTAACATCAGCCTAATCTATGGTCGGGTGGTACGTGGAAGTCCCTGACCTGGTTTCACTTTGCATATGTTAATTAGAGATCTTTTCCTCTTGTGTATCATGTGAATATGTTTGTTATTACGTGGTTATAATGAATTTTCTACCATGGTTGATTTCTTGGTTTTATGTTGGTTATATGCATGGTTTATGAAATACTTGAGTTATGGATCTCATCATGTTTCTTTTGGTAAATGAAATTTTAATGAATTTGTGACCTATAGATGATATTGCGACTATTGTGAGGATACATGAGACCTTCTTGACAATTCTCAGATAATTATGAAGTCTTTGTGCTGAGATCTATTTATATGACCTATATATTACATGTTCATGGTGTGTTTTACATAATGCTTTTCATGGAAAGGCCTTGTCAGGTTAGGTCCTTGTTCAAATTTTGCATTAGAGGACTTGTCATCTTGTTATTTATCCTTTTTGAGAGTTTCATCAAGTTTTGGGTAGAGTCCTAAATCCTACCCGTGAAAAAGTGGCTCTAAATCTGAGGTCGCTAGCATAGAACTGCCTGAAAAAGTCTACAGTCACATGGATGTGCATGTTGTGCATGCAACTATAGGATTTCAGCCACATGGAGGAATTTTCATGGGTGCGACTGGGGCTCTAGTTCAGTCAAAAGGAAAGTCAACTCAGAGGTTTGGCATCTGGAATGGTTAGTTAGCGCCTAGGGATCCTGTAGGTTATGAGGAAGGTCAATTTGATTTTGTTTTTTCGATTCGACTTCTTGAAGGTGATATAGTAGGTTGAATCATATCATAGTAACTCTTCACCATATATTTACCCTTGCAGGTCGATAACTTGGGTAAATGTAGGAGGAGGGTGTTACAACGACCTGGCCTCCAAACCAAGTTCTAAATTCAAATTTCTCATCTTACTTCCCATATTGCAAAGCAAGATTCAAGGTCATTCTTATAATTAATATTATTTATGTCACCATTCTCATCTTAGGATTGTTTTTTTGAAATTTTAGGTGACATTGATTTGTATTATATATCAATGTCATCTTTATCTGGAGATATGGCACCTCCAGCGGTCAAGTCTTCTTGCAAAATTTCCGAGAGTAGAATCCAAGAAGTTCTAGAAGGAATGTCACCACCAATCTACCAGGACATGACATGCAACATTAACAAGACCACCAATCTCTCATGGTTCGATATATACTATGGATTTTCTAAGGAAAAAATTTCGCAGGGCCAAGAGGACTTCAAAGTATACATTAAATTAAGAGGACATGGCTTCATAAAGTAGCCACACATCTTCCAGCGTTCCCATGCACATAAACCATAATTGGATACTATAGAACACAATTATATAACGATGGGTTATGAGGAGCCACAAAGGTGAATATTTTGCTTCTTTTACTACTGCATACATTGATTCCTACTACAGGCTACCAGAGAAAAAAGAGACCTTCAAAACTAGATGGATGTTAGATTTCCAAATATCAACTAAAGATAATCTAAAATCATGGTGGAAAGATCCCTCTAGTTTTCGGGTCAAGACTGATCATATTTACAGAACGGAGGGCCTTAGGAAGATCTACCATATTATGGAAGCAATGATGAATCGTTTATAGGGCAGAACAAATATCGACACCTTCCTTAGGACTTGGGTACCTTTCATGTACACGGTGCTAACATGGAAACTATTTTCAACTAGTCAAGCATTATGGCTTCGAATCTGAAGACCAATATATAGGTAACCAGGAACCTCCCACAATACCAACCATCATAATTTTATATGGCATTATATCTCTTGGATGCAAAGTGTGTAAGATGTTGTTTCAAGGATTGGAGCCATACATTGACCCTCGAGGAAGCACAGGTTGTGCATCTTCATTACAATACCTTATGGGATCCAGGATATAAGAGTATGCATGAAATCACCTCTGATTCATTCCTCATTCAATTGTATCAGATTCTCTTTGGAGAGGAAGCTCCATGCATGTCTAAGAGGGCTAGGGAAATAATCATTAGAGTGACAAACTAGTTCCGTATTCAAGAATAAACCTTCATCAAATTTTTAGGCTCATATAAGCCTCCTCATGCTCTTCCCAGGCTGGTGATGGATAGGCTTCTCTTACAAGAGGTTTCTATCATATGACCACGTGCTTCTCTAAAACATTGCACAAAGGAAAGAAAAATCCTAGGACAACTTTCCCTTTTACTATTGGTGTGTACACTCTTGAGAGATTTAAAGAAGCCAAAATTGAAGCTGAAGAAATGAAAGGATACTACTTTGTAGATTTGAGTCACTGCATATATGACCCAAAGGGGATTGTGGTAGCCCATTGTAGGAAAGTGAGTTTCAATTGTTCGTATGGTCACAAAATCATTTCCATGAAGATAATGTCAAGAATTGGTATAATGCTACCAGGGAGTTAGGACCAAGTAAACAACAGGAAAAGGAGGATGAAAAGGAAGAACAATCTCAAGGAAATATAAGCCTATAAGTTAGGACAACCATGTTTAAAAGGAAGAAAGAGCAGCAAAAGACATCGGGGAAGAAGAAAAGAAATAAAATAAATGAACAAGAAGACCCATCAGATGACCAGGAGGGATATGAGGATGAATAAACCCTAGAGGAAATAAATGCATCTCTCTCCAGGAAAAAGCTTGAGATACAGAGAAAAAAGGAAGAGGTGCTAAGAAAATCATAAAACTTAGGAGGCAAGCAGCCTAAGGATATCTAGCAGCAACAACAACAACAAGACCTCAGAATAAAATAGGAGGAAGAGGAAAGAGAGAAGAAAATGGTTGAAGAATAACATAAGGGAAAGTACGAAGAAGATAAAAGGAGGCAAGAAGAAGAGGGAATGAATAAATAACAAGAAGAGAGCAGTAAGAAAATTGAGCTCTATATGCAACAAAAACAACAAGGATCTGATATGCTGATTGATCTCCCTCCTTTGGATGCCCCTCCATCCACTCCAATTACTGGTGGACACCTGCTACTCAAGGAATTGGGAATTCCAGATGAAGAAGAGGAGGAGGTCATGTATCTAACAAGATTGAATTTTGATCAAGTCAACTGCAAGATTATGAAAGATAGAAGAAAATATTATGCTAGGAACCCTGTCAAACCTTTGTCAGAAACTACAAAGAAGGAGATCGTTCTAGATATCACTTTGAACCCTGGTATGATTTCTTCGTCCAGAACCACCTTCATGACCATCATGGAGCTAAATGTAAGCAAGAAGAATACACAAATTATAGAGCTTCAAGGAAAGCTATATGCTTCTGAGCAAAGAGTCATGAAAGAAGAAGAGGATAAAAGGAGGGTAAAATAGGAGAACAAAGCTATACGTCTAGCCCACCCTAGTACAAAAGAATTACAAGAATCCATCTAAGAGGTAGAAACTTTGGAGGAACCCATGAATTTAGTCTACAAATATATATTAAAGTTGCCTCAAACTGTGTCACCCTTTCCTGCCATAGCCAAATGATCAGTAGGTAAATGATTTTATTTTAGGTTTTTTTATCAATGTTTACATCTGGTAAGGAGCCCTCCATTATGTTCAATTACAATCACATTTTGTCATATGTAATTCATGACCAATTCCTAAAGTTCGATGTTGAAGTATCATTCAAGACCAGTCAATTTTGGTTTACTTGTTTCTGTATCATCAATCATAAAGGTTCAATTTCACTCTACAGAAGTTATATCTTGAAGGAAAACCACAATGAGTGATTGATTGGACCTCATTAATGAGGAAAACTTCCAAAGAATGATCTTTCAGTGATTTTGTTAATCAAATTTTTTTATATGTAAATATGTTTTTTAAGTATTGACGAGGTTCCAAGAGTTTCTACATAGATCAAAAGAATTATACAATTGAGTGAGAAGTCCAAAGTTGGAGACTGGTATTTATATCACAATTTCACATAAATTAGAATCTATGGTTGTGATTTTGCACCTTACAAATTACTAGTGTTCCTCCCCCTGATAATTTTTGCTTTAAATTATATTAGACAAATGATGAACATGGATGATGTTCATTTTGTTTCCAGAAAGAAAAAATCCCAATTCAAACTAAAGTCACAGGTTGGCCCATTCATAGTCAACACCAGAGCTGCAAAAAAAAAAAAAAAAAAGGTCACTGATTATGTTAAGTTAGATGAAGTTTAGAGTTTCACCTGCTCATATGATTCATTGGGATTAATATCATCAATGAGAGTTGGACAGAAGTAGGCACCATATGTGCACATTGCAAAACCTGAAATTGAATAGTATGCAAACAAAGAAGAATGTGAGGAGAAAACATTGCGGGAAGTTGAGGAGCAAGTTTCCAGTCAAACAACATTGGAAACTCCCAAGAAGAAAGAGAAATAATTGAAAATACCAAGAGAAATCATATTCCTAGTAGGATCAGAGTTACAGAAGAAAACATTTTAAATTTTTATGAGAAGAAAATCTATGAATGTTGATGAAGAATCATCAAAAGTTCAAACTTCTAAATATTCTACAACAATCATACTTTCAAGAGTGTTTTCATTTTCATTATAGCAAATTGAATAAGTCACCATGGATTCCCCTTCTTCTCCTTCTTATTTAGGACAACGAAGCCTTTTTAAAAAATTCATAGAGACTAAGAAGAAAAATGAAGCACTAAAAACTTCAACATATGTAGAGTTTTGGAAACAATATTCCACAAATCATACCATATTACTTTCTGCCTTGGAGAGTAAAAGAGGACAGTTCCAGTTAGCATTTTTGAAACCAAAGGTTCCTGTGCCTAAGAATGTTAAAGATTACAAAACCTATGTATTTTAATTTGATACTAAACAGATACATCATATAGATCAAATTTATCTTCACAAACAAGCTGGAGAAATGATCTACACATCCTTGACAAGTAATTCCATGGAAGCATCCAAGATATAGGCATCTATTAACAATATTCATTCTCAGTTGAAGCTAGAAAATATGTCTTCTCTAGCTAAGGATACTAAGATTAAGGGGTTAGAAGATCTGGTTTTGAAATTAGGATTGAATCCTAAAGGTGTTAAGAAAGCTGAAAAAATAATTAAAAGCAGAAATGCAGACATTCAAGCGCTGAGGAAACGACTGAAATTACCAACAGCGGAACACCCTCAAGCGCAATAATTAGGTTAGCTAGAGAAGGAAAATGAAAACATGCTTCAAATTATTGTGGAACAAAATGTAGAGACTCAAAATATGGATGCAGAGATGGAAAAATTAATAAAATAAAGAGAACTTCATATCAACACTAGACTAGGGACACCTATAATAGCATCAGTGTCAATGGTAGAAACAAAATCTACTAGCCAAAATCTAGAAAACAATTATCCAAAGTTATGGGAGGCCTATCATTGAAGGATAAGGAGATTGATAAGCTGAGAGTTAAATTGGAGAAGATCTGGGATAATAAAATAAAATTTTATAATGCATATCTTGTTGAAGTACAGAAAAAATTTAGATTAACTGAGCATCTTGAAAAATATTAAAATGAATCATTAATATCCTAGACATTATCTGAAGCCAAAGAAAAAACATGGATTGATATTAATTCAACCATAACTGAACTATGGATAACCATTGAAATCATTTTTGAATAGGAGGACTTGGTCACAAGATCAAAGGCATAGATCACAGAAATCAAAGAATATTTAGATCACAAGCGAGGAGAAGAAACAAGAATAATTAAAGTGCTAAATTATAAAACAAAGGAAGAATTGGAAGAATTGAGAATTGAAGACAGGACTGATACAATACTAGAATTAAGAAGAGTTTTGAAAACAAGGAACTTAATGTTACGGTTAGAGAATAAATGTCAAAACTTAGAAGCTCGGGTGAAAAATTTTCATAGAAAATTTAATGTTTTACGCCAGAAAGGACTTGAAAACTAGTTGATTTCATTTCCTCTGTCATACATGCTTATCCTTCTATTTCTTCCAAGTCTGAAAAGTAACTTAGCATTTATACTAATCCTCTAGCCTTTGAAGATCCTGAGAAAGTTACACCTAAAGTTTTGAAATTAGTTATCCATCCTTAGTTTTTCAAGAGGCCTAAATATCCATTGCAATAATCTTCCAGTAAAGTTGTCTCTCCTAAACAAACAATCCTACCATCACTTCAAATGGTTGGATTTGCTCCAATTTTAACAAATTGGTATGCAACATTAGTACTTCCACTAGGAGCCCAACTTCATGTTTTTATGATGAGTATTTGAAACACTTACCCAGATTTAATGGAGAAATAGGGCCATCTGTAGAAGACCATTTGGTTGCATTCCTTTATTTTGCATACAATATGAACATTGAAAAAGAGGATGTTTATGCAAGATTATTTTTTCAATCATTAGAAGGAAATGAAAAAATATGCTTCCGGTAATTAAAGAAAATTACATAAATTCATGGAGTGAATTAATCAAAATTTTCAAGAATCAGTGAGGAATTAAAAAGGATAATGTTTACTATTTAACATAATTTGTAGACTTGAGAGGAACCTTGGTGAACATGCTGCATATTTTATTAAAATATTTAATGATATTTACAATAAGATGCCACTAGATTTTAAACCCCCTGTCACAACAGCTAAAGTTAGATTTTCTAAAGCATTCGATGATGATTTTGTTGTAATGCTTAGAGAAATAAAATCAGAAACATTAACAGAAATGAAAACTAATTCAATTGAGGTAGAATCTAACAGGTCAACATCTAGTAAATTGAAACCAAAAGTAGAAAAAAGCTAAATGGAAAATGAAAGTTGGAGAGGAAAGTACTTCATCATCAAATAATAAAGAAGAAGAACACAAAATTGATGAAATAACCTCTTCATTAAGAAATTTGTTCAATCTAATTTCAAGAATGGAAACTCAACTTAGAGCAACCTAATAGGTTGCAACTAGACCTCTAGTTCAATATAGAAGACCTTTTCAACCTCATATTTTACAAAGATCAAAATGCTGATGAGAAAATTAAACCTCCATTAATGATTGGTGACTGAGACCTTGAAGAAGTTGTTCCAATTGTCACAAATGATATCAATTATTTTGAAGACCCATCTTCTCAAAATTCCATCGTCGCTATTGGTTAGGATTAATCTCTTATTTAAAATAAAGAATCCTCTCAAGTTTATAAATACCAAGCCTTTTTTGAATTTCTTATTGCTGAACTGTATAGGAGATATGACCTAAGACCTAGACAAGGTATTGGTAGTCCCGTAGAAAAAGGTTACCTTTGATGAGCCTCAAGGGAAAGTTTCTAAAGCACCAATTATCTAGCCTCAAAATAAAACAAAAGACCACTCTTCTACAGAAAAATATGTTCCAACCATTTTTAATGTTGAAAGAGAATTAGAAAGGGTCAAGATTACAATTCCCTTATCTGAAATTTCAAGGAATCCTGGTTATAAACAACAAGTCTCAAAATGGATACAATCTTCAAGTGTATATGTTGAAGGAGATGTGATTAGCCTACAAGATGAGAAGCCTTCAATTTTTTTGGGCCTAGTTAAGATATGATTGATGAAAGTGTGCCTCCTTTCTATGTAACAATAAAAGTTCGTGATTTTCTTTTGTACAATTGCATCTTAGATTCTAGAGCCTCCCATAATCTGATGCCTAAAGTTATCATGGAACAACTTCAGTTGCAAATTACCAAGCCATATCATGATCTATATACATTTGATTCAAAGAAAGTACCTTTCTTGGGATTAATCAAAGATTTAGTTGTTACACTTGCTCAATTTCCTATTAAGAGAATTGTATTGGATATAGTTGTAACAGACATACCTCCCAAATTTGGGAATGTTATTATCAGGATCTTGTTGTGCTAAGCTTGGAGAAAGCTTACAGATGGATATGTCCTATGGTACAATCCCAGTTTATGGAGGTGAAAATATAGGGCTGTACAGAGAAGTAAGATTCATAAATATTGTCTATAAAGCTAGTCAAGTAATAAGTCATCCTGTATATGCTCTAGATCAATATTTTGGATGTTTTACTTTGGCTGTAAGTGATTTTTATAATCCAAAAACCAGAATTGAAGATATTGTAAATATGGCTCAGTTTTCAGACAGTGATGTGTGGAAAATGTATTTTGATGGAGCATTTTCTAAAGATGGAGATGGTGTAGGAATTGTACACATTTCACTTGAAGAAATAAATAAATAAAAATATAAAAAAAATTAAGTAAATAAATAAAATAAAACAAAATTAAATATTAAAATAAAAATTAAATATTAAAATAAAATAAAATAAAAAAATATTAGACAATCCTTTAAACTAGATTTTGAAGCCACAAATAATGTGGCAGAATATGAGGCTTTAATTCTAGGATTAAGATTAGCTAAAAATATGAAAGTACAAAACTTGGAAATATATGGTGATTCAAAATTGATTGTAAATC
This sequence comes from Pinus albicaulis, assembly GCA_034641835.2. Lineage (NCBI taxonomy): Eukaryota > Viridiplantae > Streptophyta > Pinopsida > Pinales > Pinaceae > Pinus > Pinus albicaulis. The sequence continues at coordinate 797,457,543 of CM076574.1, forward strand.
AGATTAGAAATCTTTGTCAAACAAAACATCCTAGACTCAAAGCTTATAGAAATGAATTATGGGATTGTGTGGAAAATAATTTTCAAGCTTTTAATATCTCGTGAATTCTAATAGAAGATAATATCCATGCAAATTCTTTAGTAGTTGCTACAAGTTCATTCAAAATACATGATCCTTTGCAATTACAATATCAAATTGAAGTGAAATAGAAACTTTCTATTCCAGTCAATTTAAAACATTGGCAAGTTTTTGAAGATGATGAGCAGTTAAATAATTTCTTACATGATATTGATGAATTTTCTAGTTTACATGTTGAAGAAGAAAACAATCACAAAATCAAATCAAATGAGGATGATTCAAATATGAACTTTAAAGAGAAAAATTATGATAATGATATCATTCAGTTATCAAATAATAATATTCCAAAAGGATTAATTCCTCTTGAAAATTTGTTTGATCAAAATGATGTATCAAAATCTTCATTGTTGAATTCACAATAGAAAGATGTATAGGATTGTAATATTGGTGCTATAGAAGAAATCAGAAATGTGAAAATTTCAGTTAGTCCGCCTCATAACATAAAGGAAAAATATGTCCATTTTTTTAAAGAATGCATAGATGTATTTGCATGGTCATATGAAGAATTGAAAACTTATGATACAACTATTATTTAACAAAAAATTCCTCTTAGACTATCAGTTAATCCATTTCACCAAAAAATAAGAAGGATCAATCCAACCCTACTCCCTATTATTGAGAAAGAAGTAAGAAAATTTTTGGATGCCAAGATAATTTTTCCTTTGAGATATTTTGAGTGGATATCTAACCTGGTACCTATTAGAAAGAAGAATGACAAAATAATATTGTGTGTTGATTTTAAAAACTTGAACAAATTTTACTTGAGATATAATTATCCATTACAAAAAATGGATCAATTACTTCAAAGAGTATCAGGGTATAACAATATTTCAATGTTAGATGGATTTTTTGGATGCAACCATATTTTGTTTAGTGAAGAAGACAGAGAAAAGACAACATTCACAACTTCGTGGGGTACTTTTATGTATACCAAGAAGCCATTTGGTTTAATCAATGTTGGAGAAAAATTTCAAAGGGCCATGGATTTGGCATTTATTGGTAAGGTAAATAAATTCATAGTCATTTACCTTGATTATTTGACAACATTTTCTAAATCTGATGTTAAACATATCAAACACTTAAGGAAGGTTTTTGAGATATTTAGAAATTTGGGATTTCTCTTAATCCTAAAAAGTCACAGCTCTTTGCAATGAGGGAAGGCGGATTGTTAGGCAATATCATTTCAAAAGGAGTTATAATTGACCCTTAAAGAGTTTCAACAATTCAGTTAATCAATTTACCTATAAAAAAGAAAGAAATTCAGTCTTTTTTATGGAAGATAAATTTTTTAAGAAGGTTCATGCCTAATTATGCTGAAATTGTTAAATATATCACTCATATGCTAAAGAAAGATAATGAAGTTAAATGTACTATTCAAGCTAGATACTATTCCTCACAAATTAAGAAGGTTATTTTTGAAGCTCTAGTGCTTTCCAGTCCTGATTATTCAAATCTTTTTAGTATTTTCTCCTTTGCCTCAGAAACTACTATAGCAATAGTTTTATTGCAACAAAATGAAGATCAACGTGAATAACCAATTGCTTTCTTTAGTAAGGTTTTGAGAGATGTTGAACTAAAATATGACATCATAGAAAAACAATCTTATGCCTTGGTACAAGCTTTGAAACCATTTAGTATTTATGTTTTACATTCTCCTATAATTTCTTATGTACCTAACAATGTAGTATATACAATGTTGACTCAACCTTATACATATGGAAAGAGGGGAAGATGGATTTAGAACATACTTGAGTTTGATTTGGATATTAGACCTACAAAGTTGGTGAAAGGAAAATATTTAGCTAAGTTGTTGGAAGAATCAATCTGCAAAATACTTGGTATTAATACCATAGTGCAGATTTCATCAGAGAATAATCCACAAGAACCTTCTCAGATTTTAGCAGAGAAGAATCCACAATAACCTTCTTCTAGTTTAGAGCCTATACCTATTCCTTTACACATTGATAACAAGTTTTTATTATCAGATTGGTACAAAGACATTATGCATTTTCTACATGATTTTGAGTATCCCCCCGAATTCACAAAGAATTAGTGTAGATATCTCAGTCTCAAGGCAATAAAGTATTGCATAGTAAATGGAAAATTTTATTGGAAGGATCCCTTAAATATCCTTTTATTATCTTTGACTAAAAGTTAAACAAATGGAGTAATTGATCAATTTCATGAAGGGGTTTGTGAGGACATTATTCTTGGAAAGCAACTTCATATAAGACACTGAGAGCAAGTTTCTATTGGAAAAAATTATTTTCACAAGTTGGAGAAAAGGTGAGAAGTTGTATCCCTTGTCATATTTTTGCAAGATAAAAAATGTTAGCAACCCTTCCTCTTGTTCCAGTTTCAATTTAAACTTCTTTCTCACAATGGGGATTAGATTTAATTGGTGAAATAGTTCACGCTTCCAGTAATCAACACAGATGGATATTACCAACCACTGATTACTTCACAAAGTGGGTTGAAGAAATTCCTGTAAAGAATGCAACTGATACAGTGGCAATATTTTTTTTTGAAGAAAACATTTTTTCTAGATTTGGTTGTCCAAGAAAAATAGTAACAGAAAATGCACAAGTTTTTAGAAACCTTAATATGATCTTTTTTTTTTCAAAAATATCAGATGGCCTTACGTCACTCTACACCTGATTATCCACAAGGGAATGGGCTTGCAGAATCATAAAATAAATTTTGATTAAATTCATTAAGAAGGTGTTAGCAAATCATAAAAGGAACTGGGACAATCATCTAAGTATGCAGTATGGGAAAACAGGGTTTCACCTAAAAGGAATACTGGTAAATCTCATTTTCAACTTGTTTATGGAATATAACTATTTTCCCTACTCAATTAGCATTTCCAGCCATGAAGTTTTTGCAGGAGTCATATCAAGAGGTAGATGATTTTTCATGAAGGATAAATAAAATTATTCAGCTAAATCAAGATAGAGATGAAGTTCAACATAAAATTTGACAATATCAGGACAAAATGAAGAGTTTGTTTGATAGAAAGGCCAGAGAGAGATATTTTAGACAAGGAGATTTAGTTCTCAGATGGGATGCAAGAAGATAAGAACGAGGAAAACATGAGGAGTTTGATAACCTATGGTTAGGACCCTTCAAAATTGAGGAAGTCAAAGGAAATAATACATTCATCCCACGCAATCTAGAAGGGGAATATTCATCATTGCATGTCAATGGGAAATATCTCAAGAATTATGTCCAGTATTAAGTTTTTTTATCATCATCATTGTACATTTACGATTTTTTTTTAAATTGCAGGGCAAGTGTGATTTTCACAACAAAGACTCCATAGCCTGAGGAGAAGGCACATGGATATGCAGGTTCTCTACATTTCACAGGAGGAAGTAGTCCCCATATGGAGCCGATGTTGTAACTTATTTTTTCCCTTACAATAATTTGTAAATATACTTTTATTTTCAAAAGTAGGAAAAAAAAATAAAAATAAATAAAAGTAAGTAAAACAATGAAAAATCAAAAATCAAAAGAAAGAAATAAAAAACAAACAGGGAAATAAAGAAAAAGTAAAAGAAAATATTTTTACCCTTAGAATATAGCAAGCACATTGAAATGCCTTTCATTATGTTTTATTTGATTTTTTTAAATAATTTTTTTTTCAAATCAATATTGTAAATAAATGTGATATGAATGCCGCTCGTCAGAGATTTAAAGTTCATGCAGATTTCAACAGCTACGATAGTGTGCTCTCTCATAAATGGTGCACGATGGATTGTGGGACCTCCGAGATTACCTTTAGTTAATGGAAGGGGGTGGAGGGGAGTGGTCCGCAAAGAGGTTTCCCCCAATCCCGCTTTTTGTACGTGTCTAATTCTCATGTGTTGTGGGAACCCCCCCTGCAAAATGCTTATCCTATTTCACTATCTCTGTCGCCATTCTCACTCTCCAACAACCTTCCACCATGTTTAGTCATGGCCATATATCCCGCAAAATTTATCAGATGACTATTAGATCATTTATTTATACCGCCAATGTTCAAATGCATTAAATCTCCCTCACCATTAACACTTAATCTAGCAAAAATTTATTATTATAACCATGACAAAGCTCTTATCCCTCCAAACTAAATTCTCTTACCATTCAATGTGCAACCAAAGCCTCCAGAATCATATCCGAACAAATTCCAGCGACCAACAGCTTCCAATCATTGTCACTCCTAGGTAAATTATTAATCACTCTTAGTAATTTTTATTTTTCATAAATGTTTAGCCATAAAGGAAAATCTAAAGTATATGTAGACAATCCCCTATTACCCTTTGTAATCAATTTAGATGAATTGCCCTTGTTAACACCCATTACAAGATTTCTGAAACCAATTGTGAATTCAACTTGTACGAGCTTCATAATTGGGAATTTCAGAATGATGAGGATGCTAGTGATGCATTCTCTTTCTGGGAATTTTTACTTCCCCAGTTTTGGTTCCCTTAGACACACCATTTTCCTAAATTTTTCACCTGGTGCGGAGCCCAATACCTTCCTAGTCAAAGAGCTGTAATTGTCCAAAATAATGAGAAGGATTCCCTTCACCCTTTTTCCACATATTCCCTTATGGAAATGTACCAAAAGATTTCATTTTCAAAGAGGGCACATATTTTAGATTATTTTATTCTATAAAACTCTGAATTACCCACGACAAATCCATCTTATCCCTCTACATTTCTTCGTGAGATGTCTAGGTGGGTTATTTCCATGGTCTCTTGTCTATTAGGATATCCAAATGATCAGTGGGTAGATGCTGCTATCTTAGGGTTCTTATCAGTGTTTTCATCTGGTAAGAAGCCCTCCATTATGTTCAATTACATTCAATTCTGTCAAATGAAATTCATGACCAATTCCTAAATTTTAGTGTTGAAGGATCATTCAAGCATGAGTTAATTTTGGTTTACTTGTTTCTATATCATCAATAAGATATTTTCAATTTCCCTTTATAGAAGTTAGATCTTGAAGGAAAACCACAGTGAGTGATTCATTAGACCTCATTAGTGAGGAAAACTTCCGAAGAATTCTCTTTCAATGATTTTGTTAATCAATTTTTGTATATGGAAATATGTTTGTTAAGTAGCGATTCAGTTCCTAGAGTTTATACAAAGATAAAAAGAATTATACACTTGAGTGAGAAGTCCAAAGTTGGAGACTCGTATTTATGACATAATTTTACAGAAATTAGAATCTATGGTTGCAAGCTTGCACCTTAAAAATTACCAGTGTTCCTCCCCATGAGAATTTTTGCATTCGAGTATATTAGACAAATGATGAACTTGGATGATGTTCATTTTATTTCCAGGAAGAAAAAATCCCAATTCAAACTAAAGGCGCATGTTGGCCCATTCATAGTCAACACTAGAGCTGTAGAAAAAGAAGTCAATGATTTTTTAAGTCAGATGAAGTTTAGATTCAGTTTCACCTGGTCATATGATCCATTGGGAGTAATATCATCAATGAGAGTTGGACAAAAGTTTGCACCATATGTGCACATTGGAAAACCTGAAATTGAAAAATACACAAACAAATATGTAACACCCTCTTCCCACATCTACCCAAGTAATCAGCCAACCAGGGTAAACATGTGACGAGAGGCTACTAATATGAGATTTAACCTCCTAAATGACCTTAAGGAAGTGGAACCGGCATAATTAACACCAAAAACACACCTTACATTACATCATTGACATGCCCAGGGGGTAACCCAACCTCCCAGGGCCCTTTTCCCTGAGGGGGGAGTGATTTTTTTCCCCTTTGAGCCTGAGCCACAAGATTTTAAGGGCAAGGGAGTGCATCAAGACCCTAGATTCATAGGCTATCCTTGACAAGGTAGTGGCTCAGGCCCAAACAACAAATTTTCCGTCTGTAGCTCCAAGATTTGTGCCACATTTTCAACCCCTAAGCCCAAGTCATTGCCCATAACTTCCTGTAACTTCAGGAGAGGATAAACAACATTGAAAAAACATATGGAAGCAATCACATAATCAGGAAATCATTTGACCTCACCCATCCATGACAAATATTTCGTCAAACATGTCACAAACATATAATCTACATGTATAAACAACAGATTTAAACAAAGGGGTCTCTTTCTTATCTGAGAATGGAAAGGAAGCATTGATCCCCTACATTATAAGATATCGTTTAATAAATTTAACCATAGATATGTTGTGCATTCCTTTACAAGTGAAAACATGGAGAGAGCCATACCTCATAACTATCACAATACACAGAGTAATACCAACAGAAATACCACGGATACATCTGCAATAGAATACATATATATACCAGTGCATATACATATCAAATACCAAGGCAATGAACCTTTCATTAATTCATGTAAAAACCAACCTAGAATGGGACTTCCACGTTCCAGCCAACCATAGACATGGTTGAGCCAAACCTCACTTCAGCTAGTCACCCTCATGCCATATTCCAAGCATGAATGTGGGACTTTATCAAGCACATCAATCAACACCAAACCAGGGCTCCAGAGACCATAGCATCTCAACCTCAACCAATGATTCCACCTCATGGTTGGAATCACTAACCATCCTGAATTGGTCTCTATCCAAGTTGCTCCAAGGCTCCAGAGTGTTTGTTCCAACCAGGGCTTCTAGGACTAGTAACTCAACCCCAACTGTTACAGGGCTTCTAGATCGTTTTCCCAACCATGGTTTCCAGGACTAGTAACTCAACCCACCTACGGCTTCCAGATCATTTGTCCAACCAAGGCTTCAAGTAACTAATAACTAAACCCAACAACTAAAGGAATCATGAGAACCAACTAGAAAACAATCAATGGAAATAAATCCACAATCACCATGGTTATCCAAGAAATGGAAATGCTAGGAAAATCCACATGCATACCCATGCATGCCAAAAATAGTGAGGAAAACATACATGCAACTCAGTACCTCCAATTAGAACCTACTGTAGATGCTGATCCTGATGTCCTCTTATAATTTCCTTATTTTCCTTTGCTTTCTTGATCCAAAACTCCAAGTATGACACACTCTACAAGATTTCTCCAAGAATACACTAAGTGCTCATGAGTATGAGAGAGAGAGAGAGATAATAATGAGAAATCCAAAACTGAACTGACCAAGCCTTCCCCAATGATCCTCATAATCCCTTTTATTAATGAGGCCTCCAATTTCTTCATTTTCTATTATTTTTCTTCAATTTCCTCCTCAGATGCAACTTGTGACCTTTCATCTTCCTTTTCTCCTAATTTCCATTATTTTCATAAAAAAATGTCAATTAATGCCTCATTCATTTCCAAAGCCTTTGCCTTTTCCTTGGCCAATTTCCTTAGCCATAATAACCGACATGAACACCCACTAGGATGTTTTTCCCACCATTCAACTTGGAATATGTGTCCCATCACCATGGTCTTATATATATATTTACACGTATTTTTTACCAGGGTTGTTACAGAACCCTCCTCCTTTGGGGAACACCGTCCTCGGTGTTCAATGACACCTACAAACCAAAAAACTGTTGAAAACAAAAGATAATTCGTATGGAGCTTTATAACACAACTCATTGCAGTATTTACAATGAATAACCTGCTAAAACATGATAGTCATATTGTTTACTAGAGCTTTATAGCACATCTAATTATGGTATTTACAATCACAACCAAATATTATTTTCAGATTTTCTTCAACCTTCAAATATCCATAATGTTTGCAGAGATTTATAAACCAACTCGATACAGTATTTACAATAATATACATATATACACATATACACATTTTATCAACCAGAAAATAGAAGGATATGATGATTGTATCAATAACAAGGGAATCCAGAGGCTCGCACCTCCACCTTCAAAGTAATACCAGGATTCACCTCCTTCCCAGGAAGTCCAGAATCCATTGTCAAATTCAAATATGCATCTAATGTCTAGTGCTACAATACTACGACACTTTTCCACTCAGTGAACAATTACCATCTCATTGTTCCAGGGAACACTCCCAATGTTCATTTGATTCAATCTGGAAATGATAATGACCAAAAAAAATACATCTTGGCCTTCCCTTCTCTTCTACACAGTCCCTTGGGAAATCTGGTCACCCCTTCTGTGTAGTCATTCACCTTCCAAGTTCCGTTGGCACCCACATTTTGAGCAGTCCATCCCTTGGCAAGGCTTCCTCATATCCGAAGTTCAAACAAACAAGGAATTTTCCTGCCTCAAAACCATCATACCAGTCATAGCATGCTCATGGAAAGCAATGGACACTATTGGGCACCAGTGTCCCACAATGGATCTACTCCTGAAGTGCTTTACCAACAATATTCATTGTCTGTTTCAATTCCTTTTGCTAATGCTTCTAGTTCTTGCAGAAGGTTTCAACCAGCCAACCAGAAATTTTTGTGCTTCATGTACCAAACACATAACTACCATTAGATTCAAAACAACTTGAAATAAATTCACATCATACCTCATTGGTAGCTCATCAATAAGGGACACTTGCAATTCTGTTCACTTCCTATCACACAAGTCAAACCAGCTATTTGATCAAATCATCATGTATAAACATATCATATCTGGTTAGCTCAAAATGAAACCATTATAGATAAAAATCACAAATCACATGCAATCATCATAAACCATAATCGTAAAACACATGTAACCATCATAAGTCAGAATCACATATCACACGCATAATAAAATATCCATACATATCCTTCATCAGTCCTTACTTCTGCCTTTTTTCTTTTTGTACACATATTGGATCAGTTTCCACACCCGGAAAGCACCCAGACACAATGTTCAACACGTGCATCCACACAAGGCATGAAACACCACCCAATACATATACATATATAGAGTACAACACAACGAATACATATATCATCATACCATGAATACACCATGCACCTACATACTACCGCATGCCCGCAACACAAGATGTATGACACATACACAATACCACATGCATACCATTACCATATGAAAAAATTGTACACAGTACCACTTGTACACAACCTGCACAATGTGTGCACAACATCACATGTACATGGCACCACCTACACAACATGTACACAACGCCAAATGTACACCGCACCACCTGTATAATGTGTACACAATACCACATTTACACATCACCACATGCACGACATGTACACAACACCATATGTACATAACACCACATGCACGACATGTACATGACACTGCTTGCACACAGCAACACATGTACAACCTGTATGTAGCACCACATGCACTCAACACCATGTGTACAATCATTCACACAACACCCAATGAACATAGCACCATATGTACATCACACACACAAAACCATATGTAAATAGCACCATGCGTACACAACACCACATATCCAACATGTACATATCACCATATATACCTGGAACTGCATATGCAACATCATATACAACATGCATACAACATCATATGTGCACAATAATAAATATGCAAAATTACACATCACCATAGATAAAATCACTAAATATACAACATGAACAACATATACAAAAAAAATATCACTACACATCCATAGACCACACGCTGAACCTGGCAAGAAAACTTTCTTCTAGTGTCTTTCCACTATCCATGCTCACCCTAGCATGTCGCAGATCACACTACTTTCACTTCATTGATGTACCCTTTAGCATTACCTGTCCATAACATAAACATAGGCACAATACAAGCATGTAATATACTTTCATGTCCACATGATACTGACCTCATGGATTTTTCAGAGTTACTCTCCCCACTTGATTCCTCATCATACCAAGAACCTCTTCATGTCATTCACCTGCATAAGATATCATTCCTCCACAAGAATGATCCTTGAAAACCCTCACATACATACATACATACATATATATATATATATATATATATATATATATATATATATATATATATATATATAAGAATACATTGATCATGGTCATATGGGACATGACATACACCATACATATGCATATATAAACATCAACAAAAATCTCATAAGTCTATGATAAATTTACTAGATATCTATAAATACTGAGCTATTAAGATAACTTCCTTATTTGTGCAGAACATGCACAACGTTGAGAACAAAAATTCCCAACATAGCCAAGGTATCTAACACCTCATTCTTTTAAAAAAAATTTGTTTCCTTTCTCATGTCTGTACTGCCACCATACATTTACCACAATGAACCCAACCAATCCAACTGAATGTCATACTCTTATCTTCTGTTGCGCTTACTCATGCACCAAGCTTCACCCAAGTCTTTCATTACCTATTGGGTACCAAAAATATCTCCCAGATATCCATCAATTTTCCTCTTTCCCAAATGATCCCTAAGACTCTCAAACAAAATGCAAGAACAATAAACAAACAATAATAAATCCATGAAAACCAAAAGCAATACGACACTGCAACAAAGTGGAAAGGCCTTGCACCAGACATAATAAAAATCACAAATCAAGCACAAGCAAATCACAAAATATCAAAATCAAAAGACTAGAAACAAACACAATGACTCAATCCCCATGGTTCCCAAGGAAATCTCAACATGAGAATTCTTCAATATCTCATAATAGTCTCTCTTTCCATGTAATCCCTGCATCATACTACCATAAAAACATAAATATATGTGAATAAATAAACATACAACATACTATTTACCTTACCTTGTTGTGCCAAGCATGATGACCTGTAACTGAACACACATATCAACCATATGTACCAAACATCAAGACAACATATCTATCAATTCTAAATCAAATTTTACTCAGACTAACAACCATGTCATAACCAAAAATCAACTCGCATTGATCGATCATAATACATATTGCTACAACTATCACCTACTTACACTTAAGTATATACCAACTATCTCAACACATGTGTTAGCACAACCATCTTAAAGAAATATCATTCCTTCATGCACTATTATAGATACAAACTCATATCATGCAATTAATTAAACATTCAAACAAATTTCAAACATACCATGATAAATATATCAACTAGATGACATAATCAAACACTCAAAACAGTCAAGCACCAAGTATATGACATAAGAAAACTCATACATCAATGTATCTTGAGGGAGGCTATCTTGTCTGCACAATCAATCTAGATTAACACAATATAACTTCACAATACCTCAAATCAACATAAATAAGATCAATATATCCATAAAAGTAACCAACTAACATGTTTAGATCATAAACTCATAATCAATTGTCATTCATACATAACAATCACATATCCACAGTCAGCCTAAATTAGTACAATACGATATCACAATTATATCGATTCATATATGAACTTAATAACCCTAACCAACTACATAAGCCAATTGAAGGAAATATGATATATATAACATCAAGATCTTAATGAAAGAACCCTAATCATCAAGTTACTAGCATATACCACAACAAGCTATATATCATGCTCATCAACAACATGTAACCTAATTATCAAGATAACTACCATACCACAACAATAAATTAACATATAACATGCTCATCAACAATGTATAACGTAGTCATTGAGCTAACTACAAGTTAACATATTCATCAATGACATATAACATAATAATTAAGTTAATACCATGCTTGACTAACCGACAAATGTACATATGATCACACTAATTAACTAGCATTTATCATGTATGTAACCATAACATCAATAGAATGGAAAACATATAAGTAACCCTAATGCTTACAACAACCATAAATCACATACCTACATTCCAAGCATACAACTTGTATGAAGATCTACTCTTGCCTAGAGGTCCAATGTTTCAAATTCACTTTGATGATTTGCATCTCCTACCCTATCTCCTCCAACATAGCATCATAACATACCAATATCATCATGATGTCCTGATTACGTAAAATTACCTTATGCAAAACAACCTCAACCAAACCAATGAAAACTTGACCATATGCACCCACTTTACATGTATATCCAATCATGAACGACTAATGCATGTTCAAAATATAACCTCACACAAGCAAGCATACATGGAAAAAATGCTAGAATGACCAATATGTGACTAGCATAAACAATAAATGCATGTACAATATGTAGAAGCATGTAAGAAATAATGCACAGGCAATACATAAGCGAGAACAACACACACTCATTCATACATTCATGACAACATATTGACAACAACACCATAAGCACTTCCATGGTGACACCACTACCACCATGGTCAACACAACATGGATGCATAAACCACATACAACATGGGTATGAAAACGTATAAGAAATTTACATAAAAGCATGACCAACACACCTCCCATCCAGTCCAAGGGTTTAACCATGCTCTGATACTACTCTGTAATACCCTCTTCCCACATCTACCCAAGTAACCGGCCAACTAAGGTAAACATGTGACGAGAGGCTAATAATATGAGATTCAACCTCCTAGATGACCTTAAGGAAGTGGAACTGATGGAAACACCAAAAACACACCTTACACTACCTCATTGACATCCCTAGGGGGTAACCCAGCCTCCCAAGGCCCTTTTCCCTGAGGGGCGAGTGATTTTTTTCCCATTTGAGGTTGATCCGTGGGATTGTAAGAGAATGGGGGCGGCTCTAGACCCTAGAGCCTTGGGCTAGCCTTGGCAAGGTAATGGCACAAGCCCAAACAATAATTTTTCCGCTTGTAGCTCTAGGATTTGAGCCACATTTTCAGCCCATAAGCCCAGGTCACTGCCCAGAACTTCCTGTAACTTTAGGAGAGGGTAAATAACATTAAAAAAAACATATGGAAGCAATCACATGATGAGGAAATCATCCTACCCCACCCATCCATGATAGGAATTTTGTCAAACATGTCACAAACATAACATCTACAGGTCTAAACAACATATATAAACAAAGGGGTCTCTTTCTTATCTGAGAATGGCTAATAAGCATTGATCCCCTACATTATAAGCTATCATTTAATTAATTTAACGATAGATATGTTGTCCATTCCTTTACAAGTAAAAACATGGAGAGAGCCATACCTCATCATTGTCACAATACATGCTTATAACCAACATAATACCAATAGAAGTACCATGTATACATCAACAATAGAATCCATATATAGACCAGTGCATATACACATCAAATACCAAGGCAATGAAACTTTCATTAATGAATGTAAGAACCAACCTAGAATGGGACTTCCACGTTCCACCCGACCATAGACATGGTTGAGCCAAATCTCACTTCAGCTATTCACCCCCATGCCATATTCCAGGCATGAATGTGGGACTTTATCAAATACATCAATCAACACCAAACTAGGGCTCAAGAGGCCATATCGTCTCAACCCCAAACCAGTGATTCCACCTCATGGTCATACATCACTAACCATCATAGATTGATCTCTATCCAAGCTGCTCCAGGGCTCCAGAGTGTTTGTTCCAACTAGGGCTTCCAGGACTAGTAACTCAACCCCAACTATTATAGGGCTTCCAGAGTGTTTGTCCAACTAGAGCTTCTAGGACTAGTAACTCAACCCACCTAGGGCTTCCAGAGTGTTTGTTCAACAAAGGCTTCTAGGACTAGTAACTCTGCCCACAATTTTATGTTGATCTTCCAGAGCATTTGTCCAACCAAGGCTTCTAGGAACTAATAACTCATCCCAAAAACTAAAGGAATCATGAGAACCAACCAGAAAAAATCAATGGAAATAAACCCATAATCACCATGGTTATCCAGGAAATGGAAAGGCTAGGAAAATCCACATGCATACCCATGCATGCCAAAACTAGTGAGGAAAGCATACATTCAACTCGGTACCTGCACTCAAAACATGTTGTAGATGCTGATATTGATGTCCTCTTCCACTTTCCTTCTTTACCTTTGCTTTCTTGATAAAAATATCCAAGTATGCCACATTGTACAAGAGTGATCCAAGAATACACTAAGTGCTCAAGAGTATGTGAGAGAGAGAGAGAGAATAATGAGAAATCCAAAACTAAACTGACCAAGCCTTCCCCACTGATCCTCAGAAGCATTTTTGTTAATCAGACCTCTAATTTCTTCTTTTTCCATTATTTTCATTCAATTTCCTCCTCACATGCAACCTATGACCTTTCACCTTCCTTTCTCCTAATTTCCATTATTTTCATAAATAAAATTCCAATTAATGCCTCATGCCTTTCCAAAGCCTTTTCATTTTCATTAGCCATAATAACCGAAATGAACACCCATTAGCATTTTTTTCCCACCATTCAGCTTGGAATACATGTCCCATCACCATGGTCTTATACATATTTTTACATGTATTTTTACCAAGGTTGTTACAAAAGAAGATTGGGAAGATAACACATTGCAGGAAGTTGAGGAGCAATTTTCCAGTTAAATAACATAGGAAACTCCGAGGATGAAAGAGAAATATTTGAAAAGACCAAGAGAAAAAATATCCCCAACGAGATCGTAGTTGCAGAAGAAAACATTCAAAGTTTTTAAGAGAAGAAAATATATGAATGTTGAGGAAGAATCATAATAAGTTCAAACTTCTGAAGAACCTACTATAGCCATACTTTCAGAAGAGTTTGAATTCTCATTATAGAAAATTGGAGAAACCACCATGGATTACCCTTATTATCCTTCTTCTTCAGGACAACAGATTATTTTTAGAAATTTGTTAGAAGGAAAACGAAGCATTAAAAACTTCAACATATGCAGAGTTCTGGAAACAATATTCCACAACTGAGACTAGATTACTTTATGCCTTCGATAGTGAAACATGAAAATTCTAGTTATCATTTTTGGAACCAAATATCCCTCTACCTAAGATTATTGGAGATTAAAAAACCTCTGTATTTACATTTGATACTAAAAATATACATCCTATAGATCAAATTGATCTTCACAAAAAATCTAGAGAAATGATCTACACATCATTGAAAATTTCTGCCATGGAAACATCCAAGTTATAAGAATCTCTGAACAATATTCAATCTCAGATGAAGCTAGAAAATGTCTTCTCTAGCTAAGGATGCTAAGATTAAGGGGTTAGAAGACATGGTTTTGAAATTAGGTTTGAATCTTAAATATGTTAAGGAATTTGAAGAAATAATGAAAAGAAAAAAATGCAGACATTCAAGCACTGAGGAAACAACTAAAATTACTAACAACTGAACACCCTCAAGAACAGGAAGTAGGTCAGCTAGAGAAGGAAAAGGAAAACGTGGTTCAAATGGTTGCGGAACTGAATGTACAGATTCAAAATATGGAGAAATTAATAAAATAAAAATAACTTCAGATCCACAACGGAGCAGGGACATATACAACAACAATAGAAACAAAATCTACTAGCTAGAATCCAACAAAACAGTTATCCAAAGCTATGGAAGACCTATCATTGAATGATAGGGAGATTGAGAAGCTGAGAGTTCAGTTGGAGAAGGTATTGGATTATAAAATAAAAGATGATAATGCATATCTTGCTGAAGTACAGAAAAACTTTAGATTAACTAAGCAACCCAAAAAATATGAAAATGAATCATTAGTATCCCAGACATTATCTGAAGCCAAATAAAAAATATGGATTGATATTAATTCAACCATAATTGAACTATGAAAAACTATTGAAATCATTTTTGAACAGGAGGACTTGGTGACAAGATCAAAGGTAGCCATCACATAAATCGAAGAATATTTAGATCACAAGCGAGGATAAGCAACCCAAATAATTAAAGTGCTAAATTCTAAAAAAAAGGAATAAATGGAAGAACTAGGATTTGAAGACATGACTAATACATTCCTAGAAGTAAGAAGAGTTAAAAAAAAAGAACTTAATGTTACAGTTAGAAAATAAATGTCAAAACTTAGAAGTATAGGTGAAAAGTTTCATAGAAAATTTAATGTTTTACGCTAGAAAGGACTTCCATTTCTAAGAGATTCTAGTGGCCAATTGATTCCACTAGAAAATTACCAGCAAGTATTGCATGAGATAGCAGCAGTTAGGAAAAAAAATCAAATTGAAAGGGATCATTAGTGGTAGTGCATTCATTGAAGGCCTAGAATATTATATTTTTATCTAACATGAAATTCAACATTTTTTCATTACTAGGCCAACTTTTTAGAAGTACACACAGGTGGATGAAGCGTATAGAAAAGTAACAAAGTTTTCCATTCCAAATGATTAAATATAGGATAAATTACTAAAACTCATCGAGTAAAACATAATCCAAAATTTAAGCAACCAGTTGCAGTGAAAGAAGGACCAGATAACAAGATAACAGGAGCAGAAAGTAGAGAATTCAGTTTGAAGCAATAGCCATCAAACAACACCCTCAAATTGTGTGTTGATTACTCAAAGAAGTTCAGAACAATTATTTTTGTGTTATATTTTTGTAAAATCCAAATTAGTTTTGGATAATATTTTGTTTTGTAAAAAGAATTAACCCAGATCTAGATATTTTTGAATTACACTCTATAAGTATTTTATAATACGAAGAAATAAAGGTTGAACCCTTGTGATGATCTAGTAACACTATTGTACTACTATGAAAATTTCTGAAGATAATCATAGGATTTTGACTTCATTCTTAATAGATTTTCTGTTCATATGAGTCTTTATAGTTATTCATTTATGTTTTTCATAATATATTTCTGCATATATTCAAAGTAACATAGGAGTTAGGGCAAGGCTATATTGACTATAAATATCTCTCAAACCCACTATGAAGTTATAATCATTATGGAGATTAATTAACTAAAAAATATGTTTAAGTTAGTTCCTCTACATCTTTTAATTGTTGCCTTCTGTCATCTTTTGAACATATATTGTTTGGTTGTAGAATTATTTTGCATGCATCAACTGTATCTGATTAATTAAATATTTATATTGGATGTTTGATTATCACATATCTTCTTATTTTCCACTTTCAAACTCATTTAAAATATGTATGTTGTTATGAATGAAAATAAGCCCTTTGAACTTCTCAGAAATATTTATATTTTACAAGTGTTAAAGTTTCAATACATTGGTCATCCAATTCAATTAAAACCCTACTTATATGCTTTGGCACAATTCCCCAACCTGGATCTATCTACAAAGATACAACAGATGCCACTGGATTTATCCACCTACACCGTGAGGAATTTTATTGTCTCCTAGTCTCTAGGCTTTACCATATATCTTGCCATTCACCGGTCAAGGATTCCTAGGCCTAATTGAGACTCCACCTTCTAGGCTTTACTGTATATCCTTCCATTCACTGGCCAAGGATTCCCAAGCCTGATTGATGGAATGCGCCTCTATGCTTTACCGTATATCTTGCCATTCATCAGTCGAGGATTCGAAGGCCCACCAATGCACAGAATATCTAGATTTACCGCAACCCACAGTCTGGTTCAGGGGTTACTAGGCCAAGGATTTATTATAATCCATAGTCTAATTCAAGGATCACTAGACCATGTTTTCTTTATTTCAGAGACCACCTCACTCAGTTTCGAATCCATCCAGAAATCCAGCTCAACCAAAACATGAGAACCCCATCACACCATGGCTATCTCGAAATGGAAAAGAAAGGTTGAAAAACATTGTCACGCCTGGAAAAACCCATGCTAATGGAAACAAGAGAATGAAGAACATACATGAATACCCATGCATGCCAAAACTAGCAAGTAAATAATACATGCAACTCGATACTTTCAAATAATCTCATTGTAACCGCTTGATCCTGCTCTTTCTTGCTTGATCTTTGCTTCCTATTTCCTTTTTTTTTTTTCTTGATCTAGTGTTGAAGCGCTCCAAGAAAACACAAAGTGTCCAATAGTGTGATAGAGAGAGAAAATAGAGAGAGAGATCCAAAACTGAACTGAAAAAAGGTTACACTAACAAAAGGTACCTGCTACCGCTCAAAATAGCAAGGGACCTAAAAGGGACTCCTAAAGGGACAACTACTAGATCAAGGGAAATGATGGAGACTTAGCCCACTATCACCTTAGCTAAGGCTGCCTACTCTTTACAGACTTTCACCGATGGGAGGAGAACCAGTATATAGGAAGTCACTTATGAAGGATGGATCAAAAAATAGATGTGAAGTGACCTCAATAATCCTTTTCATAGAATAGGATTAAGAATGGAGCTTGATTTCACTTTAATAAAGGTACACTATTTTATGGGAAAAGGAGGATAGGATTTGAGGGTTAGGTTAGAGGAATATGATTTGAAAAGGAGCTTCCCAATCCCTATAATCCTTATAGAATTTTGATTCCCAAGTAGTCCTTGATGAATTATCTTTGATAAGGAATGGTACCACACATGGCCAAGTGGACCCAATTTAGGTTAAAGGGGTGGATTTTAGCAATAGATGATAATATTGAACTAAAGAAGGCGAGGGAAAGGATCAATACAAGAATTTTCACTTAAAGGTGTCAATTTGATCCCATGAAGTGCAAGCCTTGGGAACACCAAGGAAAAGTTTGATCTTAGACCTAGGGCTTGGGATATATCACAATCCCACCATCGTAATTTCTCCAAATTTTAAGGAGACATTTAGGACACACCATTGTAACAGGGGCTAGGAGATTGAACTTTTTATAGGGCTACTTTGTCAGGAAATTCATGCCCTAGGTGTCCCAATGTGGCTAGACCTAGAAGAGAGAGAAAATGGTGAAGAAATAGGTTTAAAGTGACCACCGTTTGATGGATGAATGCCTAATTCCTCTTGGGGATATGGAGTCAAGGATAATTATGAATATGGATCTCGTTTCTTGTTCAAGGAGGCTCTCCAAGTCAACTTCATCCAATGTTAAGGGAAAGAGAAGAAAAGTGGCCTTAAAAGTGTTTATACTTTGTTTCATATGGAGGAGGATTATCGAGATAAATTCGATCTATAGGATGATTCGTTCACCAAACATTTCCCTTACATAGAGACAATCTAAATAGAAACCTAATTCCACATTGGTGTCATAAATGCGTGCAACAATTAGCCCTAAAATAACAAAAATATCATGATCAATGTATGCAAAAAAATGAAAGAAAATAAAATTAAAGTTGTACTTACATGTAAGAGAATATATCCAACCACAAACACATTTTGAATATAAGAAGCTCCAAGATAAGGAGACCTAATCCACACATCAAAATTCATCCATGATCCAAAAGTATCCTCCAAGGAAAAAGTGTGAAGTTCTCAAGGAAGAGAATGATCCAATTCAAGTGATGATACAAAATGAATTCATATAACTCCTATTTATACACTTATTAGGAATTCAAATTACCTATTTGGGCCTACATTAGCCCTTATTATAAAATAATGTGAAAATTAACTAAATTTTTGTGACAATTCCACCAAACTAGCTCACAAATAAAATAATAAGCCTCTCAAGAGGTCAAATGATAATCTACGCATGTCTTAGGGACCTCTAAGAGGCCTGATGAGGTCCATAAGTGCCATAATGATGAATGGGACCCTCAAAAGTGATGGGAAATGGTTTTTCCCCTTTTTCTCCAAACAATAAACCTATGGTGCTCCTAGTGGGTGTGGGGGCATACTAATAGCCTCATGGGTCTCCAAGTGAGTCGAAGATGCATGTAGACCATATGTAAGGGCTCAGGTGATGGAATAAATTATTTCATATCAATGTACAAGTCCTGGGACACCTACCAAGTGCGTGGTTCACTTGTGGGGCCAAATGGGCATAATGTTCCAGATGCATCTTCCTCGTCCAAAAGGTGGATCTTGAGAAATATCTGAACATATCTTGGGATCCACGGAGTGTTTTCTACTATTGTGGAGGTCATGGCTCTCTACACACACCCCACACATGCCAATGTAACCCTTTGGAGGGTTAGGACCCCGTATAGGGAGACCAAACCCAGAATGGACACCATCTGTAATCCTACATAAGACCCAATGTGTCCCCTAGAACTCCAGCACAAAAATAATTAAAGTAATCATGTAAAAGAGCTTACAAACCATGGATAACAAGTGTACACTTCATAATTTCATGCCCTTCCATAGTGGGATTTGGCATGTGATAATGTCTCCATGCTCCAAATGGGGTTAGCCAAGTACCTTATTAGGTGGTTTCTACCTTTAGAGAGGGATAGTGTGTTTGAGGTACATCCGTCAAATGGTGGTGGCATGTGATAAGGAGGTGAATGGAATGGGGAGTGAAAGGGGAAATATTGGGCCACATATTGAGGTACAAGGGTAGTTGTAATAAAGGAAGCCCACACATGGGTATATAATGTATAGGAGGGAGAAATCATGGTACACGAGGTACCCCAACCTTGATTTTTCCACCCTTCTTTATATGCCTTTTGAATTTTATGATTTTTATTTTTTTAACTACTCGGGGATTAAGGATAAGATAATCATGTGCAAGATATAGCAGTGAATAAACCATTTTTGGTAGGGTGGTTCATTTCCCTCCAGGGGTTGGGACAATCATGGGTTCCTGAATGATAAAGGAGGCTCATCTAGTGCCTATGGAACCAAGGTGATGGCCATGGGTATGGGGTAGAGCTCATGCATTGGATTTTTCCCACGTGCTAATTATGTTTGTCTCGACCATATTTTTCATCTTATGGTACATATTATTGTTGAATGTGGCCATTTATTCTTTTAATTTTTCTTTTTAGCTGCTTCAACCTCTGTAGCATCATTACAAGCCTGACTCAAAGTGGGGGAAAATGGAAGGGGAGGCTAACCCTATGTGGACCCGGTGGAGAAATGTGGACTCGAGTGGGAAATATGATGAATGGGGTTATACTAAACTGAAGGGGAGTGATATATATGGATGAGGGAGCGGGACCACGCAACCAAAATCAAGGTTTCCCATGTAGTCCCACCCTAAAACCCAATGGTCAGTAAAGGAGATCACACAGGACTATGATCCAAGGGTAACATCGAAAATAGGTCTAGGGGACATAAGCATATACCTATTCCACTCTTTCTGTACAATCCCCCCGTTAATCCATGCCCATAAGTGTCCATGATAATAAAACTCAATACTTAATTACCAAATGACAAGACACACCTTGAGGTTCAGGAAACCCACCTTCAAACACGTGATTATGACATATGGGTGAAGGACCACATGGCTGGATTAGGTGGCAGAGAAATGACACAACGAGGACCATCTTGGAGAATTTTTTTCTCCTATGGATATCACCCACGAAGTGGTGGGTAACATCTAGCTCCAACTAGGATGTGATCTCTTGAAGAAGTGGGAAAAGCTACTTGAATTAGGAGGTCACGAGAACTCTGACAATATCTTGGTCACCGCAGACCTGTTACCTTCACATATGAACGACTAAATCCATGGGGTGACATATTTTTCACGGTGTCTTATGATCAGCCATGCTTAATGTCAAGCAGTAAAATCAACAAGTAATACAAATATGCAGGATTTAATCTAAATGTAGCTAATCTATCATGAGAAGTATCATACGAAAATAATTCTAATGCAAAAATAAACATGCAATGCATCCTACTCTAACATGCATATGGTGTGAAACTAATATTAAGTGTAATCATAAAGCCAGTGCAACCAACATATCGTCATATCAATATAAATCTGTCTTCCTGTATGATTACTTATGTATCAAATCCCAAAACATATGTGAATACAATTATTTGGAGGATGAAGCAGGTGGGAGGTGGGAAAATATGACGCCCACGCATGGATTATCACGTGAGAAGAGGTAAGAAAAGGATGTAATCAAATCCATGAGATATTCTCTTCTAAGCAAAATATAGAGATTTCAATGATTAGGCTCATAAATTTTTGATGGATGGAAACCTCGGGCATATTATTTCGATTATCATTTATGTCATATTTTATTTATTCAATAGGGTTATGATTAGTAGGAAAGGGAGACTGTTGATATGGAGAAGCACAAGCAAGTTACCCATGATGATCACACCAAAAATGGGAGATTATCGATTGATCATGATCCTGAGGGGGTGCCTAAGAAGATAAATTATATACAATGAGGGGTTCTTCCTTGAAACCATACTCAAAAGGGTGAAAGGGCTCATGGTCACTCGAGATAATTTTAAAAGGGGTGAGGGAATCACTTGTGGAATACTTGAGGTGGCGAACAAGAGGATAAGGCAAAGGGGAGGGTGAAGTATTATATTCAACAAATTTTAACTCCTCAAAATAATCCTTTTCATGTAAGGGAAAATAATGATCCTTCTTCTCAAGGGTATCGATGGATATGTCATCATAAATAATGAGTAAGAGAAAGGGGATATCACTCTCAACCTAATCTTCCTTGTTGGTATCATAAATGGGATCACAATCAAATTGAGTACCAATAATTTCCCATTTACCCTTTTCAATGTGGAAGTAATCTTCAATGTCATCTTTAAAGGGCATAATGGGAGCACCTTCCTCAGGGTTCTTAGAAGGAGATTCATTGACAGTAGTATCCTTGATAAAGGTAAGGTTAGTCTCAAGTTCACTTTCCATGGACTCACCCTTCCCAACACACGTGTTCTCAAAATCATCCTTTTCATCATGTGGACCCAAGGAGGACTCATCATCCCATTCATCACTTAGGTTCTCAAGGTCTCGATTATTCTCGATGAAGGTTTCCCCTTGATTATTCAATGCGAGGGATACTTTAAAAATTCTAAGAAAGCCATCAACAAAATCCTCAATAGACAAGATGCTCCTAGGTCCGTGATTTTGAAACCATGAGTTATGACCATAGAAAAAGTTAAATAATAACAACATAAGGACATCCTGGTGGACCAATTTTTCCTTTGAAGTATGTGAATTAAATCTCTCCGCATGGTTAATTGCGGAGCTTGGGTCACCATCAAACATGGGTACCCCACGTACCATCCTTCCTACGACATGATTCAGGTGCTTAGGGATGTTGGAAATGTACAAAGCAGGAAATTTATAAAATAAATACAACCTATTTTAGATATACATGAAAAATATGTGGGAGTTTCCAGTGTGAATTTGAAAATGCCTAGAAAAATACTTGCTTCACCCTACAAGCATTAACCTCAAATTTCAATGAATAACTAGGGCTTTGGTATTCCAATGGAGTCATAAATAATGATATGTCAATGTGTCATATGGGGAAAAAAACACACTTGTGTCCCCAGAAACAACGCCAGAAATGTTACCACTCAAACTAGTAGGGGACCTTAAAGGGACTCCTAAAGGGACAACTGCTAGATCAAGGAAAACGATGGAGACTTAGCCCACTGTCACCTAAGTTAAGGCTCCCTAATATTTACAAAATTTTATCGATGGGGGGAGACCCGGTATATAAGAAGTCTCTTATGAAGTATGGATCAAAAAATAGATGTGAAATGACCTCGATAATCCTTTCCCTAGAATAGGATTGAGAATGGATATTACTTGATCTTTAAGCAAGGTACAAGACTTTCTAGGAAAAGGAGGTGAGGATTTGAGGGTTAAGTTAGAGGAATGTGATTTGAAAAGGAGTTTCCCAATCCCTATAATCCTCATAGAACTTGGATTCCTGAGTTTTCCTTGAAGAATTCTCTTTCATAGGGAATGGGACCGCACGTGGCCAAGTGGACCCAACCTAGGTTAAGGGGATGGAGTTTAGCAATCGATGATAGTATTAACCTAAACAAGGCTAAGGAAAGGATCAATACAATAATTTTCACTTAAAGGTGTCAGTTTGATCCTGTGAGGTGCTAGCCTTGGGAACACTGGTGCAAAGTTTGATCTCGGACCTAGGGCTTGGGATATCTAACAATCCCACCATCATAATTTCTTCAAATTTGGATGAGACCTTGAGGACACACCAACGAAGCAGGGGCTAGGAGATCAAACTTTGTCTAGGGATACTTTGTCGAGAAATTGATGCCCTGGGTGGCCCAATGTGGCTAGACCTAGAAGAGAGAGAAAATGGTGAAGAAATAGGTTTAAAGTGACCAAAATTTGATGGATCAGTGCCTAATTCCTCCTGGGGATATGGATTCAAGGATAATTACAAAGAAGGATCTTGTTTCTTTTTCAAGGAGGCTCTCAAAGTCAACTTCGTCCAATGTTAAGGGAAAGAGAAGAAAAGTGACCTTAAAAGCATTTATACTTCATTGCAGATGGATGAGGCTTATCAATATAACTTCGATCTCTAGGAAAATTTGTTCATAAAACATGGCCCATACATAGAGACAAGCTAAATAGAAACATAATTCCATATTGATGTTGTAAATGAATACAACAATTAGCCCTAAAATAGCGAAAATATCATGATCAATGTATGCAGAAAAATTAAATAAAGTAGCATTAAAATTGGACTTACATGTAACAGAATATATCCAACCATCAACGCATCTGCAATATAAGAACCTCCAAGATAAGAAGACCCAATCCACACATCAAAATTCATCCATGATCGTAAAATATCATCTAGGGAAAAAATGTGAAGTTCTCAAGAGAGAGAATGATCCAATTCAAGTGATTATACAATATGAATTCATCTAACTCCTATTTATACACTTATTAGGAGTTATAAATACCTATTTGGGACTACATTATCCCCTAAAATAAAACAATGTGTAAATTAACTAAATTTTGGTGACAAGCCCACTAAACTAGATCACGAATGAAATAATAAGCCTATCAAGAGGTCAAATGATAATATATGCATGTCGTAGGGCCCTACCAGAGGCCTTATGAGGTCCATAAATTCCATAATGATGAATGGGATCCTCAAAAGTGATGGGCAAGGCGGTGGCCCCTTGTTCTCCAAACAATAAACCTGTGGTGCTCCCAATGGGTGCGGGGGTATACTAATAAACTCATGCGTCTCCAAGTGAGTCTAAGATTCCTCTACGCCATCTATAAGGGCTCAAATGATGGAATAAATGATTCCATGTCAATGTAAAATTCCTGGGACACCTGCCAAGTGTGATGTGCACCTTTGGGGCCAGCTGGGCATAGTGTGCCAAATGCATCTTCCTCCTCCAAAAGGTGG
This sequence comes from Pinus albicaulis, assembly GCA_034641835.2. Classification (NCBI taxonomy): domain Eukaryota; kingdom Viridiplantae; phylum Streptophyta; class Pinopsida; order Pinales; family Pinaceae; genus Pinus; species Pinus albicaulis. The sequence continues at coordinate 797,482,634 of CM076574.1, forward strand.
ATCTCGAGCAATCTATGAACATCTTTGGAGATCCATGGAGTTTTTTCCACTATTGTGGAGGCCCATGGCTCTCTACACATACCCCACATTTCCAATGTATCCCTCTAGAGGGTTAGGACCCCGTATAGGGAGACCAAACCCAGATGAACACCATTTGTAATCCTGCATAAGATCTAATGTGTCCCCTATCCCTCCAGCACAACAAATCATTAAAGTAATAGTGTAAAATAACTTACAAACCATGGAAAAAAAGTGGACACTTCGTAATGGCATGCCCTTCCATAGTGGGATTTGACATGTGCTAATGTCTCTAAGCTCCAAATGGGGTTATCCAAGGACCTTCTTAGGTGGTTTCTACCTTTAGAGAGGGATAGTATGTCGGAGGTATATCCGTCAAATGGTGGTGGCATGTGATAAGAAGGTGAATGGAATAGAGAATGAAAGGGGAAATCATCGGCCACATATCGAGGTACAGGGGTAGCTGGAAGAAAGGAAGCCCACACCTGGGTATATAATGTATAGGAGGGAGAAATCATGGTACATGAGGTGCCTCAACCTTGATTTTTCCACCCTTATTTTTATGCCTTTTCCTTTTATGATTTTTCTTTATTTAACTTCTTGAGGCTCAAGGATAAGAGCATGATGTGCAAGATATAGTAGTGAATACCCCCTTTTTGGTAGGGAAGTTCATTTCCCTCCAAGGGTTGGGACACTCACGGGTTCCTGAATAATAAAGGAGGCTCATCTACAGCCTGTGGAACCAGGGTGATGGCCATGGGTATGGGGTATATCTCATGCATTGGATTTTTCACACGTATTAATTATGTTTGTCCCAACCATATTTTGCATCTTGTGGTACATATTCCTCTTAAATGTGGCCATTTTTTATTTTACCTTTTCTTTTTAGCTGCTTCAACCTCCAAAGCACCATTCCAAGCCTAGCCCAAAGTGGGGGCAAAGGGAAGGGGAGGTTAACCCTATGTGGACCTAGTGGAGAAATGTCGATCCAGGTAGGAAATATGATGAATGGGGTTATAATAAAGAGAAGGGGAGTGATATATGTGGATGCGGGAGCATGACCACGAAACAAAAACCAAGGTTTCCAATGTAGTGCCACCAAAAAAACCAAGGGTCAGTAAAGGATATCCCACGGGACTAAGATCCAAGGGTATCATCCAAAATATGTGTAGGGGATAAAAGCACAGACCTAGCCCAATATTTCCATCGAATCCCCGCATTAATCCATGCCTAGAAGTGTCCATTATAAGAAATTCAATATTTAATTACCAAATGAAAAGACACACCTTCAGGTTTGGGAGGCCCACCTTCAAACATACGATCATGACAGATGGGTGAGGGACCATATGGTTGGCTTAGGTGGCGGAGAAATGGAAGAACGAGCTAGTTGGTGGCGGAAACGAGTTGCTCGATGCCAGCTGAGGACCATCTTGGAGAAATTTTTTCTCATAGGGATATCACCCACGAATTGGTGAGTAACAATACCAATTGATCCTCATAAACATTTTTAATAATGAGGCCTATATTTTATTCATTTCCATTGTTTTTTCTTCATTTTACTCCTCACATGCAACCTGTGACCTTTCACCTTCCTTTTCTCTTAATTTCCATTATTTTCATAAATAAAATTGCAATTAATGTCTCTTGCCTTTTCAAAGCCTTTGTCATTGGATTTTCCAATTTCCTTAGCCATAATAAACCAAATGAACACCCACACTAGGATGTCCTTTCCCAACATTCAACTTGGAATACATGTCCCATAACCTTGGTATTATTTTTCCTTTATTAACGTTATTACATGGATTTTCACCAGGGTTGTTACAGAACCCTCCCCCTTGGGGGAACACCATCCTTGGTGTTCAATGACACCTAGAACTAACAAAACCACTGAAAATTGAACATACTATCCATGGAGATTTATAACACATCTCGTTGCAGTATTTACAATGACATCCTACTGAAAACATGACAATCATACCGTTTACTAGAGTCTTATAACACAACTCATTACGGTATTTACAATAAAAACCACATATACTTGTGTACATTTCTTCAATTAACAAATAACCATACTGTCTATGGATCTTTATAAATCCATCTCAATACAATATTTACATTAATATACACATATGCACATTTTATAAACCAACAAATAAAATTATATGATGCCTACATCTGAACCAAGGGAATCCAAAGGCTCACACCTCCATCCTCAAAAGTTATACCAAGAATCACCTCCTTCCCAGGAAACCTAGAATCCACTATCAAATTCAAAGCTGCATCTAATGTCTAGCGCTATGATCATGTGCCACTTTTCCTCTTAGTGAACAGTTATCAACTCATTGTTCTAGGTCACATTCGCAATGTGCACCTACACTTGACATACAACACATACACCTACATCCAGTGTACAACAAAACACATACACCTGCACCCGGTGTATGACACAACACAATACATACACCTACACCCAATGTATAGCACATGTCATTATACCACGACTATGCAATGCACATACACTATACCACACTTACACAAAACAACATGTACAACATGAACAAAATACCACATGTGCACAACGCAGCATGTACGACATGCACACAATACTGAATGTAGAACAATACCACATATACAACATGTACACAGTACCACCTGCACAACATGTACACATCACCATCTGCACAACGCCACATTGTACACAACACCACATGCATGACATGTACACAACACCAAATGCACGACATGTACACAACACCACATGCACAACATCTACATAGCACCACCTGCACACAAGACCCCATGTACAACATGTACACGACACCGCATGCACACAACGCCACATGTATAATCATACAAACAACACCACATGTGCATAGCACCATATGTACAACATGCACACCACGCCATATGTACACAACACTGCATATGAAACATGCAAAAAACACCTTATGTACACAACACTACATATCCAACATGTGCACAACATTATATGTACACAACACCTCTTAAAAAACATGTACACAACACCATCTATACCACCCTATACTTAACATTGCATAAACAACATGTACACACACTATATATACACACCGCATGCACACAACATCACAGGTGTAACATGTACAACATATATACAACAATAGTACTGCACATCCATAGATCACTCACTGAATCTACCAAGCAACCCTACCTCTAGTGTCTTTCCACCATCCATGCTTGTCCCAACATGTCATAGATCATACTGCTTTCATCTCGCTGATGTATCCCTCAGTATTACCTGTCCATAACATAAACATAGACATAGTATAATATCATAATATCCATTCATATCCACACGATACTAACCTCATAGATATGCCAGGGTTATTCTTCCCACTTGTTTCCTCATAAATCAGGAACCCCTTCATGCCATTCACCTACATAAGATATCGTTCCCCCACGATAATGATTCTTGACAACCCTATTAGACAAAAACATACATACATACATATATACATATAAAAATCAACATAAAACAATCATGATCCTTGATGACCCTGTCAGAAAACAACACACACACACACACACACACACACATATATATGAACACTAGCATAAAAAAATCACGATCCGCGATGACCCTATCAGAAAACGACATACATGTATACATATATAAACATCATCATAATCATAATCACAACTTAATTACCAAATATCATAAGGTCTAGGTTAAGAGAACTCCCTTTATTCGTCCACACATGCACATCATTGAGAACAATATTTCCCAACATAGCCAAGGAATTTGATGCCTCAAATCCATTTACTCTACCTTTCCTGTTACCTTTCTCATGATTGTCCTACCATTTTCCATTTACCCCAATGAACTGCACCAGTCCAAGTGAATGTCATACTCTTGCCTTAAACTGTCCTTACTCATGCATCGAGATTCATCTGAGCCTTACATCACCGTTTGGTTTCATTTATCTCTCCCTGAACTCCTTAAATTTTTCTTTCCCAAATCAATTCCCAATATCCCCAAAACATAAAAGGTAAGAACAATAAACACACCATAAGAAAACCATGAAAACCAATAGCAATATGACACTACAAACAAAGTGATATGGTCATACACTAGATATAAACAAAACCCATAAATAAAGCTCAAACAAACAAAAAATATTGAAGGCAAAAACTAGAAACAAACACCATGATTCAATCCCCATGGTTCTCAGTGCTTCCAAAGGAAAGCTCAACCTGAGCCTTCTTCAAGATTTCATGGAAGTCTCTTTTCCATGAAATTTCATGTGTCATGCTTCCAAAAACCCAATGCATGTAACTATCAATGCATAAATAAATAAAGCAATATATCAGTTATCTTACCTTTTTGTTCCAAGTGTGTTGCCTTATAGTTGGACACATACGTGCCATCTCTCAGGGGACTCCAATTCCCTGACGAATCCAACCACAACTAGAAACCAATTGTTATACCTGTAAAATACATATTCATGAATATAGAACATATCCACATAATGTCAGACAAAATAGAGGTTAAAAAAGCTTCCTATATGCAAAGCACTTATTCGTTTGGAATTAGGGTTTCCAAACATAGCCAAAGTAATTCTTACCCAATTCCCTTCTTTACCTTGCTGCAATTGATTCTCATTAAGTGCTATCACATCACCCAACTATTAGTTATATAAAAAATCAACTATTACCTGGCCATGCTAATACCAAGCATGTTGTCCTACAAATGTTCACACATATCATTCACATGTTCCAAATATCAAGATATCATGTCTATTAATTTGAAATCATCCTTTATCAATACTAACAACCATGTCATAATTAATTCACAGTCAACAATCATAATACTACAACTAACACCTACTTACACTAAAGTGTATATCATGTATCTCAACACATAATGTGTTATTACCATCATCTTGAAAAAAGATCATTCCTTTAGGTAATCTTATAAACACATACTCATACCATGAAATTAATCAAACATTCAAACACCAAGAGACAAGATAAGCAACTCATACCTCAATGTATCTCAGGGGAGGGTATCTTTTCTACACAATAAATCTAGATTAGCATGATATAACTTCACAACACATCAACTCAAACATAAATAACATCATTATGTTCATATCAGTAACTATCTAACATGTTCACATCATAAACTCATAAACAATTGTCATTCATGCATAACAATCACATATGCACAAGTCAGTCCATATTAATATGACACAACATCACAAGTATATCATTGCATACCTGAATTTCATAACCATAACCATCTACGCAGACCAACCCAGGTCAAAATGATACATACAACATTAAGATCTTAATGAAATAACCCTAATCATCAATTTAAATAACATATAACAACAATAAGTTAACATATATCATACTTATCAACAAAATATAACATAATAATCAAGTTAAATATCATATAAAAACAAAAAGTTAACATATAACATACTCATCAAAAACATATAACATAATCATCAAGTTAACTAACATAAAACAACAACAACAATTCATATAACAAAAATTTACTACCATGCATGACTATCCGACACATGTGCATATGACCACACTAACCAACTAGCATCTATCATGCATGTAACCACAACAACAATAAAATCACAAGCATGTACATAACCGTAATTCCTATAACAACCATTAACCTATATACCTATATACCTACCGTACAAACATGTATGATGATATTCTCTTACCCCGAGGTCTTGTGCTACAATTTCGCTTTGATGATCTGTATCTCCTACTCTATCTCAGCCAACACATTAACATCATAACATACTAATAGCATCATGATGAACTAATTTCATACAATGACCTCATTCATGACAAACCTCACCATGACAATGCATGCATAACAACATGTAAACACTGACATTCATAACCAAACACATCCCAACAACATGACAACACAATTGTAACAATGACCACTACCATGGATACATAACAAGAACATATCAAACCTAAATGCATACATGACAAAAATATTCTTCCCATCCAGCCCAAGTGTTGAACCATGCTTTGATATTTCTTTGCGGTATCAGGTATCACCCAAAGAGAAAAAAGACTAGACACCACCCAAAGAGAATGAAACCTGCTTTGATACTAATCTGTAATGCCCTCCTCCCACATTTACCCAAGCTAACCAGTCCATTGGGGTAAACATGTGACGAAGAGTTACTATGATATGATTCAACTCCCTAAGTGCAGTTAAGGAAGTGTAAATAACAAACCAACACTTTACAAAACTCCCTTAGGCGCTATATGACCCCCAAGATCTAATCCACCACTCCAGGTGCCCAATCCATGAGTTAACCTAGCCTTTTAATGAATTAAACCCCTAGCTTCTCCCATGAAAATCCCTCCATGTGAATGAAACCCTCTAGTTGCTCCTACAATACCTACAAGGGAGATACTGTAGTTCTTTAATAATAATAATTTTAAAACGATTTTTTAAAATAAGATAATAAATAATAATAAATATTCCTTTAAAAAAAATTGAAGCGAGGGGGTAATTGTTGGATTTAATAACAAGCACAAGATTTAAGTGTGAAAAAATATTAAAGTATCTACTTGAAAACAAGAGATAAGAGACAATAAAACCACTGAGAAAATTGACTGAGTAACCAAAGAGACCATTTAAATTACACTTAAAACTTTAATACGATATTATTGTTGAACATGAATCCAATAAATAGCCTCTTCAAGAGAGGAAAGAAATTTGAACTAGGTTAGGGTTCCCTTGTGCATGCACTAGATTACACAAATGCCCTACTTGTTGGGCTACTTGAATTAGAGCTTGTCAAGGTAATGGACTATACATCAGCTAAAGTTATTTGGGACAAGATGAGAAACTACTATTAAGGAGATAACAAGGTAAATAAAGCTAAACTTCAAGGGTTTAGGATGAAATTTGAGTGTCTAAGTATGCATGGTGATGAAGATATTGTAAATTATTTTTTAAGAGTTGATGAGGTTGTAAACACAATAAGAGAGCTTGATGAGAAGCTAGATGAAGTTGTGCTAGTCCAAAAAGTGTTAAGATATCTTCTTGAAATTTTTAATCCCAAGGTTTTAACCATTGAAGAAATGACGTATCTTAGCACTCTCACTCTAGATCAACTACTTGATATGCTCACTGCCTATGAGATGAGAATTTTGAAAGGCAAGTCTCTAGCCAAATAATCAACCTTCAAACCAGAAAAGAAGTGCAAGGATGAGCATGATAACTCATGTTATTTATCATATGACGAAGAAGCCAACTTTGTAAGGAATATAAAGCAGGGATAAGGAAAGTATAAAGGTAAGGTACCCTTTAAATGTTTTAATTGTGGAAAAGTTGGTCACTATGAATTAAAGTATCCTGAAAATAAGAAGAAGGATTATGATCCTAAATAAAAATTCAAGAAAGTTCAAAAGGAAAGAAAGAAGGCTAAAAAGAGGGGTTTTTATGTTCAAGAGGAGAGCTCCTTGAAAAGTCAACCCAACCAATCCTCAGATGAGGACATATATGATGAGAGCCCTAAATAATTTATGTTGATGGGCATAGAAAATTTGCAAGTTGAGGCTATTAAATTTCATGATGAACAAGGAGAAGTAGATCTTGAAGGAGAATTGGTAAGTGCTATTGATGAAATAGAGAGGTCGAGGAAGAAAAATAAAGCTTTGAAGGATAATTTGACAAAATAAAAGTTTGAGTTTGTGGAGCCTTTACTCCTGCAAATAGAAGAAGATAAGAACATTCAATAATCCCTGAAAAAAGTAGTTAAATGAAAAGGTTCAAGCATGTGAGAGGTTGGAAGGAGAAATTGTCTTCCTAAGAAAGGAATTGGAGAAGGCTAAAACAAAGTTGAGTTACAACCAAAAATTTGGAAAAGTAACTAAGGGTATAATTGAAATATTGGAAGCTCTTTGTATCTCTACATATCGTAGTGGTCTTGGCTTTGAAGTTGAGTCCAACATAACAACATAATTAAAGGGAAAGAAAAAATCGCTTTTGTTCCAAAAAAAAATAAGGGTCTACATAGTAGCAAAAGGGAGACATGCAACCCAAAAATCAGATCCATAAAAATCAACAACAACAAAATTAGAATGTTGGCCATGTAAATCAAACTACTCAAAATTCAGCCCAACATAAAAATCAACCCTCCAAGTACAATGATATTTTTCTAGGGTATTTTTTCACATGCACGAATTATGGTCATAGAGAAAGTTGCCAATATTTTCACCAAGCCACTTCTTAGAGAACATTTTGAGTATTTGAGGAAAAAATCGAGATTTGTTCCTCTCGCCTTCCTACACTAGCTCTTCATTCAAGAGGAAGAAAGATGGTTATTGTACCTTCAACATATCAATATTCAAGATGCTAGTTCCATCTGATCAATGTGACAGAGCATGGTGACAGGGGGAGGATGTTGGTGTTTTTTTCATTGAGGTCAAAAGGGGAGAATAGTAGTCAAACAAAACAAATAAAAGGATAACTAAATTGTGATCAAATAAGGGGAGAGATAATAGTGATCAAAATATAGAGGTACTTGGTCAAGACCAAGCAAAAAAAGAAGAAACGACATCATAACAGAATCAAAAAAACATTAGAGAAGTACATCTCAGGGGGAGAAAACATATTTGTTAAGAATGTTTTGTTTAGTCTTGGTGTTTCCATCAATGCCAAAGAGGGAGATTTCTGGAAATATGTTGTCATTTATATCAAAAAATGGAAAAAAATGGCACGAGTGTTAGTATATGCCTCAACAGAATAGGTTCCAAACACAAGAAGAATAATTAAGGAGAAACATGGATGAGAGGTGTGCAGATCCTTTGGAGCCATTGTTTGAGTAGTATACCACCTTAAACATAGGTCAAACCAAAATATATGGAAAGATATCTGAAAACTATTTCTAGTGATATGTGGAAGTTTGAAAATGGCTTCTTGAATCATAAGATAGAGTCAATCAAAACTTGGTGACCTCAAGTCAAAGTTAGGAGAGATAAGAGGTGGTTGGATGAGATTTTGTGCATAGCCAAAGTTTGCAAAAGTGCCAAACCCGACTACATGGTGGAGAAGTAGTCAAATAAAGGAATGGGATAACATGAATGGGAAACACAACAACGAGGAGCATTCTTATTGGCTATGGTGGATCCCACCCAATGGAGTTACCCCGATGGTAACACCTCAGTGGATATACCACGATGAAAATTAAAAACAACGCTAAAAATAATTAAGCACCAGGATGTGTGGAGTGGTATGACGCCGGGATATGTGGCCATCCTGACGAAGGCGAGCCTAGCGGTATAGCCCTGGATCAACCTTTTGGTGTAAAAAAGGTCAAACGCCAAGAGATTTACATCGGGAAACAAAATCAGAGCATTTTCCAATGAAAAATAAGCAGAGCCCCCCAAAGTGACAACAAATCTAGCTAAGCACGAGCCTAGAGGTGCATCCTTGGAGGTATAACAAAGCGACGATCCAGGAGATCCAACCCAGAGGATTTATGAATAAAAACAAATAAAATGGTTGGGAACCTTTAAAAAATTAACAAAGAAATTGATTACAAAACCAAGAATCTGGGGACCCTTTCTCTCTCCTATGGAAGGATAGGTGGCAATGTATTATTGGCCTGAATGACCTAAGTGATGATGTCATCTTAGGCCAATCATTAGTCGACACATGGCATATGTGACTTCAGAGTGATGTTATCTTATGGGTTGGAGCTCGACGGTTTATTGGTTGTGCACAAGAGGATGGAATAGGGCAACGAGTGGCAGGACATGGAGGACAGATAGGCTGGTAGGTGGTAACTAGTCAAAGCGCAGGTTGATGGTCCCTATGAGAAACGTCAACTTGGTGGATAGACCCCGACAGATGTATAGAGAGGCACAAGTTTAAAAAGCATTGGGATAGAGGGGCTACAGGATAAAACCTAACCCTTGGTCATTTCACGTATAAATAGACCAATGGCATGGAAGAATAACAAATGAGCACAAATTAAAAGTGTTAGGCTAGGGAGCTCTTGCCTTAACACCAGCCTTTGGTCATTTGACATAGAAAAGATACCAATGGGGCGGAGCCATTAACACAGGGATTTGGCCCACGAAGGGATTAAACAAGCTAAGTGGTTGTAGAGACCTAGTCATATGGGTCAAAAAAAAATAAAGGTGATAGCAAAAGGGGCTTAAGCTCAAAATGGTGGAGCTATCAGTTTTAGTTGTAAATTTGGAAGTTAATCCAAAGTTAATTGAAAATAAAAATAAAAGAAGCACTAGTAAAACCTGTTAAAAACTAGAATTGAAAAAATAAACAGAAAAAATTAGAGTTTGAGTGTCGAATAACACTATTATTATATGAAACTTAAAGAGAAAATCTAGAGGAGTTAGTTGAACAAGACAAAGGAAAAATTAAAGGCACGTGCATAGATCCAATGCAAGATGCATGCCAAAAATATCAAGTCAAAAATACTTTTTAAGCAGGCTTGAGGAAACTAGTTGAGTATGAGATATGTGATTTTTGTGAGTGAGTTGACGTGAATTTGTTGGTGTAAGATATTGTTGAAGGTGTTGGTCATTGAAGAAATTGTTTAATTTTGAAGGAAGATTTGGCATTCATTGTTTCTAGTGTAAAAATGGATGAAATATGGGTCACTAAGTGTTAAGCAAGTTGTAGCTTGAAAAATCAAGGATTGGTGCTCCTTCTAGTAGGTGCTGGTAAATAGTTGGGGTTGTAGCTCCATTTGGTAGCAACTGATAAATTAGGGAGTTATAGTTTCTTGTTTTTTGTAGCCACATATTTGTAACAACAAGTTGCAGTTTTCTTAGAGAAGAAATTAAAAGCCAGTCTCGAAGAATTTATTTGTTCTTTTTATTCCATTGTGATTGCTGATATTGTTCTTTTCATGATTATTCAATTAATTGTTGAAGTATTTAATGGTGTCCCAATGTTCTTGCACAAAGTGAAAGATACTTTCTAAATTGGTAAAATTCATACTATACTAATTCACCGCTCCTCTCAGTATTGTCTTGGTTTCGAGTAATTGGTATCATAGCCAGGTTATTTTAGATCAGTTTAACAACTAAAAGAAATATAAAGGACCATGGAAAACTAGGAGGGAGATTTTTCGAATAGGGTGCCTATGTTCAATGAAACAAACTATGTGTTTTGGAAAGTAAGGACGAAGACCTACATTCAATCACTTGGAGTTGATGTGTGGGATGTTGTGGAAGAAGAATATCAAAGGCCTCTAGTAGTGGTTACCAAATATAGTAAGATGGAGTTCACATGCAATGCCAAAGTCATGAATGTGTTTCTTGTTGTCCTAACTAAATCAGAGCTTCTCAAGGTAATGGACTACACATCTGCCAAAGATATTTGGGACAAGATGAGAAGTTGCAAGGAGAAAACAAGGTAAAGAAATATAAAATTCAAGGGTTTAGGATTAAATTTGAGCCTTTAAGTATACATGATGATGAAGATATTAAAAATTAATTTTTTAAGAGTTGATGAGGTTGTGAACACAATAAGAGGGCTTGATGAGAAGCTAGATGAAGTTATATTAGTCCAAAAGGTGTTAAGATCTCTTCTTGAAAGGTTTAATCCGAAGGTGCCAGCCATTGAAGAACTGACCAATTTGAGCACAATCACTCTAGATCAACTACTTGGTATACTCACTACCAATGAGATGAAATTTTGAAACGTAAGTCTCCAGCCAAAGAATCAAGCTTCAAAGTAGAAAATAAGTGTAAGGATGAGCATGATGAATCATGTTGTGAATCAGATAAAGAAGAAGCCAAGTTTTCAAGGAATCTTATGCGAGGATAAGGAAAGTATAAACATAATCTACCCTTCAAATTTTTTAATTGTGGAAAAGTTGGCCCACTGTGTAGAAAATCCTTGTAGATTCAAATTTCTAATTGTAATTTTCTAAAGCAATACACTTGAATCTACTCTACCAATTGCGAAAAACAATTTAAATGATCTTGAAATCATGAAGCATACAAGAGAAAGAATTCAATCAACACTTTACACAATGATTTCCTCGGGAACGCCACAACTGAAAAACCCCTCTATCTGTATATTGTATTAGTCATAAAATAAGAGAAGATTACAATGCTTTTTTCAAGCCTGAGAAACCTCTGCACTATCTCTTTATGTCTCATTGCTTCATAGACAAGCCTAGGCCAATACTTAGCCAATTTTATGTCTGCCCAGATCCCTATTTACTTTCATTGTTTCCTTCGGTAACTAGCCCCTATTAATTAGGGAAATCTTAATCCAATATTGTGCAATCCATCTAGGGCCTTTTTCTGACTACATGCACCACCTGTACAATTTGGATGATTATACAACTGATAGTACACTTCCCTTGAACTCCAATCTCAACTGGGTATCTCTTAGTTCACACAAGCATGAGTTATTTATGGTTGATCTATTAGTTCTCTGGTTGATCACTGAGTTTGGTTCAAGTTCCACTTCCACACTTTGACCTTCCATTAGTTCACCCAATAGTTGAAACTAGTTAAACTGAATTTAACTCAAATAAAGTCAACCAACGCTCCTAAAAAGTAGGAACCAATCTACATGGCTCAAGTTAGACCCTCAACTCGAATTAAATGAACCAACTAAGTCAAACTAACTTAGTTAACTCGTACAAGTTGTCATGTGACATGGAATTAAAATTTTCTTCTAATTTAATTCAAGGGAAAATTAAATTAGAATATTTCTTGGTGCCATTTTCAACACCTATGCAACAGAGTGTCCTAAAAAGAAGAAGGAATATGATCCTAAAGAAAAATTCTAGAAAGCTAAAAAATAAATAAAGAAGGCTAAGAAGAGGGGTTTTTATGTCCAAGAGGAGAGCTCCTTAGGAATTGAACCCAACCAATCATCAAATGAGGACAGAGATGATGAGAACCCTAAAGAATTTATGTTTAGGGATATATAAAATTGGCAAGTCAAGGCTATTAACTTTGATGATGAAGAAGGAGAAGTAGACCTTGAAGAATAATTGGTAAGTTCTCTTAATGAAATAGAGAGTTTTAGGAAGAAAAATAAATCTTTGAAGGAGTCTTTGACAAAATAAAAGGTTGAGGTTGTTGAGCCATTACTCCAACAAATAGAAGAAGATAAGAATATTCAAGAATCCTCGAACGAACAACTGAATGAAAGGTTTCTGTTAGGTCCCTATATTACTAGTAGAGTCCCTTATTGTTGCTAGTGTAACCCCCTTATTGTTATTGTTGTACCCCTATAACCCCCATATTGTTATTATTGTGCCCTTACATTATTATTGTTAGGTCGTCTAGGATTACATTGTGGCCCCATGGACTTCTATATATAGAAGTGAGGTTTTGGTCATTTGAATCATCCAATAATTGTTCATTTATGTAATGTGTTGGAGGTTTCCCCCTCGAAGTGGCTTATTTATAAGCCTTTGATCTCTCTTTTATTCTATTTTTGCAGCTGGTTTCATAACATTTGGTATCAAATCTTTGGATTCTAGGGTTTCAGTGCTCTAAACAGGTCATCCTGGAATTTTCGCTATAACTTTTTTGCTACGAAGGTTAAGAAGCTTAAATTTTTACAGAGTAAATCCGACATCCTAAGGAACATCGTGGAAACATTTAAGATCTTGGTTCACAATATTTTCAGAGATATGATCTGTGCAAGTTAGGGATTTTTGCAGGGTCCTGAATTTAACCTAAACAGGTCATCGTGGTATTTTCACTATAACTTGTTTTATACAAGGGTTAAGAAGCTAAAATTTTCATAGAATGAATCCACAATCCTGAGGAACGTCATGGAAAAATTTCATAGCTTAATTCACAATATTTTCAGAGATAAGGTCTGTGGAAGTTAGGGATTTTTCAGGCTCACGAATTTCATCTCAAAGAGGTGACCGTGGGAAAACCGTCATAACTCTCTCTCTGAGCATTGGATTGGAATTTTGTAAAAAGGGGCTGCAAGTACATGGACTTTAGTTTATTTTATATCAATTTCAAAGCCGAAGGAGGAAAAAGTGACACATGGAAAGTCATACAAGTTCTCTCTACTGAACCAGTCCATAATTAGGTCATCATAGGATATTGGGCACAACTTTGTCTTCAAGAATCCAAATCAGGTCAAACCTGTGGAATTTGAAAGAAGATTCATAGGGCTACTTCAAGGCTGAATTTCAGATATTGAAGTTCTGAAACCACATATATAATTTAGTTTCAATATCAAGCTCCTCAAAATCAAGAAAAAGGTGTGTATTTTTTTTTTCAAATTGCATAAGTTTCGTTTGAAAAATCAGTTTTAAGTGATTCTGAAGGCCTATTGAGCATAGATATCAGTATTGGGTTCTAAAATGCCTCCTAAAAAGAATTCAACACCCATTAAGTCCTTAGAGTACTCTACTATGACTCATGAAGATGAATAATTGCAACATGATCTATCAAAAATGAAATGGAATCTTTGAAGAAAGACATGGAAACAAAGATGGATGGTTTGAAGAATAATATGGATGGTTCGAAGAAAGGTGTGGAAGCTAATATGGATGGCATGGAAGCTAGCATGGAAGCTAAGATCGATGACATGGAAGAAAAAATGAAAGACAACAAGGAAAAATGAAGAATGATCTAAAAGCAGACATGGAAGGTTTGATAAAGTTGATACAAGAAATGTTTCCTAATGGCGAAAAGATAGTAAAGGAAACTCATGATGAGAACAAAATAAATGTTAATCTTGATTTCATAAACTCTAATGTTAAGCACCTGGAGCTACTCAAGCGTTGAGGACAACACTTTTTTGAAGGAGAGGAGCATGTTAAGTCCCTATATTACTAGTATAGTCCCTCACTGTTTCTAGTGTAACCCCCTTATTATTATTGTTCTACCCCTGTAACCCCCATATTGTTATTATTGTGCCCTTACATTATTATTGTTAGGTCGACTAGGATTACATTGTGGCCCCATGGACTCCTATATATAGAAAGGAGGTTTCGGTCATTTGAATCATTCAATAACTGTTCATTTATGTAATGTATTGGAGGTTGTCCCCTTGAAGTGGCTTATTTCTAAGGTGTTGATCTCTCTTTTCTTCTATTTTTTCAGCTAGTTTCACAACAATTTCAAGTGTATGATAGGATGGAAGGATAAATCGTGTTGCTAAGAAAGGAAATAGAGAAGGCTAAAACATAGCTAAGTTTCATCCAAAATTTTTGAAAAGGAACTGAGGGTCTAAATGAATTATTGGTAGCTTAGTTTGTCTCTATAGATCGTAGTGGTTTTGGATTTGAAGTTGAGTCCGACGCAACAAAAAAATTAAAGGGAAAGAAACAAATCAATTTTGTTCCGGCAACAAAATAAGGGTTTATGCAGTAGAAAAAGGGAGACATGCAACCCAAAAATCGGAGTCATAAAAATTAGCAGCAACAAAAGCAGAATATTGGCCAAGAAAATTGAACTTCCCAGAATTCAGCCCAACGTAGAAATCAACCTTCCAAGTGATATTTTTCCAAGGTTTTTTTTCACATGCATGAATTATGGTCACAAAGAAAATTGTTGATATTTTCACCAAGCCACTTCCTAAAGAACAATTTGAGTATTTGAGGAAAATATTGGGAGTTGTTCCTCTCAGCTCCCTACACTAGATCTTCCTTCAAGAGGATGAAAGGAAATTTTTTTACCTTTAGCATATCAAGATTCAAGTTTCCAAGTCCACAGGATCAAAATGACAGAGCATTATTGTTGACAAAAGGAGTTTGGTGACAGGGGGAGGATGTTAGTTTCTTTTCCATTGTTGTCAAAGGCAAAGAATAGTAGTAAAAAAAACAAATAAAAGGAGAGATACATTGTGATCAAATAAGGGGAGAGATAATAGTGGAAAAACAATTGAGGTACTTAGTGAAGACCAAGCAACAACACAAACAATAGCATCAACAACATCACAACAAAAACAACGAAGCACTAGAGAAGTACATCTCACGGGGAGCAGTCATATTTTTATGAATGTTTTGTTTAATCTTGGTGTTTCCATCAATTCTAAAGGGTGATAACGTTGTAAATAAATTTTCATTGATGTTAATAGATGGCAACAAGTGGCATAGGTGTCAAGGAGATTCCTCAGTAGAATAGGTTCCAAGAACAAGAAGCGGAACTAAGGAGGAGCATGGATGAGAGGTGTGCAAAGACTTTGAAGCTAGTTTTTATATAGAAGACCAACTCAAACAAAGGTCAAACCCACATAGTTGGAAATGTATTTGAAAAAAATCTCCAGTGATATGCAGAAGTCCGAAAATGGCCTCCTATATCATAATGTAGTGTCAGTCAAATCTTGGTGACAAGAAGTGAAAGTTAGGAGAGATAAGAGGTGGTTGGATGAGCTTTGGCCCATAGCCAAATTTGGAAGAAGTTCCAAAACTGATAACATGGTGGCAGAGTGATAAAAAAAATAACTGATATTACATAGATGTACAACACAACAACGAGGATCATTCTTATTGGCTTTGTTGGATCCCACCCAACGGAGTTACCCCAACGATAACACCCTCACGGATATACCCCAATGAAAATTAAAAATAGTGCCAAAAAAATTAAGCACCAGGATGTGTGGAGTGGGATGACACCATCTTAGGGGAGGCGAGCTCAGTGGTATAACCTCAACTCAACCTTTTGACACAAAAAAGGTCAAGCACTTGGAGATTGGCGCTAAGACATGACAACATAGCATCATCCAATGCAAAATGAGTGGAGGCCCCCAAAGTGATAGGAAAGCCTGCTGAGGGCGAGCCCAAAGGTGCATCATGAGAGGTATAATAAAGTGTTGAGCTAAGAGAGTCGATCTAGAGGATTTATGAAGAAAAAAAGAGAAAATGGCTAGGAACCCTTAAAAAATTAACAAATAAATTTCTTGCAAAACCAAAGATCTGGGGACCCTTTATATCTCCTCAGATAAGAAAGTTTGTAGTGTACTATTGGCCCAAACGATGCAAGTGATGAAATCAAAATAGGTCAATCATTGGTCGACACGTGGCATAAATAACGTTAGAGTGATGTTATCCCATTTTTTAGAGCCCGATGATTTAATGGCAGTAAACAAGAGAATGACGTCAGGCAGCAGGTGTCGGGACATGGAGGACATACAGGCTGGAAGGCGACAAACAATCAAATCGTAGGCGAGGCAGATGTATAAATATGCACAAGTTTTAAAAGCACATTGATAGAGGGCTGAGGGGCTAAGCCTTGACCCTTGGTTATTTCACATAGAAATAGACCAAGGGCACGACAAAATGACAAAGGGGAATAAATAAAAAGTGTCGAGCTTTGGAGATTTGGCCTCAATGTAAAAATTTGGTCATTTTGCATAGAAACAAAGCCAATGGGGCAGAGCCGTTAACACAAGGAATTTTCCCACAAAGGGATTAAACAGGCTAAGCGCCAAAAATCCTAAGCCAATGGTCATGGAGACCTGGTCATATGGGTCAAAAAGATATAAAGGTTCCAATGAATGGTGTAGTGCCCCACTCTAGTGGAACGACCTTAATATGACATTAATATTGATTTAGCCTTAAGACTGACAAATTATTCTTTGGGGACCTTAGGTTGAAAATCCAAATACTTGAATCTACTATTAATGGAAATGTTTATTTCCTATTCAGTGTTATGATAATGATATCTTTGATGGATATGTATGTTTTCTATTGATGTCATGATGACGATAGATTTGATGAATATGTATGTTTTCTACTGATGTTATGTTGATGATAGTTGTGATGGATTTGTTCCTTATGTTGGCTACTTATATTAGTTATGGTTCATGGTGAACAACGACATGGATGACTATGTCATGTTGATGATGTTATTATGTAAATGACTAACACTGTGAAACATTGTTACTAATGATTATCGAGTATGACATGAAACCACTAGATGCATTCGCATGTGATGAGTCGACAACATCTGGTTTGATGGAAATGAATATTTTGTCTTTAAAATTTTAAAGTTCATGTTGAATCTTGGTATAAATTCTAATGGCATGTTAGTGGTTGCAAACACAGGTTAGATGCTTGGCTGAATGACTCAAACATGGGTGATGGGGCTGTACAATTGGATGGAAATACATGGGAGGGGTGGGACATTGTCCTTGATCTCACCTACTAGCACTCCCGCTGTGACTTAGGATGGAAGGGTCGAAACACCTTCACCTTGAAGATCACGATGTCATGGGGGCAGGTCCCAAATTTGGGTTGCTCACGAGGATTTTCTGGGGGGCACGCATCAAGGTGGATTCCTTGATCCCCAACACCATTAGTCTCACTATAGAAGGCAACATACGAGATGATAGTGGTCTTTGTCATTGCACCTATAATTTCCCCTCGTAGCCACTAGATGCTTGAAGGGCAAGTGGCATGGCACCCTTGGAACTTCAAGAGAAATTATTGAATGGCATGACCAACTTGGCACCCTTGGCATCACAAATAAACTGTTAGGCATGGAACCCTTAGAACTTCGAATGGAATTTCTTGAAGGGCATGACCAACTTGAAACCCTCAACATCAGTAAAAAGAAACTAATAAATATAATCAAGATACGAAAATCCTACTAATTCATATCAAGTGGTTAATGATGTTATAACCAAGGAAATTAAATCAAGAATAAAAATTAGGATAAGGGAATGGAATAAATAAATATTTTACCGTGATAACTCCACCCTTTCCATGTTAAAACAAAATATTAAGTGGATAATGAACATAAGCAACTTAATTAGGAAAAGGGGAGAAAGAGGGACATAGAGTTAAGTATAAATATTAATCATAAAATAGTTAAAAACTTCATTAAGAGAAGAGGGTGGTGAATTAAAATAAGATAAAAAAATTAAAATTGGAGAAATTTAGAGAACCTCCATGTGGCAAGAGCCAACATAAGAATATCCATATGAGAGGAAAATTCAGTTAAATTAGGAGGTATTTGGGGGACCAAATCTGAGACTTATCACCTAACTTCAGTAATAAACACAAATTAAGGAGTAGGAAAGAGGGGATCAAGAGACAACTAGGAGAAGAAATAGGAAGCCTTGTTGGGGTGAGGAAAATAAAATTTTAAATTAATATTTAAGTAAATGATTTTGGAGAGTCTTGGTGAGAGTTTGACACATGGGTGGGTGAATAATAAAATTTTGGATTAATAAAAATAATTAATTATGCATGAAATTCCAAGTGTCACCTATGAAGCCTCCTATTAAAGCAGGTGCAAGCCATGGGAGAAGGGATTTTTTTTTTTTTTTTGGGAAGGGACCCTATTTTTGGATGGAGGAGACTATGTTAGTGTAGTGGTAACGAGCTATAGTTGAGTTTGGTGAGGTAGATGACTTTAGAGAGGGGACTCTTGAGCCAAGTAGTGCTCACCTCTATTAGCTAGTATACTTCCTCCATTGTACAGTCCCATTGCAGCTCAAGGGTCCGTGGGAAAGGAGAGTACCCAAGGAGTAGGCTGGGAGGTCAACCGACGGGTCATTACATTCGGTCCAAGTATGTCAAAATCCACACTTGGAGGCGGACGACAACAAAGGAGAGCAAGTAGCGACAAATCAATATTGAATCTTGTCTCCTCGTGAATGGTACTTATGTTAGTTATGATGTTCTTTGTATGATTTTATGGTACCTATAGTTAATAACATGTAAATTAGATGATATGTGTAATTCAATAAAATTTATGGAAATTTGATGTAAGTGCTTAAATATTTGTGAGTTCCCAATGTTAATCTGCTTATGGTTGTAGTCCTAATTATTCTGCATATAAAAAAAATAAAAATAAAAATATAGTCCCTACAAAAGGGACTTAAGCTCAAAATGGAAAAACTATCAGTTTTGGCAGTAAATTTGGCAGTTAAGACAAAGTTGAATACATATGAAAATTGAAGAAGCACTGCTAAAAGCTTTTAGAAACCAGAATTGCGAAAGTAAGTAGAAAAACTCAGAGTTTGAGTGACGAACAATAGTATTAGAATCTGAAACTTAAAGAGAACATATAGAGGAGTTAGTTGAATAGGATAAAGACAAAATTAATGACACATGAATTGATTTAGTGCAAGACACATGCCAAAAATATCAAGCCAAAAATTATTTTTAAGAAGGATTTAGCAAATTGTTTGAGTGTATGAGATATGTGAGTTTTGTGAGTGAGTTGAGGTCACGAAGTTGTTGGTATCAGAGATTGATGAAGTTATTGATGATTGAATAAATTGTTTAATTTTGAAGGAAGATTTGGAATTCATTGTTTCTATTGTGAAAATGGATGAAAGATGAGTCATTAAGTGTCAAGCGAGTTGAAACTTGAAAAATCAGGGGTTGGTGCTCCTTCCAGTGGGTGCTGGTAAATAGTTTGGGTTGTAGCTCCATTCAGTAGCAGCTGATAAATTAGGGATTTGTAGCTTCCCACTAGTTGTAGCCAGAGATGTGTAACAACAAGTTGTAGCTTGCTTTGAGAAGAAATTAAAAGGTAGTCTTGAAGAATTTTTTTGTTCCTTGTTTTCCATTGTGATTGTTGATATTGTTCTTGTCATGATTATGAATTTAATTGCTGAAGTATTTAATGGTATACCAATGTTCCTGCACAAACTGAAAGAAAAATTTTAAATTGGTAAAAGTCATATAACACTGATTAACCCCCCCCCCTCCTCTTAATATTGTCTTGGTTTCCAACAATATCATGAAGATTGAAATGATGATGGAGTCGATGAGAAAAATCTGTAGGAAGAGCTTACTTTTGGGTTTATAATCATGGATCCTAATACTATTGTTCAAATGAAAAACTTTCCTTTGTTAGTTCTCCCTCATTTTTATGGTAAGGCTTATATCTATTCTAGCTTTAAGAGATATGAGGATAAATGCATCTACTTACATGATTTATCTACTGTAGGTGTAATGGAGGGAAAATAAATCTGCTCATTAATGTTCTAAATTGATAAATTGTTGCATTTAAATTTTCAAGGAGTTATTTCTATGTGATCTTGTGTCCAATCAAATCACCAGAGAGAGAAAACAAGACCAATAAAACAATAAGAAAGCCCCAATATTGAATGATCAATCATTCAACAAACAATTGGTTCTACATTATAGAGAAATGAGATCACACCTGGAATCCCCACAGATTGGAGAAGGGTTTTGAGTTTGATAAAGATCTTGAGCTCCACTCAAGTGATCTACCACGTCCACACCTGATCTCTTATTCCTGTACACAATCACAACCAATCAAAGACGACAAGTGATATTCCTCGGAAGATCGTTAAATAAAAAGAAATAGAATCGACCATAAAATATGTTGAATACAATATTCATATAAGGGAAGGAACATAAATTTCCATTGATCATAAAAGAAATTACAATGCTTATACCTTCACCTCAAAGCTTCCTCTCCATAATCTGATAGAGTTTCCCCACTATATCTAGGAAGTGAGCATGAAGAGAAACATAGAAGTGGAAAATATCTCACAAGCTCTCTTGCAAATGGCAAGATAGTAGCTTAAAATAGTATAGCTCTCCAAAAACTAGTATATCTCTCCAAATTCTAGTCCGACCCTCTCAAATAATCCAGTATAAATAGGAAGAAAATAGGTCCCAAGAGGATGTATGTAGATGCTCAGGATGACGATAAGTCATGGAAACTTCTAAGTGATAAGTCCTTTCCAGCTCGAATTGGTGAGAAATCAAACTGATCTCCTAGGGAGTAGGGACTAAGGCACTCTAGAAGAATTCCCCGGACGCTAGCAAAGCAAGGGCTAAAAAAAGTCTCTGGATGCACCCATAAGGAAGGCCTGGTAGCGTCTGGAAGGCTCTGGACGCATGGACATGCCTTCATCCATGCGTCCAATGGTCAAATTGGAGAAAAACGAGTCTCCTTTTTGGAAAAAATCAAACATTTATGAGAACTAAGGATCACTGATCTAGGGGGAGTAAAATAGGTTGATAACATAAATACTATGTCTAACAAATGTAGGATAAAAGGCATCAATAGATCTATGATCTGAAGGGAATTAATGAGAGGTCTTTGTATCTTTTGGTACAATCTCTGTCATGTTGATCCGATAGTGAACTCTTCATTGCACATACTATTTTTTTCTTATATACATCTAATTGTATTAGTTTAGGTATGCTAGAATTTTCCTTCCGTATGTGCACTATAGAGGCAAATTTGTCACAATTGTTGATTGATCAAGGCAGAGTATATGTAATAGTATGAATTTAGTTTTGAATTACTTGGTTTATATTCGATAGGATATTTGTGATGCCATTGTTTGTAGAGGTTAAATACATAGTTTTTGACTGAATATGGTGTGTGTAGAAATCAATGATAGACTATTGTTTGACAATTTTTTCTCTTGCATTTGATTGACTCTCATATGATCTTGTTTGCCTAAAGGAATGGAGTTATAAAGAGGCTTTTGCAAAGATAGTTTTTATAGATATATACTTGGATATTTATATGTTGTTGTTGAAAGGTTGTGTGCACTGGACAAAGGCCTATCTACAGTATTGTTTGGACATAGTGTACGCAAGATTGAAAAAGTTGAAGCTTTTACCAATCCTTTGAGTATGGTCATGTATATAAAAAATATTTTATGTAAGGATTAAATGAGTGCACATATCAGAGGTTCTTCTATGGAAATTTAGAGGTTATTGAGACCGATTATTCTAGTGTAGGGATCTATTTGATATGTCGAGATTCACATTCTTTATGAGACTACTTCTTGTCATTTTAGAATTTATGTGTGGGGTCAAAGGCATAAACTAAGCCTAGCATTACTTCAAGCTTTTATTCATGGTGATAGACTAGAACATGATGTGTTAACATGTTGCTATTTTCTTGTTTGAAAAACTTACAAGTTTGGTCATTGATTGTTTTTTAAGCTTGTTGGTGTATCATTACAGATTGTGAACATCATTCATAGTTCAAGACTTTTGTTTGACTGCATTGTATCATTGATGAGTAATAGTGATTTATGGGTCACAATGATGTTTTATGTTAAGGATTTTATTGATACATGTCTTGTTGATTCATTTTGGGAATAGTAAGGGTGATGATCACATGAGGGATATTGTTTAGAGATTGTGGTTGCAACTTGATAATGATTTGATGAGCTAGAGCTTGAAGGTCTTGTAAATAGTTTTGTTCGATTAGAGTTTGAGTGCAGAGAATATTTTGGTAGTCTATTGTTATTTTGATGTATGTTGGTCTAGTTTGAAACATTTTGAAAAGTGGCCTACAAAATTAGTGATTGTTCAAGGTGTTCTCAGTTTGAAAGGTTGTGAAACGTGGATCACAAGAATTCAGAGGGAGTAGTTGCTTCTGTCCAATAACAACTGGAGAATTTAGTGGAGGTTGCATCCTCCAACAAGTAGGAGAATGTGCATTGGCAAAAGCCTACACTAGTGCAAGATGTAACAACATTTCCTTAGTAATAATTTAAGACAAAGCATAAAACAACAACGATGGTTTTTCCCAATTAGAGTTTTCACCTAAAAATCTGGTGTCCCTATATGTTGATGATGTGTTTCACTCTTATGGTTTATATGCTCTTATGTTTAATGATGCACCTTTATTAAATATACCTAAATCTACTGCATAATCTATTAATAAAAAAATGATGATTTAAATAAATTTAAAAACAATATAATAAACTAAGTAAAATTTAATCTAACATAAAATACAAATTCACCCTTCTTAATATTTTTAACATAAATTTTAATTATTTTTTAATTGTTATTTCCGTTTATTCACTACATCATTCTCATATATAAATAATCAATTGTAATATTAATTTATATAAAAACTGTATTATTTTAAGCAATAAAAATAAAATTCAAATAATAAAAATAAAATATTAAATAATTAAAAATATATTACATTGTTTTTTAACGCGAGTGTTACTAAGTATCACTAAAACTCAAGGCAAACCATGTTTTAAATGGACATTACAATTAATCAACACGTGTTTAAAAAAAATAACTCAAAGAACATAATAATATATAATAAATAACATTAAAAGTATTGATATAGTATTTGAAGAACTACTAATCTTAAAATTCCATGCATGTTTGGTTGTTGCATTTTTTCTTTTCTTTTATGTAGATTGTTAAGAAGCATTTCTTTGTAATTTGAAACCTTTGGATAGGAAGTATCGCTGCAAGATGTTTCAAATTGCATTTTAATTTTCTATTCTTATTTATAATATATAAAATACTAAAAGATAATATTTTACATTTATATATGAATGATGGTGTAATTTATCAATTTACTAAAATATGGAATTTTTATGTTTAGATATACTTTATTATTTTTTTAACTTATTATCTTTGTTGCTAGCAAGATATTAAGCGATATACATTGACCCTTGAATTAATTCTTAGTTGATTAAAAATTAAATAGATAATCTTCAAAGTAAACATTATAAAATAAAAATATTTTTTGAATTTTTAAATTATATACATTTATGTTATGATTGGTTGAGGACTTTTAAGTCTTATTTTATAATTCTTATAATATATAATGTATATTAATATGTGCCTTGAGCATGAAATGATGAACACACAGATACAATGAACAAATGTTAAACTGGACAACATTTTCTACGAGGCATAATAAACCGTACGACCATAAAACAATTCGATCATAGAAAAATTCTCCGGTGGTTACATATATATACACATTAGTGTGAGACCTACTCGAGTAAGTGTGGGGTAGAAACTCCTCTTCTCTCTGCTGCTTTCTTAAGGCCCGACCAATTCTTAGACCCTACTAACAATTATCGAGGTCAGAGTATTTTGGAGGGATTCCACTCTAGCTCTCCTTTTTTCGCGACAACTCTAAGTTGATATAGTATCCATTTTCAACTTATTTTCATCAGGCTGGCATCTTCATTTTTAATTCGAAATATTTCATATATTTTCAATTAAATATTAGTATATTATTAAAATTGTAAATAATTTAAAATCCCCAATATCCACAAATTTCATGTGATATTTTCTAATGTTTTCAAACGATGCGGCTAAACAAAATCTTTTTATCTCTCCTCAATTCACTATTGTTTACTTCAGAATTCTTTCGTCTCACCTCTATTACTATTGTTTACTTCAAAATTTATTTCTCAGCGGATGATTTGATTCTTATCGATCTCAAAGAGATTTCAGTAATGGGAAAGGAAATAGAAAGGACTCTCAACCTATGTATCACATATTCAACAAATAATTTATGGCATATATAATGAGTTTGTTTCAAAACCAAGTTATCACATACACAGCTAATAAGCTTTAACATTATATATATATATATATATATATATATATATATATATATATATATATATATATATATATATAAAAATATTAGTAAATAAAATGTGATCATGCAAATTTCACTAAACAATTCAATTCTTAAACATTTAAGATTAATATTAGTGTGAAGAATTTTTCTAAACCTATTGTTTATAATATTGACATTTCAAGGTAACATATTGTAGTGCATCATTAGAACAAATTGATAAATAACATTTAATTAAACAGATTATTAGTAATGCAACAACAACATGATTTTTTTTTTTCTTTCCAAAAAAACACAACCTCAAATGATAATTGTAATCACAACATATTTATTTACCACTTCCACGCGGGATTTTATTATGGGATCTTTTTAAAAATTAAATGAAAAACATAATTGGGGTGACCCTGTAAATATGACAAGATGTGGGTAGCTCCCAAGGCAAGTGGTGAGTCAACTCCACAACAAGTCGGGGTCGGGGCCTTCGTTCTGCTCTCCCAAAATTGTGTTACTTCTTACTATGGTTGGACCTGACTGAGGTCGGGGTTATTTTCTTCGTTGTAAGATGTTTACGCCCATAGAAATCCGACGAACAGATGTAAGCCCACAAAAACGATCAGGTCGACGCTAAGACCAAGTCAAACTCCTACAACCTTATTCACTTCACGAATTAGTACCACACCCAACTAAATCGACCACGCCCAACTAAACTCTACCAATATTTGCATATGCTAGGGTCGATTGCAAACATATTAACGTTGGTTGTGGACTGTGTAGGGTTTGGAAGTTTGACCTCCAACCACAACTACGCTGAAAATTATCATTCCCAACACATGCCCCAGTACCCTATCAAACGAAACTTATGATTCCCTCACAGAGAACTGTCAACGCAGTGATTATATTGTGAGTTGATTCCATTATTGCGAAGGCAATTCATTTGCTTAACACCCGCTCGGGAGGCTAAAATATATGCCTAGCATCTACTTCGTTATTTCTCATTTAACACCAAACTTACAAATAAAAATAAAAATAAAAATAAAAATAAAAAGCAAGACTTGTTTTAAGCCGAAAGCCTGGATAATAATAAAACATGCAATGGCCACTCAAAACACAAGTAAACATCCACCATATGTTTGGATAGTGAAATCTTCCTTTCCTTATCTACAAGAATTACTAAATGGCAATAAAAACCATTTTTCTCTCATCCTTCACACTTCTGAAACTCCTCAATATATACATGTATATATATACAATACTAAGAAAAAGTTTCCTTTAAGAGACCATATGCATGTTAGCAACAACAACTTTTTAAATTTCAACAACAAGAGTTTTTAGAATTTTGGCTTTTGTGATCCATCGTAAAATTATATAGAATGTTTTTGGTAATAATCAAATTCAAATAAACATTGTCGACGCGTTCGAACCAACCAGTGTGGTTCATCATTAGAACTAGGTGAGAGATCAGATCCAGACTTTTTCTATAAAGAAATATTTACAAAGAGAACACTTGTCCCACAAAAAGGACAAGTCCAACAAAAGAAACAAACTTGCCTAATTATCCCTCCCCAAACACATAAGCAAACAAAAAAGCTACTAGATATTTTTAGAGGTTTAATATCTAAACAAGGAGTGGTGTGATGCTCATGCATCAATTACTAATAATTAATACATGAAAAGCTAAAATTACAATTTAATTAAAATCATAATTAAAAAATATTAAATTACAATAATTAAAAATTCTTAATGATAATTTTTAATAAAAAATTAAGCAAATAAAAAAATATATATTTAAATAAAATATATTAATAGATAACAGATATAACATAAAAATGCAATATAATAAAATAATTTTCATAAAATTATATGAAATGGAATTAAAAATAAAAACAAATAATAAATAGTTTAAAATAAAAAAGACTCACAATATTTCTCCAGCGTTTTCGACCTTCTTCGTGTACTTGCTCGCAACTTCTAACGAAGTCCCCAACCTTTAAAAAATAATAATTATGAAATTAACTTAAAAGGTTTTATTGAAAATATATTTAATAAATATTCCTTTTTAATCATTATTTAATAATTTATATTTTTGAAAAAATAAGTGTGCATTTGTTACGACTAAAAAAATGAGCTGAAAATTAACTATAAGACCACTAACTTCAGGATACTAACAATTTCCATTCTATCAAATCACTGTGAGGTCATGAGAAAATATCTTATAAATACTTGTTCCTGCATCAATACTCTTATGCTTTTAGTTAACTACATCCAAAAATCTGAAGAAAATATGTCAATTTTTCCAGAACTACCACATGCGTGAGTGGTCTTCATTAAATGAGGTACATGTTTAACAGTGAGTGGGTATGGACAAAAGAAAAATGGGAAGAGACTCTCTTTAAAAAATTTCTCAGCATAATTAAACTATATATATACTAGCATTTGTATCAAAAGGGCATAAAGACACGTCGATAAAA
>CM076574.1:797510533-797590424 GCA_034641835.2 Pinus albicaulis
AAGGGTTAAGATTTATCTCATGCATTTTTAAGTAATTTATCTCAAATTAATTAATTGAATAAAATGTCACATCAACAAGTGTCATATTGTTGGGTATGTGGTATTAATAAACATGGTATTCTTCATCATATGTAAAAGCTATTTATAGGTTAAGAATTTCCATGGTAAAGTGGGAGCCATGGTTAAAAATATTGTTTAACTCATATTGTTTTATATATATATATATAATGATCAAATGATAATAATTTAGAATAAATTTATAACTTAGTTTTATTATTATATTTAGTATTAGTATTTGGACAATATGTGATATATAGTGGGGTAACTATTTTGATGAGATATATAGTGGGGTAACTATTTTGATGTTGATACCTATCGAAATTTACCATATCCATTTAATTTGTATGGCTACGTTAGTGCTAACTTCATCATGAATTTATCTTTTACACTCATTGATTTATGCTACCACTAATCAATTGCTTTTAGAGAAAATCCTATGTGTCTACATATAATTGTTTGTGATAATTGGATAGAATTTGGTTTATCTACTAAAATAAGATTTTCCTGTATTAATTTTTTAATAATTGATATTTTTATCCTTTCATTAAATTTATAAAAAGTTATTTACAAGTTAAGAATTTCCACAGTAAAATGAGAGTGAATCTCCATATTTTTTTTAATATATATACACTATAAGTGAGTATCCATAATTAAGAATATTGTTTAAATCATATTTTTTTTTTATAATGTGTAACACCCTCTAGTCATAGTGGACTTATAAGTAAAGTATGGTTAAAATTTGTTATTATTGAGTATTGGAACCTTATGGCTGAGTGAATCCTAAAATAATTTTAATAAGCATATAAATAGTCATGTGTTTATTTTATTTAATTATTAATAGCTTAAATTGAAGTGAGTGAATCTTGGAATCCATAGGTGAAAAACCATGAAGAAAGAACTCTTTACCGGACATTTATGAGAAAACAGTTACTCTCCCATCCAGAAGGATAAAGGGGCTCTTGGAAAGGAAAAACCTCACAAGAAAAGGGTACTATGAAGAAGGTGAGACGTTGCCTAAGGTAATCCAGAGCTGGACATCGAGCCAATGGAGAAACCTAGTGAAACCTCTGATTCTAGGTCGAAACTTTGGAGGGGTTCTGGTACCTAAGAGTTCAACCCAATTTGGGGCTATTAATTCTAACTGTGTTGGTAAAAAGTGTTAGGGGGGAGAAACATATCGTAATTGCCTCATCTCACGGTTGGGAGGCTTGGTTTTCCATGGGTTCCTTGAGACCAAAATTCAGATAAGTTTTCTAAATACATTTCCTTGAAAATTACAAGTATCACAATGAAATTTTTTTCTTTTAGATTTTGCATGATCACCGAGTATGAGATGTCTTTATGAAGCAATGAAAGAAAGTAAATTGCAACTGTAAATGTCCTTGCTTGTAACTATACTTGTTACTCTTTATGATTGAATGTATGTAAGTTAGTATGTTGAATGTAATTTCTATGGAAATCGGAAAATTTCTATATACTTTTCCTGTCCTAGAATGATGATAGAATCTTTAAAGTTGAAAATTAAGAAAGTATTGTATATTGATTTAAAATAAAATAAATTGTTCTTTTTCATTTGAAATAACTGACATGTGTAGATAAAACTATTTCTGAATAATGAAAATGGTTCCTTCTCATTTAGAGATAACCAATATTCTTGGACCAAGAACTATTTTTTGTGTAATACATTCGTATGCGTATAGCATCAAACATAGCCAGAATAAAACAAGGAAATAGTTCCCTTAATGACTTTTCAACATTGTAGAACCGAAAAGAATGAATACGCTAGAATGAATCTTCTGAATTAGTCGTAATATTTAGGATGAGTCTAAAACCAGGTGTGTTTCTCCTCTCATGTTAAGGACATGTTAAAAATTGAAATTATATACACATATTAAGCCAAATCAGGTTAGTTTTCCAGGTCGGACCAAGAAACTGGTCACCCAGGAAACAATCCTGGTTGGTAATAGTTTAAGAATACATAACAAGAAGACAATTATATAGAGATGAATTACAACAAAAAACGAAATGATTAAACCTTTTATGCTTCCATATTCGTGTTCATCCTTCTTAGAAAATAACAAAGTCATAAGTCGGGAGAAAACCATAACATTACTATAAAAGTGCAGTAAATACCTTAACGAGGGCTGCAACAAAGTAGTTATACAGTAAAATGATATGCATAAAATTATAAAGCATCCAAACCAAAAAAATTTATCACAAGTCAAGCACGACATCCTTATCGCAGTCTAATTTACATCGCAAGAAGGGAACTCATAGTAATCCCTTTAATTTAGCAAACTAAGAAGAAAATTGATGTGCAACCGGGGAATATAATAGCCATTGAGGTTGGAGCCTTTAAAAATTACATGATATTAACTACAAATTCCAAATTGTAGTGGTGGGAGGTGAAACCCTCACTCTCCCTAAAATGCAAAAGAGTACAGTACCTGGTAAGGTAATGGTGCCATAACCAGGAAACAACCCATAATATTTCCTCTAGGGTCGTGTCGGGGAGAAACTGGCTCTTGTCCTAATTTTCGCCCGGGAAAACCCTATCATAGAAAACATAATTTCATTTTAAACAAAATCACAATATTGGTAGCATATTGGAGACAAACAAACAATAGAAATTACTAGCGGAAATATTACCTGGAGGTCCTTCAGGGCTCAAAACCCTATGCTTTGTTCAAGGCAGCCATTGAGGACTCGTATCGAGGGAAAATTATAACTGCGAAGTCTATTAGACTACAGAAATAAGAGAAAATCCCTACTGCTTCGTGACTGAGCCAACATTCAACTAAAGTGATATTGCAAAGTAGACAACATCCAACCAAAAAGAAATTGCATAGAAACATTAACTCCTTACATAAGGGTTTACCTAACACGAGTGACAAGCAGTAAGAGGCTAAACAATGGCAGAGTCGACATACAAAAGAAATAAAGTCATGCAGTCAGAATACCTACAGAATTCTCAACATGGCAGGCTGGTCGATGGAGGCACCAAATTTTGAGACTAAAGGCCAAGAGGAGACCTTATCTCCTGAGACTCAACGATGATCGTCTGATCAAACTCAATCAAATCCACAACATGCAATACTACATGTGGCAGAGCGTTGGAAACTTCGAGAGAAGGCATGAATATTGCGAGACAGCTCGTGTGCACCAGTACCAGCACCGGAAAACATCATGTGTGAATAATCAAGAACAATAAACTTGATATAGTTATAACCCTTGTAACATTGAAAATGAAAATGATAAAGACCTTAAACCCTACCTTTGGTTATTTAATGAAAGTGTGTGTAATTTATGTGTGAACACTTAGGAATTATCTAAGACATAACCTCATGGAGGGAGTAATAAATGCAAAGCATAACTTGGAGATGGATAAGTCTATTAATTGATACACATCATGGTAATATTATAATGCTTGGTAAAATCTCGTGTTGGATCACATAGTAAAAATACTATGGTTGTATGTTACCATCCTTGTGGTGATTTTATTGATGTTATTTTTATTTTTATTTTTACTATGTTTCATGGGGTAAATTTAGAATAACTATGAATGGATGTTACAGGTGGTATTTGAGCACGATTTCAATATTTTCGCCCGATTGGGAACTTTTATTAATGATAAGTGTGTTGAATTTTGCATAGTGAAAGAATATAGGAAAGTGAGCAAGTGATATGATCAAGATGATAAGAGGAAATGGAGGTAATTTTCCCACCAGATCAACATGTCACATGCCAAATCCGGAAGCAAATATGGAGAAGTGGGTACAATTGGGTGTAGAACATCAAAAACAAACAAGTAGGCTACTTGAGACTATCCAACAATTGCAAGCTGAGATGGTTAGATTAAAAAAAAAAATGAAAGATTAATGCATGAATAAGAAAGAATTCTGAAAATCCTTTCAGATAGGAAAAATCATCGAACCTATTACCCAAGTCCTGAGCATGGAACTCGAGATGAAGGAGAACAACAACAAAATACTAAGGATAATCCAGAAGGAAGTCATACTCAACGAAGTGATAGAAATAGAGTTGATAGTGAAAAATACTCATGCAATGCTTCCAACCAGAGAAAAGCAAAGAAGCAAAAGATGGAGTTGCAAGGGAATTCAGAAAAATTAAACCCCCATTTTTTGAGAGAGAAGTAGAGGAAGCCGGAGAAGATTAGATCATCAATATGAACAAATATTTTCTAGTTTACGAATACAACAGTAACCTTATGTCCAGGTTAGCCATCTACCAGCTTCAATGAAAGGCCACCTTATGGTGGGAAGAGGTGAAGACAGTTCAAGGGATAGAAGAATAGAATGTAACTTGGGATGAGTTTCAAAGGAACTTCAAAAAAAAGTGCTTGACGGAATGATTTTATGATGAGAAGGCTAAAGAATTCTATGACTTAATATTGGGGAAGTTAACCATGGATGAATCTATAACGGAATTTACCTCTATATTAATGTATGTGCCTTACCTCCGGGAGGAAAAATCTAGAGTACAACATTTTCTTAGTAGTTTGTCTACGTTCATGAAGAAAAGAATAGAGTTTGATAGTCCAAAAACCATGGACGAAGCAATATGGAAGGCTCGAATGTGCTATCAACAAACGAAGAAGAAATGAGACACCAATAAAAATTAGTCTCGAAAGAAGGGACAAAATAATTTCCAGAACTTTAGAGGCACTAAATCTACAAATTTCAGGAATTCACAGAGAAATATGCCCAGTAAACAGCCAGGAAGAAATCAACAAAAATCCAAATGGCAAGTGGAAGTTAGGCCTGCTGAAGCTTCTAAAAGCCAAAACCTAGCCAAGTGAAAATTCCCCCTCTGCAATTTTGGGGTTGTGGATAAGGCCACTATTACAAGAATTTTCCCCATCAAGCCAAACATGAGCAAGTTGTTAATGTTTAGGAGACATCTATTATTGTGGAGGTACCTAGGAGCGTGCCCATAATCAATGTTGCATTGTAATATCGTCAAGCAGATTATCAAACCAACATGATTGAGATGGAAGGTAATTTATTTAACCAATGACTGTCTATTTTAGTAGATCCAGGGGCCAACTTAAGCTATGTTAGTCCTAAAATTGTGAAAAAATGCCATATTCAGAACCAAAAATTTAAGCATACGTGGCTAGTGCAACTATCCACTAGAATGAAAAGAAGAGTTGTCGCTAAAGTGCCAGATTTCCCTATGAATGTAGAAAATAAACCAATTTAAATATTTTACCATTAGGATCGTATGATATGCTCATTGGGATGAACCGGTTAGAAGGAAACTGGTCCTTATTAAATTGTAAGGAAAAATCAATTAGTTATCTTATAGAAGATGGTTTCAAACAAGAGATCCATGGAGTTAAAAACCCACTAAATCCACATCCCATCATTGCCTCTCAGCGGGGAAAATGTATGAGGAAAAGGTGTCTAATTTATGTTGTTCAAGTAGGATATACCAATTCCAAGGAAAAAACAACCACATTGGAGAAAATACTGGTGATTCAATATTTTTTGGATGTATTCCCAGAAAACATCCCATGAATTTCCCCAAAGCGGGAGATTGATTTCACAATTGAGTTGATTCTTGGGGCAGCTTCTGTATCGAGAGCTCCCTACCACATGAGTATGCCCTAGTTGATAGAGCTTAAGATGCAGCTGCAGGAACTGCTCGACAAAAGATATATTCATCCTAGTGTGTCACCGTGGGGAGCCCTAGTGTTGTCACCGTGGGGAGCCCTAGTGTTGTTTCTCCCGAAAAAGTATGGAACTCTAAGACTCTGTATTGACTATAAGCAACTTAAAAATTTGAATATTAAGAGCAAGTATCCTTTGCCCCGAATTGACAATCTTTTTGATCAAGTTAAGGGTGCTACATTTTTCTCCAAGATCGATTTGTGATCTGGTTATCATCATATTAGAGTGAAGGATGAATATGTCTGTAAGACAGCCTTTAGAACACGTTATGGAAATTATGAGTTTTTCGTGTTGTATTTTTGGATGACCAATGCACCCGCAACATTTATGAGCCTCATGCATGGTGTTTTCCATCCATATCTAGATAAAAAAAAATTTGAAATTTATAGAGGATATCCTCATTTATTCCAGGAACGCTAAAGAGCACGAAAACATGTACGGATAATGTTACAGGTATTGAGAGAACATCAAATGTATGCTAAATTTAGCAAGTGTGACTTTTATAAGGACCAGATCTAGTATCTAGGAGACGTCATTTCCGCGGAAGGTATAATTGTTGATCTGGAGAAAATACAAACTATAATGGATTGGCCTGTACCCAAGAAAATCACATACATTTGATCCGGTATGGGTCTGGAAAAGTATTATCCTTGCTTTATTAAGGGATTTTCCCAGATTTCCTATCATATCACCTCCTTACAAAATAAAGGAAGAATATTCAAGTGGAATGAGGACTTCCAAAGAAGTTTTGAGCATATAAAACAATTATTGACCACTATCACCATATTAAAAATTCCTGACCCTGACAAAGAATTTGTAGTTTTCACAGATGCTTGTCACGAGGGAGTTGGGGTTGTGTTAATGCCGGAAGGGGAAGGTGATAGCCTATGAATCACGCAATTTGAAGGAACACAAGAATAAATTTACCACCTATGACCTCAAAGTAACTGCAATAATCCATGCACTAAAATTTTGGAGGCATTGTCTGCTAGGAAAGAAATTTTTATTGATGATGGACCATAATAGTTTAACAAGTTACTTCAAACAGCCAAATCTGAATGCCCGTCAAGCTGGATGGAGTGCATTCCTTAGCAAGATTGAATTTGATATCAATCATCTAAAGGGAAAAGAAAACCTCGTTGCTGATGCATTAAGCAGGAGTCTGGAGATTTCATTGAATATACGAACTCTACTACCCTTGAATATAATTTAAATTTCTAGAACAGATTAAGGAGGATGCCCAAAGAGATCCTGAATATAATTTCCTATGGAAACAAGCTAAACAAGTTGATAATTCTATAAAACGGATCGATTATGGTATTGGAGAAGATCAACTATTAGCTTCAATGTAAGAATATATATCCCTAATCAAATTGAAATTAGACAACTGATCATGGATGAATTTCATAGAATTACATGTTGAATCCCACAATTGAATTTTTTTTACACTCTTTTTTACTCCATCTCCTTCTTCCCGACCTTCATAATATCACATTGGGTATCAAATTACAAGGCTTATGATATGGCAGGTATACAATTGTCTCTTATTTCATAAAATGATAATGTTCTTTATTACTTAGTTTAATGTTTACTTCAGTTACCGAATTATAATGATTTTGCATCTAATACACGATTTTGCATCCAAGTCCATGGTTTGATAGGTTCCAATATGCCATCCGGAGAGCGAAATATATGGGTAGGTGGAAATTGATGAACATAAAAATTTCCTCCTACTCTCATGAGCTATATCAATGGAAACAGGTCTTGGTAATGCAGTCAAAGGCAAGGTCAACCTCCATAGTCAGCAACAAGAGAGCGAGAACGAGATATGTGCCTCATGATTTGCTTTGATAATAGCAAATCATGAGCGAATTATATGATGTTACCTTTCAAAGTTAAAAATAGTTTCTATTGATTACGTTTAGGTGTATAGATTTGAACAATTAATTTCCATGAGATCTATAAATATGCCTCTCGACGGAAATGAAAACAATGACAGAATGACTGAATTTTATGTTATTGATACTTTGTTTTATAATTGCAATTTCGTTTTATCCATAAGTGTTCAATGCATGGTTAGTGCCTAGATGAGAACATCATAGTGTTACCCGCTTCTCATGGAGGGGCCCCTCAAGACAGTAAGGTCTTTTGTTTATTAACAATTTTCATTTTAGCTTATGTTTCCTGTAGGTTTTTGTCAATTTGGTTAAGCATTTACGTTTTGATTTCCTTTAGATCCGAGTTCGAAATTGTTATTCTAATCATTTTTTATCTTAGATATTTTAGATGCACATGGATAGAATAGAGTTTAATACTGTAATGAGATAGATAGGATTCTCTTTTGTGTAGTTAATTATCCTTCTTGAAGAAAATTCATTTTAATTTGTGATTTCAATTTAAATAGGAGCAATTTCATTTATGCAAGTGTTTGTGAGATTTTACAGTGATTTCCAATCCAAAAAAGAGTGATTTCCATTTAAGAAAAGTGTGTAATTTCCATTCAAGCGAGAGTGATTTCCATTTGAACAAGTGTGATTTTTTACAAGCAAGTGATTTTATTCAAAAGCAAGTGAACGAGTGATATCATTTCAGGAAAGGTGTGAGTGTGAAGTTTTCTTTCAAGAAGAGTGTGATCATTGTTTCTAGAGTTAATTATATTTTGTATAAGTAATTAATTTACTTACATAACCTTAAAAACACACATGCATTTTGATAACTCAATTTAACTTAGAAATTGTGTGAGTAACAAAGACTCTTAACACTTACTATGCACATACTTTTCATCAGATTACTGGCTATGGTTGATAATTCATGTAAGCAATTTAACATCAATTAAATTACCAAACATTTTGGTGTCGTTGCCAGGGAAGTGTATATAGGAGTACTTTTTTTTCTTTTTTCTTTTTTCATTCACCAAAAAAAAAAAAACAAAAATGATATCCATAGAGAAAGAGACTCTAGAGGTAGATTTAAAGGTAGATGTAGAATTTTTATTCCAACATCACCACTCACCCCATCACAACCTTGTAGTGCCACACCATCCACCCAAACTCGTATTCCATCCATTGCAGGTGTTAGAAAAGTATATATTACAGAGCAATCGAACACATAAGATATGCGGAAACACAACACGAAAAACATATAAAACAAGAGATACATAAATATATGTGGTTCACCTAATTTGGGCTACGTACACCCTGAATAGTTAGTCCTTCCTTTCTATTATCCAGCAAAATGAAGAGACACAATCTACAGCAGATCTGTTGTAATATCCTATTTTCTCTCTCACAGTCCCCCTTTTTGTTTTTCGATCATAATACTCATACCATACATGGCCGCAATACAATACCCTCATAAAACAGAGGGGTTTCCTTCTAAGGAAAAAACCCCTAAATTAAACATATCTTCTACCATTAGATCATCTACCTAATTAATGGCCCAGATTGACTAGAAATTACAATATTTTACAAGGCAATTTTACATATGTTTTTAGCTTCGGGGGCACTGCCCCTAAAACCCCCCACCAGGGTGGGGCTACATAAAGTCGCATCCGCCCCCCTAGGACCCCCCAAGCATCATTCAAATTATGGGCAACTTCTCTGCCCCGTTAAGAACAGGGGTCCAACGTTGTGATACATCTAAATAAAGAAGATAACCAGACTCCACACCCAACAACATGAAGACACAAACTTCGTGAGGTACTTAGATTTAAAATCCAATCTATAGATTCACCAACTGCATCAACTGAAGCCATAATAGAATAAGAGGATCCTACATCCCCAAAAAAGGGATTAATTTTTCTATCTTCAACTGGAGAAAAACTTCTAGGACAAGAAATAGAAGTCCTTAGTGAAGAAGAAGAAGAAGAAGAAACATACTTTAATATTACATTGATAGAAGAACCAAAGGAACTAGAAGAGGACCAACAAAAACAAATTTTGGAACTGTTAGGGTCCTACAATAATAGGATTCATAATTTTGAACTGACTATGTTTTAGTCTTGTAATATTGTACATAATTTGCTTTCTGCAAATTGTTTTCCCATATTAAAAAATGTAAAGGGAGTGAGTCCTAAAAGAAAAATCAAAGGACTGAAAGAAAAAGATAAAAAAAGAATATAAAGTATGAACCCCACCAAAAAGAGATAAAAATTGATCCTAAAAGTGCTGCAAATTAAAATGCCACTACTTTTACTTTACTTTGCAAATAAGATTGTGTGGAGCTTGTAAAAAATTCCACAATCCATGATGATCAAACAACTTAATCTTGACTCATTCATGTTTTAAAATTCATGTTGATAGTTAGAGAATGCCAAACCATTTAATCTTGGCAGATTAGTAGTTAGGTAGAGAATAATAATGAGCTCATCAGTTTAATCTGAACCATTGGTAGCCATAAGGTTAGAATTATATAGTTTGCTTATAAAAGAAAAAGAAAAAGGGTCAGCAAGCTTAAATGCACCCAATAATTGAAGAAAAAATGTTAGGGTAAATGATAGGTAGGTAGATTACTTTCACAAGTAATGGAGAGCAGCAATTGGTCATTTCATATCACTAATATCCCTCAAAATCCCCTTCCCTTTGCTAAAAACCCTAATGCCACTCTTAAAGGCATTTTCCCTTGTAAAAATATCCCTTTCCCTTCATTTTAACCTTTTCCCTTACTAAAACCCCTTTTCCCTAGATTAAAATCTATTTTCATTTGAAAAAAGTAAAATCCTTTACTAACTCCCCCTTTCATTCAAAACACCCCAATACCCACTTATCCAAAGTTTTTGTTTCAATATATCGGGTCCCACTATGAAATCCCTTCTCAGTATCATTTTTTACATCTCGCATTTATTTTAACTTATTTACTTTATTATATTCATCTTGTATCATATTCATTTAACCCCCATTATATATTAACTCCGCTCATTATAAACCCATCCCTTTATATATTAAACCAATCACATAGAATATTCCCAACCCCACCTGTCAAATCCCCCCTATTCACCCAACCGTCAGATCTTCATTCATCACATCTTGCGACCAATAAAAAATTTCGCACCCCTGACTACCTGACCTTTAACACCACTGGAGGGTTGCGAAATGAGCATTCTCGCAACCCCGATCCCCTGCTACGTGGCAACCCTGCAATCTATCGCACTCTCCATTCCGAAACAACCTTACAGCTTTTCTCGATGCGAAAACCTTCAAGCTGTTTTTCCGCCCATTATGAATATTGCCCTTGTTTGAAAGTTAAAACCTCCACTCCCATATGATTAACCACTATTGATTAAAAACATAAAGACCGCCCTAAAAGCATTTTCACCATTTTTGTTCAAATCTGCGGAGTAGAAGCCTTTCCAACCTGTTTTCAAGCTAAAGCCAATCGCTGCCGACCTATTTTAAAGCCAAATTCGACCAGAATTCAGGCCTTCTACTACCAGAAATGCTTCTGACTCCGATTTGAAGCAGTATAAAGACCAAGAAAGCCCATGTTGCCTCCCAGAGAACCTCTACTGCAACCAGAATATTTTCCAAAAGAATAAAAGCTTCATTTTTCCAGGTATTCCTAAGTGCCGAAGCCTGTACTTAAGCTAAAAGAAAGTAATAATTTAATCAATTGAACCAGTTTAAAAGATTTGCAGACCAAAAGAAAGCCATTGTTGCCTCTAAAACCCTTTCTGCGAACTGAAATTATCTTTTCACAGTATTCTTGAGGGATTGAGACTATTTCTTAAGCCAAAAAGTAATTAATTGATTAAAATAAATAAATCTATGGCTTCTCAAGGCATCATGACAGTCAATACCCTACAACCTCCTGTTGTTGAACATACCCCCCTTGCAGACAAAGACTTCAAAATCAGTGACCTTGTCACTAACTTCAACCTTCTGGAGCTCCACTGCTGGAGCCATGATAAATTCATGGACCAGGCTGATGATATCCACCTTTGGGAATCAAATTTGCCCAAATATATCTTCCCACAGAATTTCCAGTTCCGAGATATCATCAAGCTCTGTCAAGTTAATTATTTTCCAAATGAAAAAGCCCTAGCAACCCACAACAAGGAAATTTTGTTCACCATTACTGCTGAATCCATAAACCAAATGCCTCAAATTCAACCCAAGCCTGATGAAGCCCTTCTGTCAGTTGAAATATTCACTGAGTCATACCTCAAACTTGACTTCCCAAAGAGGTTTCAGATCTTTCAAACCTTTCTGCCTTCATCAGTTGAAACCCCAAAGAGTAACCCTCCTTATTCAGCCTCAATTTTCTCAGAAAGAACAAGACAAATTGTCACAATGTTGTCTTGCATTCTAGGCTATTTTATAGATGAGTATGTAGATGCTTCAATCCTAGGTTTTCTGTCTATTTGTTGCTCAGGACAGCCTCCATCTTTTACATTTAACTTTCTCATTACTTATTAGATGCCATCATGAGAAACTAGTTAAATTACCAGAAGAAGGAGTTTTTAAATATTCATTTGTTTTGTTTCATATGTTCTTGTACTTCCAATCTGAAAGGTTTACAGTTGGCCTTTAAAAACTGGACCCTTAGGGTAATCCACAATCAGTTGTCTTCTGGACTTCCTTAATCAAGAAATATTTCACAGAGTTTACCTACAACAACTTCATTGATTCATTTATTCATCCAATTGTTAATATGCTAAGTAGTAGCAGTGAAACTAGGATCGGTGAAGAAATAAAGAAAATATTGCAGTTATTTGAACACAGTAGAACAGGAGACTGGTATTTATACCAGAACCACATTGAAATTAGGGTATATGGATGTCAACTCACTCCATATAAACTGCCCAAATACCTCCCAATGGGGTTATTTGCACTAGAATATATCAGGAAGATCCTAAACTCTGATGAAGTGAATTTCCTATCAGCCAAGAATAAAACACAGTTTAAGATCAAAAACCAGATTGGTCCTTTCATTTGCAACAGTAGAGGTGTTGGTCAACAAGCATAAAATTACTTACAGGAATTCAAGTTCAGTGAGAGTTTCAAATGGCATTATGATCCTTTAAGAGTTATTAGCAAGTTAAGAATCAAGTTTAAATTAACTCCTTTTGTCCATGAGTCCAAACTAGATATTGAAAAGTACTCCAACCAGACAGAGTGGTTGGAGAATACTTTGAAAGAGGCAGAGAAGCAAGGTGATACTAGTTCCATCTTGCAAACTCCAACCCTACAAGATAGAAACTCCAAGAGGGCAAGAGAAGAAGGATCATATTCAGCTCAAACCACTACAGAAACCAAATTCAAATTAATGTACAAGAAGAAGCCCAAGATAAATCATGTAAATGAACAAGTTGAGACTATTGAAATTATTGATACAAACAGAGTGGTTAAAGAAAATGCACCTCCAACAGTTTCAGAGGAAACTCACCAGCCTTCAACATCTAATACTCAAATCATTCAAAAGCAGCATAGTGTTGAAGTGTCTTCGTCAAGTAAACCAGCAGATAAGAACAAGCTATCATGGAGAAGTACAAGGAAATCAAACTCATGAATGAGGCATTAAAAGCAGTCACTTATGCCCAATATTGGAAACAGACACCTAGTGACTAGAACAGGTTTCTTTCTGCATTTGATTACAAGACCAGGAAGATGCAGATGACCTTCTTGCAACCCACAGTGTAGTATCCTAAGTCATCAACGGATTACACGAAGACAACATTTGAAGTTCAAGCCAAAGTTGTTCATCGTATAGACCAAATTTAATTTCATAAGAAAGCTGGAGAAATGCTATAGTCTACTATGACCAACAAAGCCATGAGTGTCCAGAATTTGCAAAATTCTCTAGAAAACATCAAAGGACAGTTGCAACTAGAAAATGCTTCCTCACAAGACAAGGATAATAGAATCAAATCACTGGAAGAATTGTTCATAGAGGTAGGATATGATCCCAAGAACATCAAAGTTGCAGGAATAACTCATCAAAAAGAAGAATGTAGACATTGTTGCATTGATGAAGCAACTAAAATTTCCTCCTACTGAACATCCACAAGCAAAAGAAGTTCTAGAGAATGAAGGCCAAAAAGATGAAATGATGAATCTCATCATTCAATTGACAACTCAACTGAAAGATATGGAGAATTAGATGGATAAATCGGTGCAGGAGAAAAAGACTAGCATGGAAGCAACCCCTGTCACTACTATTCCTACAGTTACTACAGCAGTTCCTTCTACTTCATCAGTTCCACTGGCTACAACAATTTCAACATCAACAACTACATCAACTATAGATTCAACAACAGCAGCAACTCATCCTAGTGATGAAGCAGGTAAATTGGTTAAAGCAATGTAAGACGTCCATTAAAACAAATGAAATAAATAGAATTAAAGAACAGATAAAAATTCTAGAGGATGAAAAGAAGATAGTTCAAATCATGCATAAGAATGAAACACAAAAG
The DNA here is from genome assembly GCA_034641835.2 of Pinus albicaulis. Taxonomy (NCBI): domain Eukaryota; kingdom Viridiplantae; phylum Streptophyta; class Pinopsida; order Pinales; family Pinaceae; genus Pinus; species Pinus albicaulis. The sequence continues at coordinate 797,524,697 of CM076574.1, forward strand.
TCAAACAGATTGAATGACAAAGTACAGAAATTAGAGAAATAATTGACACTAAAAGAACCACTTGCCCAAGCAAAGTAACAACTGTGGGCCAATATCATTGACTCTGTCAATAATATTTGGCCATCTATCCAATTTATTTATGAGCAGAAGGATTTGATCAAGGAAGTAAGTGAAGCCATTCAAAAAGTCAAGGAAGAACTTGGTAAAAATCCAGAAGAGGCCACTAAGATCATTAAGTTTCTTAATTCCAAGAACAAACAGGAATTAGAGGAAATTGGTATAAGTGATAGGACTGAAATAATCCTAGAAGTAAGAAAGGTAATTTCCAAAAGGAACTTAATGACACAACTTGAAGACAAGTGTCAAAACATGGAGCTTGCAATAACCAAATTCATGGTGAAATTTGATGTTTTGAGGCAGAAAGGTCTGCCTAATCCTTTGGTTATCAATGACATATTGATGAAGCATGAAGATTATGACAAGAAAATCAGAGAAGTGGCCAAAGAACAGTCCAACAATTCCTCCATGAAAGGAATGCCTACAGGAAAAGTACTCTATCAGAGTTCTGAAAATCTCATTTACCTACAACATGAAGTAAATCATCTCTTCATAAACAAGCCTACATTTGAAAAATATACAAAGGCTAATGAAATTTTCAGAAGAATAGTAAAAATTAAATTACCAGATGTAGAATATTGGGAAACGTTATGTGATTTACTTTGAAAGTGAAAAGTAAAATAGGTAAAATAGAGCAGTCAAAGTGAAAACAAAGCATGCAAGTTAAAGAGTAATAGATTAGTTAAGTTAAAGAGTTTAAAGAGTATCAGATGACAAAGCAGAGTTGAAAGTAAAGATGAAGCTAGCATAAAGAATACTCAACAGACAAAGAGACAGTCAGCGTACAACAACAGTCAAAGAGAGAAAGTAGAAAAATATCAAAGAGCAAACAACAAATCCAAATAAAAGAGGGACAACTTGCATTAGTTACATAGGTGTCTCTATCTTCTTGCATGAAGATATTTTTTTCCTTGAATAATTCCTAAATCAGTTTTAGGATATTTTGTATTAGTTTTTGTATAAATACTTCATAATTCGAAGTATTGTGGTGTGGGTTTATGAACATTTCTATAGTTTTAATTGATCTAAGAACCAAAGGGTTTATTGTACCATTTTCAAATCAACAGCAGGACTGAGTAATAAAGGCATTGCATTACAGGATTCATGTGTTGAGCCACTTCAGTGAAGTATCTTTCTATTGTTTATGTTTTTCCTTAAGTTTTCCATAAACTTATAGGTTTTCCAATTTAAATGTTATAACATGAATATTATTGCAGAAATTGTTTAAGTACACTTTGTTCTGAACTGTTACTCATTTTGATGTTTTCTTCTGATATCCAAATTAAGGAATTATTCATTTCTCCTTCGTTTCGATTGACCTCTTTCATTTCCTTCATTATCGTGTTTGAGGAATCCTTAATTTCTCCTTGATCCCGATTGAAACCATTTCACCATCCAGCCTAAAAGATCTGATGTTACTATGCTACCTTACCCTGTGAACACTTCCTTTAGAACTTGATTATGCCACGTTGCTTGATACATTGACTCCATAACCAAATGGAAAACATGCATGCACCTATCCATCTAAATCAGTAATTCCACCACCAAACCAAACCAAAAAAAAAAAACAATCAAGCTTACATAACTAGCCTAAAATCAACTAAAAACAACAAAGTTAAATCATAAAGAGAGAGCCCTCTCTGAGAATTAGGAAGGCTAGATCCTGATATAAAAAGTAGGTTGATAGTTACCTCTAATATTTCTTTTAACAAAAATCATAACAACCCTAGGAATTATTGGAGTGATAATAGGAACCTTACATTAGTTCTGAGGAATCTACAATGGCTGGAGAAGGGGAAGGAGAAGTACACAATTTGAATGGTGAACAACCTAGGATTAGAGGTGGAAGAGGAGGTAGGATTGGGGGTGTAAGAGGTGGAGGAAGAGGAAGAGGAGGTGGTAGAGGAGATCCAGAACCTTTTGGATTCCCCATCTTCGATGAAGATACCACAACTACAATGCAAAATATATCACCCTCTATCCTCTATAATTTCCATGGATTAAGAGGTGAGGATCCTGAAACATTTTTCTTTGAGTTTGAAGTCTTATGTAGATCGTATGATTATTTGCTTGATACTCAAAAGTTGAAATTGTTTCCATCTACTCTTAGAGATCAACATTAAAATGTTTTATGGGCTTAGGAACAGACTCTATCAGAACATGGGAACAAAAGAAGAATGCATTCCTAGAAAAATATAAATATTATTGAATGCCCCATAACCTCAAAGATGAAATATTTAATATGATGCAGAAAGAAGATGAAAATCTTGAGGATTTGATTGAAAGGTTTAGCTATAATATTAAAAGAGCTAAAATGTAAAATCTAGATGAAGAAACTTTGAAATATCTCCTATTAAAATCCATCAAGGATGAATGGATAGATCGTCTCAACTTGATGGGTAAAGGGGATGTTTTTCAGTTATCATTACCATATATTTTTGAGTTATGCATACACATTTCAAGAGCAAAGTCAAGAATTGTAAAAAGTCCAAGAGATCCTTTTATTTCTAGGATTAATGAATCTGCAGCTGGGACTATAAGTAGAGCTGAAAGAGTCAATTTGATTGATAATTTCAAGACAGATATTTTGAGAATTCTTAGTGAAAAAATAGACACTCTTAAAATATAAAACAATCAAACACTGAAAATATTTCTTTATCTATCTTTTGTCCAAAATGTAGAAAAAATCATGCCTTAAGAGAATGTCCTCTTGACTTAAAAAGTGTAGACGCCTATGTTATATGTGCAGAAAATCATGATACAAAAGAGTGTCCTTCAATACCAGGTCTTAAATTTTCTATCAAGATGAAGTGATACCAAATCAAGTAGATCATGTTTGTTTTGTTGCTAAAAGACCATGGAAAATTCACAAAATCAAGATTTCAACACCCAAACATATGCACAACCATCACAAAACAATTGGATTGCACCTATGCCTTGACATCCTTGGCCTCAACCCTGGGCACAAGGATGGAGAAATCCTTATGGAAAATATCCTCAATATCCTCAACCTTATCCTAATTTTCCACCACAATATTTCCCTCATCTCGTTCAACCCTCTCGACCTAAAAATACAAATCCATAAGTTTCATTACCGTTTCCACATAGACCAAACCAACTGCCTGCTCATCCACTTCCAAATCCAAACAATAAAAAACCTGTCTATAATGTGGAAGGAAAAAATTTCCAAACTCACATGATAACTCCATTAGATCTCAACAATGATCAACTTAGATCTAGTAGAGTATTGGAAAAAAGTCACCATTTGTTGTTATTCAAGAACCTGAAAAATAAAAACTCTCAAAGGAAGAGATACCTCTTATTTAAGGATAAAATTTTCAAAAACAAGCCAACCCAGTACATGCTAATGATATTCCAATAAAGTCAACTCCTATTGTAGAACAACCTTCAGTTTCTCTGCAAAATCCACCTTTTCCTGAAAGATTGAAAATTAATGAGGGGATAGAAAAACAAATTGTGTTTCCTGATTATGATACAATGGATGAGATGTTGAATGTTTACATAAATATTCCCTTGTTTCAATCCATCAAAGAAATACCAATATTTGCAAAGAAAATTATGGAGTCGAGCATTAAAAGACCTAGAAGAAAAATAAAAAAGTTAAAATAATTCAGCTGGTTGGAAAGATTGTAGATATCATGATGGGAAAAACAACAATTCAAAAATATCTTGACCTAGGAAGTCCCATTGTCAAAACACACATCAATGGCATCGATATCTGAAACACATTGATTGACTTGGAAGCAACCATAAACATCATGAGTAAACAAACTATAGATCAATTGGAACTTCCTAATATTCAATGTACACCTACTCTATTGCAACTAGCAGACATATTTGTTATCAAACCTAATGGTGTATTAGAAGATGTGTTTGTATCCTTGGATTCTTGGGAATATCCTATTGATTTTATGATCTTAACACCCAATAATAATCTAGGGGGACACCCATTAATCCTAGGTAGACCATGGTTAGCGACAAATGATGCTTTTATAAGTTGTAGATATGGTGATATGTTTATCTCTGATGGAAATTCAACAAATAAATTCACATTATATCCTCCTAAAAAAATGACAATAGAGGTAGAAAGTGAATAATGGATAGATGATGATATTAATATACAACCAATATTTTTTACTTCACAAATGGATGAGGACGATCATATTTTGAATCTAATGGAAATAATGAATCTTCCTCATGTTTTGAATCTAGTCAAAATTTACAAGAACAATGTAATATTGAATATCTATCATCTCATCAAATGTATTCACATTCTATGGAGAAATTTGGAAATTCTTTAATAGAAATTTTTCTAGGTAAAACTTTGAATATTAATGATAATATGGAAGAATCTCAAAAGAAAGAATTAGTGAAGGTGCTACAAGAACATTCCTCTTCTTATGCATGGGAATACACTGATATGAATGGAATTGATCCCAATACTTTCATGCATCATATCTATATTGAAGAAAATTTTAGACCAATTAGACAACCCCAAAGGAGGGTGAATCCAAATTTAAGGGAAATTGTTAAGGAAGAACTGCAAAAATTGTTAAATGTGAACTTCATTTATCTAATGTCAGACAGCTTGTGGGTTTCACCATTGGTAATTATTCCAAAAAAGAATGGGAAATGGATAGTGCGCTTTGATTATAGGGAACTGAATAAAGCTACTTTAAAGGATCAGTTTCCACTCCCTTTTATAGATCAAGTTCTTGATACATTAGCAGGTAAAAAGTATTTTTCATTCTTGGATGGTTTTAGTGGATATAACCAGATCCAAGTAGCTCCAAAATACCAAGATAAAACAAATTTTACCTACCCATGGGGAACTTATACTTACCGAGTACTTCCTTTTAGGTTATCTAATGCACCTACAACATTCCAAAGGGCATTTCTAGGTATTTTCTCTCATCTAATTCATGATTGTGTGGAAGTATACATGCATGATTTTACTGTCTATGGAAACTCTTTTGAAGAAGCTCTTAAAATTTTGGAAAAAGTTCTCAATACGTGTAAATAAACAAATCTCTCATTAAGCCATGAATTGATTTCTATTGTGGGAATTGTTTTAGGCCACCATATTTCAAGGGATGGAATTAAGGTGGATGCATTAAAGGTAGAAGTTATTTCTAAATTATCAATTCCAACCTGTCAAAAATATGTTAGAAGTTTTCTTGGCTTTACTGGTTACTATAGAAGATTCATAGAAAAATTTAAAAAAAATTCCTCTCCACTTTTCAAATTAGTTACAAAGGATTGTGAGTTTATCTAGAATTTTGATTGCCATAAAGCTTTTGAAAAATTGAAAGAAAATATTTCCGAAGCACCAAATTTAAGAGGACCGAATTAGAAATTACCTTTTCACATCTCAACTGATGCCCTAGACACAGCTTTGGGAGTTGTGTTAGGACAAAAATATTTGACTCCTTATGCCATTTACTATACAAGTAAAAATTTGATTCCTGTAGAGTTAAATTATACCGTCACTGAAACAGAGTTTTTAGCAGTTATATATTCCATCAACAAATTTAGACATTATATCACTGGTTATGAAACCTTTATTCACACAAATCATTTCGTGATTAGAAATATAATGAATAAATCAATTTCAAATGGCAGAATTACAAGATGGTTACTATTATTGCAATAATTCAATATTACTATTTTGGATAGATCTGAAAAACAAAATGCAGTTGATGATTTCTTATCTAGAATCCAAAATGATAATAATGATACTCCTGTAGAGGATGATTTTTCTGATGAATATATTTTTTCGGTATCTATTAAATCTCCTTGGTTTGCAGATATTGCTAATTATTTGGCTACAGGGAAGTTACCATCATACTTATCTCCTGGTGAAAAGAGAAAGGTAATTCAAACTAGTGCATCTTACTCATGGATAAATGAAGAATTGTACAAAGCAATACCTGGCCTAATCATTCATAGATGTGGTAGAGAAGATGAAATACCAAAAATATTGAAAGTTTTTCATGATAAACCATGTGGTGGACATTTTGTTGATAAAAGAACTGCTTACAAAGTCCTTCTCTTAGGATATTATTTGCCTTCTCTTTTTAAGGATGCCAAAGAATATGTTAAGATATATGATAGTTGTCAAAGAATGGGGAAACTTGTTCCTTTGGATGAAATTCCTCTACAACCTCAGGTACTCATTGAACCTTTTGAGAAATGGGCTCTATATTTTGTTGGTCCAATTAATCAATCATAAAGCCAAAAAAGGTACATTCTTGTTTGCACCGATTATGTTACAAAATGGGTAGAAGATAAAGCACTTCCTTTTGCTACCAAAAATTTTGTAGTTTCATTTATTTTTTAGGATATTTTTACTCATTTTGGTGTCCCAAGGGAAATTATGATAGATCAAGGTACTCTATTTACATCCAAGTTGGTACTGAAGATAGTGGAGGAATATAAAATAAACATAATAAATCCACTCCATATCATCCACAAGCAAATCGATAGGTGGAATCCACCAATAAAGTAATTGAATCAATTATTACCAAGACTCTACATCTGCATAGAAGAGATTGGGCAGAAAAGCTTCCTGAAGCTTTATGAGCATACCGTACCACATGGAGAAACACCATAGGACACACTCCTTATGAACTTTTCTATGGGAAGGAAGTCTTATTTCTTATTGAGTTCCAGATAAAGACTTTCAACACAACAATCAAATTGGGTCTTGATCTATCTAAAGAAAAAAAACGAAGGATGGAGCAACTGAAAGAACTTGATGAGATAAGATAGGATGTTATTCAAAGAACTAACATAGTTCAACAAAAAATATCCAGATGACATGACAAGTTCATAAAAGAAAGGAAATTTTAGCCAGGAGACTAGGCATTAATTTTTGACTCAAAGTTCAAAGATTTTCAAGGTAAATGTCAAACTCATTTGCTTGGGCCTTATGATATTGAAACTGTTTTGATAATGGTGCAGTCAGAATAAAAACCATTGATGAGGAAAGAATAAACTTCCTTATAAATGGTCACTGATTACGAATTCATCATAATCCATTGACAAGGGAGGAGTTTTTTAAACATCTGCAAGACAACATTGATTTGAAGGTGGTTTTGAAGGATTCTCATTCCTCTCCAACTTAACTGTAAAAGCCTTTACTTTCAAATAATAATAATAATAATAAAATAATAAAATAAAAATAATAATTGAAAATAATAATAATAATAATAATAACAATTGTATAAACATGAAAACCAACATTGTTGGCATGTTTTTACAAAAAAAATAGGATGAAAACCAAGCACTCTTGGCACCCTAGATTTTATTTCTAAACCCTATTCTAATCCCATCTTATTTGTTACCCTCTTTTTATTTTGAAAATAAACAGCTATGGAATTGGTGAAAATCTGCAGCTTTAACGAAATTATGTAGATGACTTAACAGGATTCAATCAAGACTATTGAATATCTTGGCACAAGAATAAATTGATCAAGTTTGTAGCTGAAGACATCCAAGAACAACCTAAAAAAGACCAATCAAAACATTAGAATCATGAATATTAAGGTATGTAAATGTTAAATTAAATAATAAAGGTAAGAAAACATTAGATTATGAAATAAAAGTAGACGTTTCTACCACCATTTAAAATAATAATTACTATTCTTCTAACTTCAGACTTAACCATAAATACTATGTCTTGTCAACAAAGTCGGCCATAAGCCCATCGTAATTCAAAATTCACCGTTTATCATTGCGTAGCTACTCCATTCCATAAACCCTATTCCATTGGTAATTTTGCCCTTATTCATACTCAGTTTTCCCGAAACTCTTTTCACTTCATATACCTTTTTCATTGGTAATTCCGCTCTCATTTATACTATGTTTCTCAAAGCCATTTTCACTCCATAAACCTATCAAAGGAATAAATTAAGGGTGAAAACTTCTCCAACATGGGGGTTATTGTGAGGACAGAGTCAGATGGGAAGAAATTCATGGATGGTTATCCACAAGTTAGACATATGCTACAGAAGGCACATTGGTTGGAGTTTATAGAGAAATTTAATAGTCATGAAAAATAAGTTACCAAGTCTTCTTCTCGACCAGTCGATGGAGTTAAGGCAAAAATCGGGGATGTGAAGATAGTGTTAACATAATCCTTTATAGAAGAAGTAATTGAGCTACCTAGGGTTGGTGAAAGATGGTTGAAAAACAAAGGAATTGAATAAATTGGATGGAAAACATTTCTCAAAAACCTAGGTATGGACACTTCAGTCTTTAAAAAAGAAATTTTAGTTACAACTCTTAAAAATAAGTGGAGAAATTTATTGTTGGTCATTCAAAAATGTATTACTTGTGAAGGAATATTTGGAAATATGTTTTTCTATCATGTACATTTAATGATGCATTTCCTTGAGGGGAATGCGATCAATTTGCTTTATTTCTTATTCCATAGTCTAAAGAAAGTGACTAATAGCACTCAAATAAAAATATAGTCTATTAAGAATACCATATATCATCATGGTTTGATAAAGATGTTGATTCAAGGCCACTTCAAAAGTATAGGAGATGATTTGGGAAGTTTCTTAGTTAGAAACCATTTCAAGAGATAGAATAGGAGAAACCCGACTGCAAAACAAATAAAAGTAGAAGATGATTATCTACAAACTCTAATGATGATCTACTTACACAACAAGGGAAACTCTCAGAAGATGAAACTTTGGATGTTCTAACTCAAGCATATGAAGAGGTTTAGTAACAGGAAGGGTTCATCAATTTTGAAAATTTAAATTTTGCATGAGGACGTGCAATGACCTCTATGTGGGAGAATGTTGAATCCCACAATTGCTTCTTTTTTACAATCTTTTTCACTCCATCTCCTTCTTCTCGACCTTCATAATGTCACATTAGATATCAAATTACAAGGCTTATGATATGATAGGTATACAATTGTCTCTTATTTCATAAAATGATAATGTTCTTTATTATTTAGTTTAATGTTTACTTCAACTACCGAATTATAATGATTCTGCAGCTATTACATGATTCTGTAGCCAAGTCCATGGTTTGACAGGTTCCAAGATGCCAGCCAGAGAGCGAAATATATGGGTAGGTTGAAATTGATGCACACAATGATTTCCTCCTACTATCATGAGCTATATCGATGGAAATAGATCCCGGTAATGCGTTCAAAGGCAAGGTCAACCTCTGTAGTCGGCAACAGGTGAGCGAGAACGAGATATGTGCCTCATGATTTGCTTTTATAATAACAAATCATGAGCGAATTACATGATGTTATATTTCAAAGTTAAAAATAGTTTATGTTGATTAGGTTTAGACATATAGCTCTGAACAATTAATTTCCATGATCTTTATAAATATGCCTCTCAACATAAATGAAAACAACGACAAAAAGACAGAATTTTATGTTATTGATACTCTATTTTATAATTGCAATTTTGTTTTCTCCATAAGTTTTCAATGTGTGGTAAGTGCCTGGTTAAGAACATCACAACGTTACCTGATCCTCGTGGAGGTCACCCTCGAGATAGTAAGCTATTTTTTTTATTAACAATTTTCATTTTAACTTATGTTTCGTGTAGGTTTTTGTCAATTTGGTTAAGCATTTACGTTCTGATTTCCTTTAGATTCAAGTTCGATTTTTTTCTTCTAATAATTTTTCACCTCAAAGGTTTCAGATGTGCATGGATAGAATAGAGTTTAATATTGTAGTGCGATAGATACAATTCTCTTTTTTTATAGTTAATTATCCTTCTTGAAGAAGATCCATTTCAAAGTGTGATTTCCATTTAAATAGGAGCAATTTAATTTATGAAAGTGTGTGTGAGATTTTAGAGTGATTTCCATTTGAGCAAAGAGTGATTTCCATTTGAGCAAGTGAGGGTTTTTACAAGCGAGTGTGATTTTATTCAAAAGCAAGTGAATGAGTGATTTCATTTCAAGCAAGGTGTGAGTATGAAGTTTTCTTTCAATAAGAGTGTGATCATTATTTCTAGAGTTTATTTTGTTTTGTATAAATAATTAGTTTACTTACATAGCCTTAAAAATACATGCGCATTTTGATAACTCAATTTAACTTAGAAATTGTGTGAGTAACAAAGACTCCTAGCACATAATCTGCACATACATTTCATCTACTTACTAGCCCTCGTTGATAATTCATGTAAGTAATTTAACATCAATTAAATTACCAAACAATCCATATACTGCACATTCGAGCTATCAAAAAATGATTTTTTCTATTAAAAAGAGTTAATTTTGGCGAGGTATGAGAAAAGATATTGAATATCTAACGAAATGTCTTGAGTGTGAATTAGTAAAAGAAAAACATCAACATCCTCTTTACCTCTTACATCAATTACCCATACCTGAATGGAAGTGGGAAGTTATCACACTTGATTTTATAACCGAACTGGCTAAATCCAAGAAGCATAATGACTCCATTATGGTGGTTGTTGATAAGTTGAACAAATAATCTCACTTTATACCTTTATAATCCACTTATAAAACCACCCAGATTGCTGATACTTTTATGAAAGAAGTGCTTCAAATGCATGGGATAATTAAAATAGTTATATCTGATAGGGATGTGAAGTTCACTACAGCTTTTTAGAAAACTCTTTTCATAGGGTTGGGAACTCAAGTTCAGTTTAGTACTATGTATCATCCTCAAACAGATGGGCAGATTGAATTTGTAAATCAAGTGTTAGAAGATATGTTGCAGATTTTTGTTATGCAACAATGCGGTAGGTGGGAAGAATATTTACATCTAGTCGAATTTGCATATAATAATAGTTTATGAGTCGTTAAAAATGAGCCCATTCAAGGTATTATTTGGTAGGAAATGTAACACACCGATTAACTAGAATAGCCCTAAAGATAAGTTAATGCTAGGTCCAGATATGTTGATGGAAATCGAACATATCGTCAAGAAGATCCAATAAAACTTGAAAGTCGCTTAAGATCGGAAAAAAAAAAAATATGCTGACAAAAAGAGAACTTATCAATAATTTAAGGTTGGAGATCATGTTTATATACGTATCAAACCAAAAATAAGTACCTTAAGATAGGGTAGTTGTGAAAAACTCGCCCCCAAGTTTTGTGGTCCTTTCCAGATATTGGAAAGAATTGGACCAGTGGCATATAGTTTGGAATTGCCCAATCATATAAGAGCCCATATTGTATTTCATGTGTCACTGCTGAAACAATATTTGTATGACCCTAGACACGTTATTCGTTAGAAATATGTTCAGATAATGCCTTAAGGCAGTAGTAAAGATATATATATATATATATATATATATATATGTACATTACATGATATATATATATATATATATATATATATATGTACATGATGAGATGACACAATAAATGTTTGTGTTACAAGTCGAGTCAGATGGAGAGTTCCTGGTAGAACCCCAACACATTCTTGAACGAAGAGAAACAATATTACAGAGGCGAGCCATCACCCTGGTTAAGGTGCGGTGGAAGAACTTTAGCCTTGAGGAGGCCACCTAGTAAGATGATCAATTTATGTTGAAGGCCTATCCTAATTTGTTTAAGGGACAAGAACACATTGAGGACGACGTTATGCTAGAGGGGGGAAGACGTAACACCCTCCAGTCATAGTGGACTTATAAGTAAAGTATGGTTTAACTTGGTTATGGTTGAACAATGGAACCTTATGGATAAGTGAAGCCTAACATAATTTTAATAAGTATAGAGATATTCATGTGGTTATTTTCTTTAATTATTAATAGCTTAAATTGAAGTGAGTGAATCTTGGAATCTACGGGTGAAAATTCATGAAGAAATAACTCTTTACTGGACAGTTATGAGAAAATAGTTACTCTCTCGTACGGAAGGATAAAGGGGATCTTGGGAAGGAAAAACTTCACAAGAAAAGGGGATTGTGAAGAAGGCGGGACGTTGGATAAGGTAATTCGAAGCTGGACATCGAGCTAATGGAGAAACCTAGTGAAACCTCTGATTCCAGGTCGAACCTTTGGGGGGTTTTAGTACCTGAGAGTTCAACCCAGTTTGGGGCTGTTAATTCTAACTGTACTGATAAAAAGTGATAGGGGGGATAAAGAGGACGTAATTGTCTCATCCCATGGTTGAGAGGCTTGGTTTTCATGTGGGTTCCCTAAGACCAGACTCCAGATAAATTTTCTAAATACATTTCCTAGAAAATTACAAGTATCAGAATGACAAATGTTTCTCTTAGAGTTTGCATGATCATTGAGTATGAAATATCTTTATGAAGCAATGAAAGAAAGTAAATTGTAACTATAAATGTACTTGTCTATAGTTGTACTTATTACTCTTGTGATTGAATGCATGTAAGTTAGTATGCTAAATCTAATTTCTATGGAAATGGAAAAATTTATATATACTCTGCTTGTCCTGGAACAGTGATAGAATCTTTAAAGTTGCAAAGTAAGAAAGTATTATATATTGAAATAAAAGAAAAGAAGTTGTTATTTTCCATTTGAAATAATTGACATGCGTAAACTAAAACTATTTTTGAAGAATAAATATTGTTCCCTCTCCTTTAGAGATAACCAATATGCTTGGACCAAGAGTTATTTTTTGTGTAATACATACGTATGTGTATAGCATCGAAATTATCTAGAATAAAACAGGAAAACAATTCCCTTAATGAATTTTCAACATTGCATAACCAAAAATAACGAATACACAAGAATGAATCTTCCGAATTAGTCGTAATATTTAGGAAGGGTCCAAATCCAGGAGGGTTTCTCCTCTCATGTTAACGACATGTGAAAATTTGAAATTAGATACACATATTTAGCTAAACCGAGTTAGTTTTCCAGGTCGGACCAAGAAACTGGTCACATAGGAAACAATCCTTGTTGGTATTCATTTAAGAATACATAACAAGTAGACAATTATATAGAGGTGAAATACAACAAAAAACGAAAGGAGGAAACCTTGTATGCTTTCATATTCGTGTTTCTTCCTTATTAGAAAATAACAAAGTCATAGGCCGGGAGAAAACCATAGCATTACACTAAAAGTGCAGTAAATACCTTAACCAAGGCTACAACAGAGTAATTATATAGTAAAAGGATATGCATAAAATTATAAAGCATCCGAACTAGAAAACTTTATCAGATTCATGCACGACATCCTTATCACAGTCTATTTTACATCGCAAGAAGGGAACTCATAATAATCCCTTTAATTTAGCAAACTGAGAATAAAACTCGTGTGCAACCAGGGAATACAATAACCATTGAGGTTGGATCCTTTCAAAATTACATGATATTAACTACAAATTCCAAATTGTAGCGGCGGGAGGTGAAACCCTCATTCACCCTAAAATGTAGAAGAGTACAATACCTGGTAAGGTAATGGTGCCATAACCAGGAAGCAACCCATAATATTTCCTTTAGGGTCATGTTGGGGAGAAACTAGCCCCTACCGTAATTTTCACCTGGGCAAACCCTGCCATAGAAAACATAGTTTCAATTTAAACAAGATCATAATATTGGCAACATATTGCAGACAAAGAAACAATAGAAATTACTGGCAGAAAGATTACTTGGGAGTCCTTGAGGGCTCAAACCCCTCAACTTTGTTGAAGGTGGCCACAAAGGTCTTGTACTGAGAGAAGAGTATAACTATGGAGTCTATTAGACTACAAAATAAGAGAAAATTCATACTTCTCCGTGATTGAGCCAACATGCAACTGAAGCAAGATTGTAGAGCAGACATCATCCAACTAAAACGAAATCGTAGAGAAACCCTAACTCCTTACAGAAGGGTTTACCTAACACAAGCGATAAGTAGTAAGAGGCAAAACAACGGTGGAGTTGGCATACAAAATAAATAAAGGTATGCAGTTAGAATACCTACAAAATTCGCAACAGGGAAGAGTGGCCAATGGAGGCGCCAAATTCTGAGACTAAAGGTCGAGAGGAGACCTTTTCTCCTGAGACTCAACGACTATCATCATATAGAACTCAATAAGATCCACGATATGCAATACTACATGTGGCATAGCGCTGGAAACTCTGAGAGAAGGCATGAATTTTGCAAGAGAGTTGGTGTGCACCGGTACTAGCATCGGAAAACACGATGTGTGAATAATAAAGAATAATAAACTTGTTATAGTTATAACCCTTGTATCTTTGAAAATGCAAATGATAAAAACCTTAAACCCCACCTCCGGTTATTTAATGAAGCTATGTGTAATTTATGTGTGAGCCCTTAGGAATTATCTAAGACATAACCTCATGGTGGGAGTAATAAATGCAAAGTATAACTTGGAGCTCGGTAAGTATGTCAATTGTTACAAATTCTTGTATTTTGCTCAAGTAAATTTTGACTTGTAACCACTTATTAAAGTTGTTTAGTTTCCCTAGATAGATTCAGATGCCTCATTTACTTTCTTTTTACTTTTGGTCTTACTTTTGTGCACTAGCTTAAATAGGCTAACTAGGCAAATGTGAGGAATTGGGTAAATGAACTATTTTGTCTTTCTTCTCTATGGTATATGCACATGCAAAACGTGTGAAGCATGAAATCAAACCTCTTGAAATTAGCACAAGTCCAACAATCTTGATCAATAAACCCTCTATTTTTTGGCCTCACTTTGTCTTTTCTTGAGCTTATCCTAGGACCCCAAATGGCACAAGTCAACTCTTGAGTAATCCCTTCCTTTGATCAAGGTCTTGTAGATCCTCTCTTAGATCTATGTTCAATCCTTTTGGGAAATATGCTCTCTTATTCCTTGTTTTGGGAGAACCATGTCTACCAGTCCACCTCCCCATATTGTACGACATTGATTATGGCTTACCTCATCTAGCATGATTATTTCGTAAAAACATTTCATGGCTACACCTACCTAGATTTTTGGATACTCTTTTCCATTGTGTTGATCTCATAGACCTTACAATGTGATTTTCATTGAAAGCACATGTCCTTGCTTGACCTACCTTCATGAGTGTTACTTCTTCCCCTTGGCTCTCTGCTTTGTATATTTTTCACTTTTGCAAGTGAAACATTTACGACAACTTACAATTATTACAAACTATTCTTCTTTCTTCCTTTTTCTCATCTTCGTGTCTTTTAGGTAATGGAACAACATGGAATCCTCCTTACCATTATAGTGGCACACCCTTTGCTCCTATGTTAGAAATCATGAAATAAAGGATCTATTGTAAATCCCCCAACAAACCTTAATCTAATAAGACAAACAAGCTAAAATATAATAGAGACTTAATGATGAACACATTAGAGTTCAAGAGAATGCACAACACAATTAGAGTGAAAAACTTGGCTTTTCCATATTGCCTTGTGTAAACCTCTTTACCTTTCTTTCATTTTGTCTTTTGTTTTTTCCTTGCTTTTTTCACAGGCTTTGTTGCTTTCTAGATTTTCACTCAAAGATGTTCAGGTCCTTGATTGAAGTGTAAAGATAGAGGCACTTAGGAAGGTGGTCCACTCTTAGCATAGCAACACTTTTTCTCTTTTTAGGTTAGTTCTTTTATGGCACAAGGGGGGGACCCTATATAAGATGTTTTCAAATGTTATTTAGAATTTAATGGATGGAGGATTTCCAAAACCATTGTCTATCCAATTGCGCGATGGAATGAGGATCAATGATCAATGGATTTGAATAGAATGTAAGGAGATCTTGGTAGGTTGTTATGAACATGGTCTAACCAACCACATGTATTTACTTTAATGTCCATAAAATTAAAGAAGGGCCCTTCCAGATGCTCCACAGACCAAGAACCTTCCAAAGGTGCTGCTCACAAAAAGTACAAAATCAATTGAGAAATAACATGCAACCATTGATAATTAAAGGACAACCACATATAAAACCATAAATGATGTAGACCAAGAGGGACAAATTTCTTATTGATGTTGTAAAATTTGTGAAAGATCGTAAATTTTAGCAATATGAAGTTATAGCAACAACAAAAAAATCAACCATTTAATAAGTAGATAATCAATGAAAACTAGGGTTGAAAATTATGAGTTAAACTAGGGTTTAAGTAGTGAATTATCTCTGAAAATCAAGGGACAATTCTCCATTAGAAATATTCTTGGGGTTTAAAAGAAGGGATCTATCTAAGAATAATACAAGGAGAATGCACCTTCACCACTAGATAAGCACATTTGCATTTAATACATTCAACGAATAAATCCACAAGACTTAGAGATATCACTTACCCAAGAAATCATTGTTCATCCATCCATTAAGCTTGAAAAGTCATCCAAGAAGCATCTCTCCAAGAGGTCCCACTAGTTATTCATCCATAGCTAAGTATAAAAGTAGACAAGTAGCGATCATTTAAAAGTGAGGAATGCTTCTCTTATTTATATGAGAGATCTAACATTTCATCATCCACTAAAAGCCCCAAAATCTAAAGTTGCCTTTATCACTTACAAACCCCAAAGATAAGGCAAAAATACATAAAATAATCCATGATACACAAGTGGATAGGTCTCAAGACTCCCATCAATGCCTCATAAGTGAGATATAATGCTAAAAATGCAAGTTGTCCTTATTATAAAGGTGGTCCAAGGTCACATGTGTGGCATAAATGCTCATTAATATGTGGATTACTGACCCTAAGTGGCAAGTAAGGGCTCAAAAGGTGGAATGTTGGCTCCAAAAGTCACAATGTTTCATCTCCAAGGGTCACATCAAGCTCAAGAGGCATGATGTCATGCTTGAAAAGTGTCCAATCATCGTGTAGAATCCAACATCCATCACCAAGGTGTTAGTCCTATCTATAATTGCAATGTCGCATCTCCAATGAGTGAAGAAGTGTCTCAAGAGAGGTGCCATGTCATCCATAATCCCAATGTTGATCAAAAGTCCAATGTCCATCATCAAGGATGCAAATCTATCTTCAAAGGTAAGGAGTATCATGTAATCTCAAGCCCCAACATGTTCCAAAGGTATGCAATATCCTAAATGAAGTGTCAAAGGAGAACCATCAATGTCCTCCAAAGGACCATGTTTATGCAAGCAACAACAAGTACAGGATACAAGAATTAAGCGAGACCGACCAACAATTATACAAGGGTCATGGTAACATATTAAAATGAGTCACATTTAATGCAAAAGCCAATATGTAGATCACATTTGGTATCCTCTTCAAACTTCAACCTAGTTAATGACTTAATGCAATTTACCAAGTTTTGGTATGGGAATACCATCATAGAAGACTCTTTATGTGTGCCAATGTTGAAGAATTAGTTACAATCCCAAGAAACCAATCAAGGTGTTGGTGTAAATGACTATGGTATGACTTGGGGCTTACTTTGTTAGAATGGTGCCTTTGACATGCAAGGCCACGTGTGATGATCATCTCCATGGGCGCCTTTATAGAGTGAGTGCTTTGTGCATTGAGTTACCCTTTACTCAACATTGTGTCTTTCCACAACTTTGTTGCCTATTTATTTTATTCTTTATTTTTCTCTGCACTCGGGGTGATGGTGTCATATCAAGGGGGTAGAGGTTAAGCTTCTTTGGCTTTTGAATTCTCACTAATATCTCTTTGGTTTTTCTTTTGCATTTTGAAATTTGTATTATGCACTTTCTCTTATATAGTTGCATCAACCTTAGGTGTCCAAGCTCGTTCTTACCATAGGATTATGAATTACAAGCCCTTTTCAGGTACATGTAACAATAAACCCAAGTGAAAGGATAATGGAGGGGAAACCAATGGAATATGTTAAGTATAGAAGGGAAAAGGGCACATTGCCCTTATCAAAGCCCCTAGTACTACCCCTCTCCTCGAGAGTGGCTACACTTGACTTGAATAGATACTATGGTTAGAAAGTTGAAATAAGGAAATAGGAATAAATTCCAAGCATTGTGATTCATTATCTAATTTCAATCCATGATCTTTACTTAAAGGTCGAATAAATTAAACTTAAATTGTTCGTATCAAACAACGAATAATGTACCTGGAATGTTTTAAATTGAAATTTACAGCTAATAACAGAACGATGAACTAGGCTATAGCAATTAAAATTACAAATATGCATGCACCATCAAAAAAACCAAGAAACTGGGCAAATAAACTGATTCATTTTATTAACTTATGAATTGTATGGAGTACATATAGAAAATAACGAGTGCACCTGGGCTTGCATAAGCAAGTTGGAGAAAACACAGGTGGAAGACATGAACCCAAGAGATAGTAAACTTCGGCCCAATATTCTTCTTTGCAGACCCAGAAATTGGCTAGTGGTGCTGCACTAGAAATGTTGAGAATGACCCTCTATGGTGCCCAAAATCGCCTGAAAGTGCAGCTGTAGCTTCTCCCAAAAATACTTGACCAAACCTAGAAAGGAATCTGCCCCAAACCAACCCCTGAAAAACCCACAAAATGGTGCAGTTATCAATTGAATAATAAAACGTACAGCTGAATAAAAGGGGATTTATAGCTTGAATACAGCTTGGAAAATTCTGCAAATTTAACCCTGGACTCCTCTCAACAAACTCACAAAAACCCAGAAAGGGTTTGGCTAATTCCGACCTTCCAAAATTGCCCTATTTTGGCGCTACGCCCTCCTGAATAAAGACTGCGTCCCCCAGTAATGAAATCTGCTGAGATCCTTTTAATTCCTCCTTAATCTGCAATACGAATGATCTAGGAAATTTTCCAAATGTAGGGGAGAGGTTTCACATCAAATCCCGACACAAGATAGATGAACCCAGCTCCACAAAACGTTATCTAGTGACTCCTTGCGCAGGCCCTAGGAAGATAAATTCGTTCCCCTCAATAGCAGTCACCTCGAGCTCCAAAACTTTCCACAAACGCTGACTCCCCCTCAAGCAACTCCAGTAATTTTCTCCTGGAAAAATACTCTCGAAAGCTAGCTGAAATGAGTGGTACAATTTCTCTACTGCGTCCTTTGTGGAGTACGAATTGGCTGAAGGAATTTGCTGAATGCGCTACAATACTCCACAAACCCTCTCACCGATGTAGTAGTAGCTTTCCTCCCTAGGGTGGCATTCGGAGTCCACCGAAAGAAGGGTGAGTTCTCCCCTTGGAGAACTATGTGCTAAGCAACACTCGTGACCCAGCTAAACAACGTGAGCAACAAAGGAAATAGATAAGTGAACAAAAGACCCAAATAGCTTCCATGCTCCTATTTATAATTTTTCCTTGCCTCCTCATGTGGGTCCCTCCATCCAATATTTGACCTCCTTCCCTTAGCAATTCTATTTTCTCTCTAAGGGGTGCATATTTCTTATACGTGTGCCCCCCACATTCCACTAGCAAAATAATTTTCTATTTCTCCTAAGTCTCATACACCAAAAATGTCTCCAATGCTCAATTTACAAAATTGTGCTATGCTTAGCACCTCCAAAAACACTCCATTAATTCCCTCAGTTGAAAATCAAAATTGGGGACATTACAATACCTCATATTTATCGGGTCATTGTCATCATCAAATGAGTGAGATGAGTATAATATATGAGGCAACTATGGGCTACTAGTTGTGGAGAGTGTTGAAAGTTATCTCCCAGACAAAGGTTTGCGATGCAGATCATTGGAAAAAATATCATCTAGTTACCCTAGATGTGAGGGGGTAATAGGCTTGACCTAAACATAAGTTCAAATTATGTTTATGAATTAAGTTTTTGTTCATCTAGAGCCCCTCCTACTACGGATGGCCTTGTCTTAAAATTACAAAGTATGTATTCCAAAGTATGGGAAGTTGGGTTAAAATAAAGAGATTAATGTTGTAAAGAATGATAACATAATTTTTGAATGCAAGAGCGAAGCTATTGCAAACAATTTTGATATATTAAATATATTACCACAACTTGTAAATATATTACTTTTATATTCTTCAACCTAGAATGTACTCCTCAATAGTAGCAAAATATTGGGGTCTGAGAGCTTTGTTTCAATCCTTTGATTGGTATTCCTTTCATCAAAAGGTGTTATCTTTTGTGGTTACTCCAAAAGTGTTTACACCTCGATAAGAGAGTACTACATCTCCTAGCCCCTTGAGGATGCTTCATAGACATATGGATGTCTCAATTTTGGTGGATGCTTGATCTTGGTTAGAATGCTAGCATGGCATCCTTACCTAGGAGGTTTTTATCCTAATCAAAATGATGACAATCCCATTGGGTGCACATAATGGGGGAGTTGAATGTTTTTGATTAGGAGAGGTATGTAACTAGGAGGTGTAGCATTAGGCAGTTGGAGGAGGGAACTTAGCCTTGAGAGTGCTAGACCATTTGACATCCACCTTGAAAGCTAGACACTTGAACCAATGATGATTGGATTGAACAACATACTTCATGGAGGTTGATTGTGGAGTTGGATACATTTATTGAGGAGAAGCATTGGAGCATGGTAATGACATTGCCTCTCATGGAAAAGCATTAGCCATGAGAGGACATGTGGGCCATAGTTAAGAGGGGGAATGCCTTACATGAGGATACTTGGTTGAGGTAGTGTTGGAATAATAGCTTATTGGAGAGTGCACCATCTTGGAGGAGGGGTGTTGAGGCCTGAAAGAATCATGCTTAGAGGGAGTTTCATCTTGGGTGTTGGATAAACCCTAGTATGACACTTGGACATCCTTGTTTGTAGAGTGTTCCATGTGGGTTTGCTTCTTGGTTATTTGAATGGACACAAGTCCCTGATTTCTATTAGTCTCCCTTACCTATTGTATAAAGGGAGGGGAGACATTTTGCTATAAAATATCATTGTTGTACTCTATTATCTCTTTGTAATTGTATTGGAGAAGCCTTTGAGGGAGAAAAATGCTAGGGTTTGTGATGTAATGCCTTGGAGAAGACATAAAGAAGAGAGATGCCATGGATTTTCTTGGTGTGTTTTCTCTTGTGAGATGCTAGGGTTTTTGCTTTGAAAGTAAACCTTAGAGATGAACATGGTGCTAGAGGAAGTGATGATTTGTCTTGTAAAGCTAACCCCTTGGATGATGTTGTAGCCTTTTTCTTTTTGATGTGTGGAGGCTAGAGAAAGATGTTGAAGAGCCTAGCTTGATGAGATTTGAGCTTGGTGTGATACCTTGCTTGAAAGAAAACTAGTTTATTGTACTCTTGTTGTTTTGTGAAGGTGTTGGTGCTTGTATTGATGCAAGAGTTGAAAGCTGAGGATTTGAGGACTCTATGAAATTTCTGGCTACCTTTATGGTGCTATTAACCTAGTTAATTATTTCCTATTGCTTGTTCATTGCAAACATATATCCCCTTTAGGTTTTGACCAATCTTCAAAATGCGATGTGGAGGCTTCTAATGCTAGAGTACATCATCTGAGGCTTCTTTAAACCATAAAATATCTTCATTCTCTTAAGAAAAGAACATTTAGCATTATATGCTCTAATTCATTGTTATGTTGGCACATATGCTCTTTTTTTATTGGATAGGGTTGATCTAAGCTTATTGTAAAGTTGTGTTTAATCATGACTCTATGTTAGGGGATGTTATCACAAAATTTAGCAACTTAGCGAAAAACCTTTTACAAGGCGCTAAGACTAGCGTAACATGCAAGTATTATGACCGTCACCTAGGCAATCACTTCTCTATAGTGAAAGATGTATCCTACACAAGGAATGCTTCCCTAGTAGTTTCAAGGAATCCTTAGACAAGAGTACATTGAGTCTAAAGACTCCTAGGTTAAC
Source organism: Pinus albicaulis (assembly GCA_034641835.2). Taxonomy (NCBI): domain Eukaryota; kingdom Viridiplantae; phylum Streptophyta; class Pinopsida; order Pinales; family Pinaceae; genus Pinus; species Pinus albicaulis. The sequence continues at coordinate 797,546,504 of CM076574.1, forward strand.
TACTCAATATACCACCACAAAGTAGGATGTTTAAGTTGAGAACAAGGCGGTTCATTAAAAGCAATTTCTAGATTTGAGTGTGTAAAGTTTTTGAGGCAATTTATGATATCTAGCAAGTTAACAGACATCAAGGAGCATACCCCAAACACTACAAAATAAGAAAAAAACTATGGATGTTGTAATATTTGTGGAAGATAGTAAATTTCAGCAATATGAAGTTATAACATCAACAAACAAATCAATTGTTTAATAAGTAGATAATCAATGAAAACTAGGGTTGAAAATATGAGTTAAACTAGGGTTTAAACAACTAATTATTTCTGAAAATTAAATAACACATAATAGTCCCAAAATTCAAGATGTTTAGCCCTAAAAATCTTGAAAAATAAATCAACTATGCAATAAATGACGATATGTTATATTTTTGACCGTATAATTGCTAATTAATACTAGATGTCTAGCTAATTATGGATGAAACATAAAGTATAGCTATTATGAACCCTATTGTACTAAACATTAAATAAAAGATGAAAATATGAGTTTAATGATTGAATATTTGAGAGTAAAGGTAGTTGATCTGAAATGACTGTATTAGTTTGCATGTGCTAAGTGTCTTTTCAGTTTATAAACATGTGCATAATCAGTCCATTAGTTTACTTAAGGATTGAGGTGTGTTTATCCATGAATTGTAGATGATTTTAGGTGAATTAGAAGCATAAAACAAGCTTAAATAACACTGAACAACAGTGTAAAAAAGAGAAATAAGTCACCACATGAAATTTACACAACAGGCATGATGAAGCAGTTCACCCCTCCTGGGCAACATCTGCTGGTCCAACTCCCAATGGCATGTCCATCTTTCATTATGCTCAAAATTTTGGAAATACATGTAGTTACAGTGTTCCAATGGCTGTTTTCTCTACACCAATGGTTCCAAAATGCTCCAATTAGTCAAAAATGACTCTTCATTCACTCATAATGGGTGAAAATTGAGTCTCCTACTCTTTTGCCCAGTGACACCTAGAAAAACTCCACTAAAAGTGGAGTGCTCCACTTATCTAGAGTTAAATTAGCAATAACCGCCACTTTGGGTGTGCCTGCCAACCTGACCGCTGGGATAAACTGTGGCAATAAATGTCAGTGGTTGGGGTGGCCACATGCCAACCCCAAACCCTGCGACTAACACAATGGTTAGTGAAACCGTCGGCGGAACCCCAGCAATAAACCATGGATAAGGTTGAACTTTGGTTGAAACGTCGTGGGTTAAGTCTTATCCCACGCAGAGATAATGGTAAGTTGGTAATCGTAGCCATGTGACTACCTACGTGGATGCGCTGGAGAGATGCGGGTTGGAGGTTAGTTGACCGCGACGTTTGGATATTATATGTTTGCCATGTGATAACACCAACGGAACCGTTGGCGGGTTGGGACCGTCGGCGGTTCCAACCCCAATATGTGATTACATTCAACCATAAATATAAATTGCGAACATGATATGTTAAGAACCACTTGTAGCTCAGGCGGTAGAGACTTGTGCGTGCCTGCGGGAGGTCCGGGGGTCGATTCCTCCGACCTCCAACCAAAATTTTAACACACCATTTAGGGGACACGTGACAGCCTCGGGGCTAGCCACGTGGCACCCTTTAATTGGTCCTCATAAAAACGTACAACCATTAGAATTGCACCGCTTGTCAACCTGGGGTTGGTTCTGAGGAAAGGAATATTCCGCAGAATATTTACTTTTGCTCACTGTGCATCCCAGTCAAACTTGTCGCAAATTTACCTGTTTAGCATTTCGATCAGAATGTGATATCTCCCTCATACGACATCAGTTTTTCGAACCGTTCGCGGTGCCGGAATCAGGAAGACGATATCTACGCAACCATCCTGGTTTCAACCCAATCCTGTAACTTTGAATTTTGAGCAAAATTTATGAACTCCTGATCACTTCTCTCCATTGGGAAGATTTTGGACCCCAAAAGATTTGATTACCTGTTTAGTAGATGAGGGTACAACTCCCTCACCTTTCCAATCTCCATCCATTTTGCCTTGCTTGGTTTAGTGCCTTTGAGCCTAACTCGAAAGTAGTCAACATTTCCCCTATTGGATGCTCTTGTTCTCCTATCAAGAGTTGTATCTTATTTTAGCTCATCTAGAAATTATGGCGAGAAATATTCAATAGAAGGTTGTTGAACATCACTTCCTTGATCATCGATCAAAGGTGGCTCATACAAACATAAGTTTTCAACATTAACAATTGAATACATTTGCATATAAGAAGGCAAGTCAAGTTGGAATGCATTATTACCAACTTGCTTTATGATCTTGAAAGGACCATAGCGAATGGATTTGAGCTTTTTACCTTTCCCTGCATCCTTTCTTTGCTAATGTGCAACCATACCTCATCTCCCTCTTGAAACTTGTGATCAACCTCATGCCTCTCTTTGTATTTGCTTTGACTTTTCTCAAGCTGTTCTTGAACTTGTTGATGTATAATTTGAATTTGTTCAATGAATTTTCGAGCCTTATCAATGTCACTATGGCCATCAATTGCAACATCCTTCCCAAAGATGAAGTCTAATGGCGATTTTGGCAAATACCCAAAGCATACTTCAAAAGGTGATGTTTGAGTTGAAGAGTGCTTTGCCCGGTTGTAAGCGTGCTAAATGTAATGTAGTTTTTCATCTCACTACATAGGATGTTTGCTGCAATATCCTCTCAATAGACGCACAACGATTTTGTTCACCACCTCGGTTTTTCCATCTGTTTGTGGATGAAAATCGATACTCTTTTTCAACTTTGTGTCCATCATTCTCCATAGATTTGACCAAAAATTCCTAATGAATCTAGAATCCCTGACACTAACAATAGAAGTTGGCAAACCAAAATGAACCCAAACATGTTGAAAATAAAGTTCAGCAATAATGGTTTTCTTACATGGCATAAGTATACACATGTTACTGAATCTATTCACAACTACATAAAGATAATCATGTTGTTTTCTGACATAGGTAGACTTCCAACAAATTCCATGGAGACACTCTCCCATGGCCTTGATGGTACCGGTAGTGGCGTGTACAACTCAAGCTTTCTATTACTAGGCTTACTTGTTGCACACATAGAACAACCTCTTATAAAATGTGACACACTATCTATCATGCGAGGCCAATAGCAATACCTTTGTAGATGTGCCACTGTTTTGCTTACCCCAAAGTGTCCAACAATAAGAGATGAATGAGCTTCTCTCATGACACTTAGCCTCTCTCCTTGTGGAATACACAACTTGTCCAAATGAAACAGCAAATTGTTATGCATGTGATAATTTTTTTCTTCAACTTGATTCCCTTCACTCAAACTAGCATACACATCTTGAAAATCAATGTCATGTGCATATTTTTCTATGTAACTCGCATGTACAATAGAATCATTTTTGAGTAAAGTAGATGCATTAATTATTGGTCTTGAAATCATATCAACAACTTTATTGAAAATACCTTTCTTGTACCTTATAACCAAGTGCAACTGTTGAAGAAATCCCATCCACTTGAAATGTCTTGATCGCTGCAATTTTGTTTGCAACTGCAAGTACTGTCATGGTTGGTGATTGGTATGTACAACAGTCTCTTTACCATCAAGTAGTGTTTCCACTTCTTGACACTTTGTACCAACGCATATAGTTCTTTGTCATATGTAGGATAATTTGTCACAACACCATTAAAGTTTCAGAATGAAACGCGATAGGCTTACCATGCTGCAAAAGTACTGTTCCCATGGCATAATCACTAGCATCGGTTTGAATCTCGAATGGCTATCTCAAATTTGGTAATGCAAGGATTGGAGCTGAATTGATCTTGTCTTTTAAAGCTTCGAAAACTTGTTGTTGTTTGCCTCCCCATTGGAAGAATTTCTTCACACTTGTCACTGCATGCATAGGAGCTGCGATGGAAGAAAAGTTAGCAATAAAATTTCTCCAATATTGAGTTGCACCTAAGAAACTTCTTACCTCAGTTACTGTTTTGGGTGTGGGCCAACTCACAATGGCTTCCATTTTAGAAGGATCAATCCTCAACTCTCCTCCTCCTACAATATGTCCCAAATAGACCAAATAAGTCTTTCCAAACTCACACTTTGACATCTTAAGAAGCAATTTCTCTTTCTTCAAAATATCAAGCACTCTATTCACATGCAAGACATGTTCTTCTCTTGTTTTGTTGAAAATCAATATGTCATCTAAGTACACAATAACAAAATCATCAAGGAATGGACGCAAAACACTATCCATAACATGCATGAAAGTTGTCGGTGCATTACACAAACCAAATGACATAACTAGCCACTCAAAGAGTTTTTGTTTGGTTTTGAATGTAGTTTTCCATATATCACTTTCTATAATTCTTACTTGATGATATTCACTTCGTAAATCTAACTTAGTGAAAAGATTTGCTTCTTTCAGTTGATCAAGCAAATCATCTATTCTTGGGAGTGGGTAACAGTCATTACCGTAATCTTGTTCAAAGCTCGAAAATCTACACACATGCGCCAAGTCTCATCTTTCTTTGGTATCAAGACTAAGGGTGAACCGCATGGCGAGGTGCTTGGCCTTATGATTCCTTTGTCCAACATCTCTTTGATTTGCCTCTTTATTGCAGAATTATACATTATCGACATGCGATACATACCAATATTTGGAAGGGGACAATCTTGCTGCAACTGAATCTCATGTTGAATCTCTTTTTTTGGAGGCAATCTTGTTGGCTCCTAAAACATCTCATGATGTGCATTAACTACATCATATAAATATGATTTCAACTTAGGATCACATCCCTCAAATGATTGATGATTAACATCAGCTTTAGGCTTAATCATAAGAAGAACAAAATTCTTACTTGAATTTACCAGCCTCTTTACTTGTCTAGCATTTACCATAGCAATGCTTATCTTTTTGCGATGTGCTCTTACAATGAACTCCTTGCCATCTTTGAATAAATGACATTTGTTCTCATGGCGATGGAAGATTGCTTCCCTGTCATACAAGTAAGGACTCCCCAACACAATACTTGTTATGTCAAGCGGAACCACATCTAATTCAACTGTGTCAACAAAATTTGCAGTGATTGCAAACCGCAAACCGCAATATGCATTTCTTTGAAGCCTGTAGATTTTCATCCTTACAAATCCAACCCAATGGATATGGTTTTGGATTTGGTATGGTCTCAAGGTTAAGTTTCTTGACCAACTCTTCAAAAATTAAGTTTGCTTGTGACCCACTGTCAAAAAATGTGTTAAACTTGGTATGTTTGGACATGACCCTCACACGAAACAGTTCTATTTTTTCTTCTTCATTTGGAGCATGCATGTGACAGTTTGATGTACTAGTACTGGGTTTAGTTTCAATTTCTTTTCCCTTCACATTCTTCAATCCCATGGCTGTAATCTTAGATTCATCACCTGAATCATCTCCTAAATCATGTTGAGTTGTAGCATCAGTTTTATGTTTTCCTTTGTTATTGGGTTTCTTTGGCCTCATTTCAGGATGTAATTTCCAACAATGAGTTTCATCATGGCCTTCTTTGAACAATGTTTACAAACCATTTTAAGGTCTTCTCTTTGGCTTTACCCTTAAAAGGTTTCTTTCTACCATCTTCAGAAATGTTCTTCCCTCTAGCTTCTATATGTGTGGCCTGAACACATACTTCATCTAGATTGGTGGGGTTAAACATGAGAATAGTATGTTTTAGATAGCTATGTAAGCCTCCTATGTACTTGAGCAAAGTATCTTGGCTCTGCAAATCTACCCCTAATAAGAGAGCTCTTCTCCTAAATTCTTGGGTGTATTCTTGAACATTTTGTCCCTTCAATTGCTTAAAGTTTTGTCAGTTCATTATGGCTTTCTGCATATGAGCTAATAGATAAAACTGTTGTTTTATAGCAGTAATGTAATCTGACCATGATAGTATAATCTTACCATGTTTTTTGATCTCTTCCTTTGTCTTGGCTTCCCACCAAGCAAGTGCTGCACCTTCCATTCTCAATGAAGCTAATTGGATTTTGGTATCATTATCTTGAAGGTTATGGATTCTCAAAGACCTCCAATTGCCTAATCCAATTATCAAGCTTTTCCGCATTGACTTCACCATTAAACATTGGCAATTCAAACTTAACATCAAGTTTTAAAAAATGACTTTTACCAGTGTTCTTTGACTTGTGTGGCTGATGTACTAAAGAAGAAGTAGAGGATGATGATGATGAGGGTGAGGATGATGGTTCTCCATTGCCTCCATTTCCTCCATTTCCCTTCTTTGACTTATCTTCATCATTGTGAACTCTTGAAGATCCTTGTCCTTCCTTGTGAAGTTTGGATCCATCTCATTCCAGTCTCTCGTTCCTTTCTTGATAAAGGATTCTAACCATCTCAGTCATGTTAAGAAATGCTTTCCTAAACATTCTTTCTTCCTCTTTGGGATCAACTTCTTCATGGATTTCTCCTTCCTCATGAGGCATGCTTAAAGTAGCTTCTGCTTCCTTAGGAGGTGAACTAGGTGGTGGAGATTGTGGCAATCTTACTCTTCTTTGCTTTGGCTCTTCTTGAGACCCTTCTACTTCCACCAATTTGCCTTCTCCTCTTTTGAGCTTGAGCCTTGTAAGCATCTAAAACTTGCAAATAGTTAAACAATTCTTCGCACATAACAACACCAAAGAATAAACTCTAGCTCTGATACCATTTGATCTGAAATGACTGTATTAGGTTTGCTATGCTAAGTGTCTTTTAAGTTTATAAACATGTGCATAATCAGTCCATTAGTTTGCTTAAGGATTGAGGTGTTTATCCCCTCATTTTAAGCGGCTGGTGGCTCGACCAGGCCTGGTCGGCCGGCCGGTTGACGGCGGTCGACCGATCACATAACCCGGCCAGTGACGATTTTTGTAATGACTCGGCGGGCTCGTTAATAAACGGGCCGACCAGGCCGAGCCCGATTCAACCAGGGCTGGTCATTACAGCCGGCCGGTGGGCCCATTTTTGGCGGTTTTGCGGACTTGAAAAAGGAATTTAACTCGTTGTTAGGGTTTTTTATGCTTGTCTAAGCCCTCCCAATGCTATATAACTAACCCACCCCCTCTATTGAGCTCACATCTTTCTCATGCAATTTGTTTGAGCATTTGTGAGTGTTTGCTGAAGATTGTGGACTCATAATACACTGTTAAACACACATTACTGACAAGAGATACAATTCTCATTGTCAAGGAGATACTGTCATGTCTCCACCTGTCAAGTAGATCACTGTCATTGTCACATTCCAATAGATTATTGTCATATAAAAGCACTGCATAGATAGTGCACAACATACATAAGAGCATCTCACAAGACCACTAACACTTATTACTGTTATCCCTACCAATTCTTGTCCCAAGCATCATTGTCTCATGTACTAGGATCGAGACCCAAGCATCACTGTTACAAAATACAAAATGGTACTGTCATACATCTTTGTCACTCTGCAATGTATCACTGTCATATCAATCTTCCCTTTTGTTCAGAATATATTTAGAGACACTCTCAAATTTTAATGATTAGGGCATAGGGACAGCTCTTCAATTTGTTACCAAAAGAAAGCTGTAACTTGAACAAACTGGACTCCTTTCATCAGTTTAATCCTTAACAGAAATTATGCAACCTTCAATGCTACATGTACATGTGTCCTTTCCCTATCTTGTGCTCAGAATTAATACTAAGTAGTAAGGAACTATTGGTCAATTGTTGATGTCACGGAACTTCAGCTCTTTTTGGTCACAAACTAGGGCTCAAAGATATTTGCTTGAATTAGTCCAAAGACAAGCCTTGAATTTGTCACAAGATCCTTCCAATAATAAATTGAAGAGAGCAAGCATCAAATCAAATGGATTTATTGAGCCAACCAACTGCTGCTACAACCTTATAGAAAATTTAAACAAGTGACAATATTATTCAATATTGTCTCCCACTGTAGAAACCCTTAGAGATACCAGAAACCTTGAATAACAACCTTCAATACCTTATCAAGTAGATTTGTTTGTTTTTTATCAAGGCACTTTAAGCTCAACAGTAATTCTTCAAAACATTTGACTCATGCAAACTACTTCAAATCAAGCTTACATGTAGTGATCATACCTGAGTGATTAGGTTGGCTTAATTTTATTAGGGTCGTAAAAATTAATATTTAATGTATTTTCTACAAAAACCGAGTCATGACCGAGTCATTGAAACCTGGTCGACCGAGAGCCTACTTTTATCATATGTTGTCTTTTGTCTATATTGTAATGCTTTGTGTTTGGAAACATGAATAAAAATCTTTAAATTTATGTTTTTGTACAAAAAAATTAATATTTAATGTATTTTTTACAAAAACCGGGTCATGTCCGAGTCATTACCGATTCCGAGTCATTATCGAGTCATTACCTCGAATTCGCAGTCGACTCACACCTCGTTTTTTAAAACATTGGTTTATCCTCCACGAATTATAGATGATTTTAGGTGAATTAGAAGCATAAAATTGGCTTAAATAACACTAAACAATAGTGTAAAACAGAGAATTAAGTTACCACATGAAATTTACACAACATGCATGATGAAGTAGTTCACCCCTCTTGGGCTACATTTGCTGGTCCAACTCCCTATGGCATGTCCATCTTTCATTATGCTCAAAATTTTGCAAATACATGTAGTTACAGTGCTCCAATGGTTGCTTTCTCTACATCAATGGCTCCATAATGCTCCAATTAGTCAAAAATGACTCTTCATTCACTCATAATGGGCGAAAATTGAGTCTCCTACTCTTTTGCCCAGTTACACCTAGAAAAACTCAACTAAAAGTGGAGAACTCCACTTATCTGAAGTTAAATTAGCGATTAGCGCCACTTTGGGGGCGCCTGCCAACCTGACCACTGGATAAACTGCGACAATAAATGTCGGTGGTTGGGGTGGCCACATGCCAACCCCAAACCCCGCGGGTAACACAACGGTTAGCGGAACCTGCAGAGACCTGTGCGTGCTTGCAGGAGGTCCTGGGGTCGATTCCTGCAACCTCTAACCATAATTTTAACGCACCTTTTAGGGGACATGTGTCAGCCTCAGGGCTAGCCACGTGGCACCCTTTAATTGGTCCTCATAAAAACGTACAAGCATTAGAATTGCGCCACTTTTCAACCTGGGGTTGGTTATGAGGAAAGGAATATTCCTCAGAATATTCCCTTTTCCTGACGGGACCTCCACCTTGCTGACTGTGCATCCCAGTCAAACTTGTCGCAAATTTTACCTGTTTGCCATTCAGAACGCGATATCTACCTCATACGACATCGATTTTTCGAACCGTTCGCGGCATCGAAATCAAGAAAACGAGATCTACGCAACCATCCTAGGTTCAACCCAATCCTGTAACTTTGAATTTTGAGCAAAATTTATGAACTATTTTTTTTTTGGTCATATAGAGTTAAACTAACGACTCTCCTGAAGAAATGTATCTAGATCTAGGGTGAGAACTAGGGATGTCCACTACTAACCCTAGAAGATTCTCTTTGTACTTTTTCGAGCTTTCAAAACAAAATCAAGGGAAGATTCTCCATTAGACACATACTTTGGTTTTAAAAGAAGGGATCAATCCAAGATTAATACAAGGAGAATGCACACTCACCACTAGGTAATCACATTTGCATTTAACACATTCAACAAATAAAACTATGAGACTTAGAGATATCACTTACACAAGAAATCATTGTGCATCCTTATACCCTAGCCATGAAACATCCAATAAGCTTGAAAAACCATCCAAAATTCACCTCTCCAAGAGCTCACACTAGTAATTCATCCATAGCTAAGATAAGCATAGACAAGTACTGATCATTTATAAGTGAGGAATGTTTCTCTTATTTGTATGAGAGAACTAGCACTTCCTCATCCACTAAAAGCCCCAAAACATAAAAAATTCCTTCATCACTTACAAACCCCAAAGATAAGGCAACAATACATAAAAGAAACCATGATACATAAGTGGATAGGTCTCAAGAGTCCCAAAAATTCCTGATAAGTGAGATATAATGCTAAAAATGCAAGTTTTCCTTATCATAAAAGTGGTCTAAGGTCACACATGTGCTCATCAATAGGTGGATGTCTCACTCTAAGTGGTAAGCAAGGGCTCAAAAGGTGAAATGTTGCCTCCAAAAGTCACAATGTTTCATCTCAAGGGTCACATAAAGCTCAAGAGGCATGATGTCATGCTTGAAAAGTTTCCAATCATCATGTAGAATTGGACATCCATCACTAAGGTGCCAATCCCATCTCTAATTACAATGTCACATCTCCAATGAGTGAAGAGGTGTCTAAGAGAGGTGCCATGTAATCAATAATCCCAATGCTTTTCAAAAGTCCAATGTCCATAATCTAGGATGAAAATTTATCTTCAAAGGTAAGGCATATCAAGTCATCTCAAGTCCCAACACCTTCCAAAGGTATGTAACATCCTAAACGAAGTGTCAAAGAAGAATTGTTACTGCCCTCCAAAGGACCATGTTTTTGCAAAAATCAACAATTAGGGGATACAAGAATTAAGTGAGACCGGCCAACATTTATACAAGCATCATGGTGGTAGAAAAAAGTGAGTCACGTATAATGCAAAAGCAACTATGTAGATCACATGAGGTATCCTCTTCAAACATCACCCTGATTAATGACTTAATGCAATTTACCAAGTTTAGATATGGGAAGACCATCATAGAAGACTCTTAGGTGTGCTAATGCCGAAGAATTAGATAAAATCCCAAGAAACCAATCAATATGTTAGTGTAAATGACTATGGTATGAATTGGGGTTTAATTCATTAGAATGGTGCCTTTGACATGCAAGGCCACGTGTGATGATCATCTCCATGGGCGCCTTTATAGAGTGAGTGCTTTGTGCATTGAGTTGCCCTTTACTCAACATTGTGTCTTTCCACAATTTTTTTTCGTATTTCTTTTATTCCTTATTTTGCTTTGCAAGTCCTCTTTTGATGTATATGCATTTCATTGCATAGGGTTTATGCTTTCATTTCTTTAGGACTTGGGGCGATGGTGTCGAATCAAAGGGGGTAGTGGTTAAGATTCTTTTGCTTTTGAATTCTCACTAATATCTCTTTTTTCTTTTGCATTTTGAAATTTGTATTATGCACTTTCTCTTATATAGTTGCATCAACCTTAGGTGTCCAAGCCTGTTATTACTATAGGATTATGAAGTAAAATCCCCTTTAGGGTACATGTAACAATAAACCCATATGAAAGGCTAATGGAGGGGAAACCAATGGAATATGTCAAGTATGGAAGGGACAAGGGCACATTACCCTTATCAAGGCCCCTAGTAGTACCCTTCTCCTCGAGAGTGGCGACACTTGACTTTAATACATACGATGGTCACTAAGATGAAATAAGGAAATAGGAATAAATTCGAAGCATTGTGATTCATTATCTAATTTGAACCATGATATTTACTTAAATGTCGAAAACATTAGACTTAAACACTTCTATGAAACAATGGATAATGCACCTCATGTTTGTTGGGTCATCGTCATCATCAAATGAGTGAGATGAGTATAATATATCAGGGAATTGTGGGCTACTGGTTGTGGAGAGTGTTGAAATATATCTCAGGGACCATGTTCTGCAATGTGGATCATTGGAAAAAATCCCATCTAATTACGCCTAGATGCGAGGGGGTAATAGGTATGACCTAAACATAAGTTCAAATTACGTTTATGAATTCAGTTTTTGTTCATGTGGAGCCCCTTCTACTAGGGATGACCTCGTCTTAAGATTAAAAAGTATGTCTTACAAAGGACGAGAAGCTGGGTTAAAATAAAGAGAGGAACGCTATAAAAAATGATATCATAAGTTTTCAATGCAAGAGAGAAGCTATTGCGAGCAATTTCTATATATTCACTGTCCATTTTACCTTTACCACAACTTGTAAAAATTTTACTTTTATATTCTTCAACCTAGAATGTACTGCTCAACAATAGCAAAATTTCGGGGTCAGAGAGCATTGTTTCAAGCCTTTGATTAGTATTCCCTTCATCAAATAGGTATTATCTTTTGTGGTTACTCCAAAAGTGTTTACACCTTGATAAGATTGTACCACATCTCCTAGCCCCTTGATGATGCTTCATATACATATCAATAGGTCAATTTTGGTGGGTGCTTGACCTTGGTTAGAATGCTAGCATGGCTCCCTTGTGAAAATTTCATCTATTGCAGCAACTGGAAATTATTCTTTTAACTGTAAATTTAATTATGGTAGTTTATTTGCTAGGCCAAACAATGAATAAAATCACAACTACAATTTTCACCATAAAAATACTACGGAAAATAAAATACTGGAAACTGAGAAATTCTAGCACATGTACAAGAATTTTAATACAACTATTTTTGGACAAATGTCCTCGGAAAAACCCAATGCGAGAAAACTGGTGCAGCAGATGAGGGTTATATTATTATTCTTTAACAACAATTCTGAGTACAATAATTTAGATATCCAACTAGAAATCTAATATGATGAAAATACTGGCAAATTATTGTGAGAATTTTCTCTCATCCCACAACTATTTTTTGTCTTTGAAATTACCTCCCTAGACTCTACGCTAAGTCTCTTGCGTCACCCTCTGCAAAGAGCTTACACTGGCCCTATGAGAATTCCGACCTTCCTTCCTTTGCATCTTTCGTGGAATGGAAACCTTCCTCGTGAAATGTTGCTGCTGTACTATTCCACCTGCTACTCATCCTCTGGCACTATCTTCTCTGCTGAGCTTCTGTTTATTGAGAAAATCAAACTGCTTGGAAAATTGAGTATCTGCACTAGTGTGTTCTCTATCTACCCATCGACTTCTTATAATATTCTGTTAGAGCAACAACGGCCAAGATTAAAACATAATCGATGGCCTAGATTAATTCCCTGTCGATCCGTGTGAGATTCTGGATGATTCTCACCTTATTTCAATTAATAATTAATAACTTATTGGAAAGTGCACCATCTTGAAGGAGGGGTGTTGAGCCCTAAAAGAATCATGCTTAGAGTGAGTTTCATCTTGTGTTTTGGACAAACCCTAGTATGACACTTGGACATCCTTGTATTTTAGAGTGTTCCATGAGGGTTTCCTTCTTGGTTATTTGTATGGACATAAGTCCTTGATTTATATTAGTCTCCCTTACCTATTGCATGTATAAAGTGAGGGGAGAGATTTTGTTATAAAATATCATTGTTGTATTCTATTCTCTCTTTGTAATTGTCTTGGAGAAGCCTGTGAGGGAGCAAGATGTTAGGGTTTGTGATGTAAAGCCTAGGAGAAGACATAAAAAAGAGAGAGATGCAATGGTTTGTGATATTCTAGAGTTTTTGTTATGAAAGTAAATCTTAGAGATGAACATGGTCCTAAAGGGAGTGATGAGTTGTCTTGTAAAGCTAACCCATTGGATGATATTGTAGCCTTTTTCTTTTTGATGTGTGGAGGTAAGAGCAAGATGTTGAAGAGCCTAGCTTGATGAAATTAAAGCTTGGTGTTATACCTTGCTTGAAAGAAAACTGGTTTATTGTACTCTTGTTGTTCTGTGAAGGTGTTGGTGCTTGTGTCGATGCAAGGGCGGAAGACTGAGGATTTGAGGGCTCTGTGAAATTTTTGGTTGCCTAGAAGGTGCTATTAACCTAGTTAATTATTTCCTATTGCTTTTTCATGGCAAACATATATCCCCTTTAGGTTTTGACCAATCTTCAAAATGCCATGTGGAGGTTTCTAATGCTAGAGTACACCATCTGAGGCTTCGTTAAACCTTAGCACATCTTCATCCTCTTTAGAAAAGAACACTTAGCAATATATTCTTTAATTCATTGTAACGTTGGCACATATGCTCTTTCTTTATCGAGTTAGGGTTGATCTAAGCATAAAGTAAAGTTGTGTTTAATCATGACTTTATTTCAGGGGATGCTATTCACAAAATCTAGCACCTTAGTGCAAAACCTTTTACAAGGCACTAAGACTAGTGTAACATGGAGGTATTATGACCATCACCTAGGAAATCACTTCTCTCTCTATAGTGAAATATGTATCCTACACAAGGAAGCTTCCCTAGTAGTTTCAAGGAATCTTTAGAAAAGAGTATATCAAGTCTAAAGCTTCCCAGTTTAACTATTCACTATACCACCACAAAGATAAGATGTTTAAGGTGAGAACAAGGCGGTTCATTAAAATCAATTTCTAGATTCGAGTTTGCAAAGTTTTTGAGGCATTTTATGATATTTATGAAGTTGACATACATCAAGGAGCATACCCCAAACATTACAAAAGAAGAAAAAAAATATCGATGTTGTAAAATTTGTGGAAGATATTAAATTTCAACAATATGAAGTCATAACAACAACAACCAAATCAATCGTTTAATAAGTATATAATCCATGAAAACTAGGGTTTAAAATATGAGTTAAACTAGGGTTTAAGCAACTAATATTTCTAAAAATTGAATAAGACATAATAGCCCTAAGATGCAATATGTTGAGCCCTAAAAGGTTTGAAAAATAAATCAACTATGCAATAAATGATGATATGATATATTTTTGACCATAAAATTGCTAATTAATCCTAGAAGTCTAGCTAATTATGGATGTACCTTAAAAATAGTTGTTACAAACCCTAATATAACACTAAACATTAAATAAAAAGGTTAAAATTCCAGTTTGATGATTGAATAATTGAGAGTATAGCTAGTGCCTATTATTTTTTGTTTTGGTCATATAGAGTTAAACTAAGGACTCTCTTGAAGAAATGTACCTAGAGCTAGGGTGATAACTGGGGTTGTCCACTACTAACCTTAGAAGATCCTCTTTGTACTTTTGCAAGCCTTCAAAACAAAATCAAGGGATGATTCTCCATTAGACATATACTTGGGGTTTAAAAGAAGGGATCTATCCAAGAATAATACAAAGAGAATGCACCCTCACCACTAGATAAGCACATTTTCATTTAATACATTCAACAAATAAATCCACAAGGCTTAGAGATATCACTTACTCAAGAAATCATTTTTCATCCTTAAAGCCTAACCATGAAACATCCATTAAGGTTGAAAAACCATCCAAAAATCATCTGTCCAAGAGGTCGCACTAGTTATTCATCCATGGCTAAGATAAGTATAAGAGTAGACAAGTAGGGATAATTTGCAAGTGAGGAATGCTTCTCTTATTTATATGAGAGATTTAGCACTTATCCATTGAAATCCCCAAAACATCAAAAAATTCCTTTATCAGTTACAAACTGCAAAGATAAGGCAACAATACATAAAATAATCCATCATACACAAGTGGATAGGTGTCAAGACTCCCATCAATCCCTAATAAGTGAGATATAATGCTAAAAATGCAAGTTGTACTCATCATAAAGGTGGTCCAAGGTCACACATGTGGCGTAAATGCTCATCAGTAGGTGCAAGACTCACTCTAAGTGGAAATCAAGGTCTTAAAAGTTGAAATGTTTCCTCCAATGGTCACAATGTTTCATCTCCAAGGGTCACATCAAGCTCAAGAGGCGTTATGTCATGCTTGAAAAATGTCTAATCATCGTGTAGAATCTGACATCCATCGCCAAGTTGCCAATCCCATCTCTAATTGCAAAGTCACATCTCCAATGTGTAAATAGGTGTCTCAAGAGAGGTGCCATGACATCAATAATCCCAATGCTTATCAAAAGTCCAATGTCCATATTCAAGGATGCAAATTTATCTTCAAAGGTAAGGAGTATCATGTCATCTCAAGCCCCAACACCTTCTAAAGGTATGCAACATCCTAAATCAAGTGTTAATGAATATCCATCATTGTCCTCCAAAGGACCATGTTTGCACAAGCATCAACAAGTAGGGGCTACAAGAATTAAGTGAGATCGACCAACATTTATACAAGAGTCATGGTAACACAAAAAAGTGAGTCACGTTTAATGCAAAAGCCACTATGAAGGTCACATTAGGTATCCTCTTCAAACTTCACCCTAGTTAATGACTTAATGCAATTTACCAATTTTAGGGGTGGGAAGACCATCATAGAAGACTCTTAGGTGTGCCAATGCCGAAGAATTAGATAAAATCCCAAGAAGCCAATCAAAATGTTAGTGTAAATGACTATGATATGACTTGGGGTTTGCTTCTTTAGAATGGGGTTTGACATGCAAGGCCATGTGTGATGATCATCTCCATGGGTGCCTTTATAGAGTGAGTGCTTTGTGCATTGAGTTACTCTTTACTCAACATTGTGTCTTTCCACAAATTTTTTGCCTATTTCTTTTATTCCTTATTTTTCTTTGCAAGTCCTCTTTTGATGTATATGCATTTCATTGCATAGGGTTTATGATTTCATCACTTTAGGACTTGGGGTGATGGTGTCGAATCAAGGGGGTAGAGGTTGAGCTTATTTGGCTTTTGAATTCTCACTAATATCTCTTTTATTTTTCTTTTGCATTTTGAAATTTATATTATGCTCTTTCTCTTATATAATTGCACCAACCTTAGGTGTCTAAACTTTTTCTTACTATGGGATTATGAAGTACAAGCACTTTTTAGGTACATGTCACAATAAACCCGAATGAAAGGATAATGGAGGGGAAATTAATGGAATATGTTAAGTATGGAAGGGACAAGGGCACATTACCCTTACCAAGGCCCCTAGTAGATCCTTCTCGTCGAGAGTGGTGACACTTGACTTGAATACATTCGATGGTTGCTAAGCTAAAATAAGGAAATAGGAATAAATTCCAAGCATTGTGATTCATTATCTAATTTGAACCCATGATCTTTACTTGAAGGCCAAATGCATTAAACTTAAGCACTTCATATGAAACAATTAATAATGCACCTTTGTTTGTCGGGTAACTTTCATCATCGAATGATTGAGATGAGTATAATATATGAGGCAACTGTGGGCTATTGGTTGTATAGAGTGTTGAAAGTTATCTCTGGGACCATTGTTTGCAATTGGATCACTGGAAAAAATCTCATCTAATTACCCTTAGAGAGGGGGTAATAGGTCTGACATAAACATAAGTCAAATTATGTTTATGAATTGAGTTTTTGTTCATCTTCAACCCCTCCTACTAGGGATGGCCCCGTCTTAAGATTACAAACTTTGTCTTCTAATGTATGGGGAGATGGGTCAAAAGAAAGAGGAACGCTGTAAAAAATGATAGCATAATTTTTGAATGCAGGAGAGAATCTATTACAAACAATTTCGATATATTCACTGTCCATTTTACCCTTACCACAAATTGTACAAATTTTACTTTTATATTCTTCAACGTAGAATGTACTGCTCAAAAATAGCAAAATCTTGGGGTTGAAGAGCTCTGTATCAAGCCTTTGATTGGTATTCCCTTTATCAAATAGGTGTTATCTTTTGTGGTTAATCCAAAACACGCCTTGATAAGAGAGCAGTACGTCTCCTAGCCCCTTGATGATGCTTCATAGACATATGGACGGGTCAATTTTGGCGGATGCTTGACCTTGGTTAGAATGCTAGCATGGTGCCCTCACCAAGGAGGTTGTTATCCTAATCAACATGATGACTATCCCATTGGGTGCACACAATGGGGTAGTCAATTGTTTGATTAGGAGAGGTACCTACCTAGGAGGAGAAACATACTTCATGGAGGTTGGTTGTGGAGTTGGATACATATATTGAGGAGAAGCATTGGAGCATGGTAATGACATTGGCACTCATGGAAAAGCACTGGTCATGAGAGGACATGTGTGTAATAGTTAGAGGGGGAATGAATTACATAAGGACACTTGGTAGACGTAGTGTCGGACTAATAGCTTATTGGAGAGTGCACCATCTTTGAGCCCTAAAAAAATCATGCTTAGAGGGAGTTTCATCTTGTGTTTTGGACAAACCCTAGTATTACACTTGGAAATTCTTATATTGTAGAGTGTTCCATGTGGTTTCCTTCTTGGTTATTTGTGTGGACATAAGTCCTTGATTTCTATTAGTCTCCCTTACCTATTGTATATATAAAGGGAGGGGAGAGATTTTGTTTTAAAATATCATCGTTGTACCATATTCTCTATTTCTAATTGTCTTGGAGAAGCCTTTGATGGAGCAAGTTGCTATGGTTTGTGATGGAAGGCCTAGGAGAAGACATAAAGAAGAGAGAGATGCCTTGGATGTTCTTGGTGAGTTTTCCCTTGTGAGATGCTAGAGTTTTTTCTATGAAAGTAAACGTTCGAGATGAACATGGTGCTAGAGGGAGTGCTGATTTGTCTTATAAAGGTAACCCCTTGGATGATATTGTAGCCTTTTTATTTTTTCTATGTGGAGGTTAGAGCAAGATGCTGAAGAGCCTAGCTTCATGAGACTTGAGCTTCCTGTGATACCTTGCTTGAAACAAAACTGGTTTATTGTAATCTTATTGTTCAGTGAAGGTGTTGGTTCATGTGTTGTTGTAAGAGTTGAAGAATGAGGATTTGGGGACTCTGTGAAATTTTTGGCTGCCTAGGGAGTGTTATTAACCCAGTTAATTATTTCCTATTGCTTGTTCAAAATGCCATGTGGAGGCTTCTAATGCTAGTAGCTAGAGTACACCATCTGAGGCTTCTTTAAGCCTTGGCACATCTTCATCCTCTTTATAAAAGAACACTTAACAATATATTCTCTAATTCATTGTTACGTTGGCACATTTGCTCTTTTTTTATTGGGTTAGGGTCGATCTAAGCATAATGTAAAGTTTCGTTTAATCATGACTTTATGTTAGGGTGTGATATCAGAAAATCTAGCACCTTAGTTGATATAATTTCTAATTAATCCTAAAAGTCGAGCTAATTATGGATGAAACTTAAAGAGTAGCTATCACAAACCCTACTATAACATTAAACATTAAATAAAAGGTTAAAATTTGAGTTTAATGATTGAATAATTGAGAGTAAATCTAGTGCCTACTATTTTTTGTTTTGGTCATATAGAGTTAAAATAAGGACTCCCTTGAAGAAATGTACCTAGATCTAGGGCGATAACTAGGGTTTTCCACTACTAACCCTAGAATATCCTCTTTGTACTTTTGCAAGCTTTAAAAAAAAAATCAAGGGATGATTCTCCATTAGACATATACTTCAGGTTTAAAATAAGGGATCTATCCAAGAATAATATCAGGAGAATGCACCCTCATCACTAGATAAACACATTTTCATTTAATACATTCAACAAATAAATACAAAAGACATAGAGATATCACTCACTCAAGAAATCATTGTTCATCCTTAAATAGCCATGAAACATACATTAAGGTTGAAAAAACATCCAAAAATCATGTCTCCCTAAGGTCGCACTAGTTATTCATCCATAGCTAAGTCATGTATAAGAGTAGAGAAGTAGTGATCATTTACAAGTGAGGAATGGTTCCCTTATTTATATGAGAGATCTAGCACTTCCTCATCCACTAAAAGCCCCAAATCATCAAAAAATTCCTTTATCACTTGCAAACTGCAAATATAAGGCAACAATACATAAAATATTCCATGATACACAAGTGGATAGGTCTGAGCCCAAATCATCAAAAAATTCCTTTATCACTTACAAACCGTGAATATAAGGCAACAATACATAAAATGATCCATGATACA
This sequence comes from Pinus albicaulis, assembly GCA_034641835.2. NCBI lineage: Eukaryota > Viridiplantae > Streptophyta > Pinopsida > Pinales > Pinaceae > Pinus > Pinus albicaulis. The sequence continues at coordinate 797,566,145 of CM076574.1, forward strand.
CAAGTGGATAGGTTTGAAGACTCCATCAATGCCTCATAAATGAGATATAATGCTAAAAATGCAAGTAGTCCTCATAATAAAGGTGGTCCAAGGTCACATGTGTGGCATAAATTCTCATCAATAGGTGGACGACTCACTCTAGGTGCCAAGCAAGGGCTCAAAAGGTGAAATGTTTCCTCCAAAAGTCACAATGTTTCATCTCCAAGGTCCACATAAAGCTCAAGTGGCATGATGTCATGCTTGAAAAGTGTCCAATCATTGCGTAGAATCTGACATCCGTCACCAAGGTGCCAATCCCATCTCTAATTACAATGTCGCATCTCCAATGAGTGAAAAGGTGTATGAAGAGAGGTGCCACATCATCAATAATCCCAATGTTTTTTCAAAAGTCCAATGTCCTTAATCAAGAATTCAAATTTATCTTCAAAGGTAAGGAGTATCATGTCATCTCAAGCCCCAACACCTTCCAAAGGTATGCAACATCCTAAATGAAGTGTCAAAGAAGAACCATGAATGTCCTCCAAAGGACCATGTTTGTGCAAGCATCAACAAGTAGGGGCTACAAGAATTAAGTGACACTGAACAACATTTATACAAGATTCATGGAAACATAAGTGAGTAATGTTTAATGCAAAAACCACTATGTCGGTCACATTAGGTATCCTCTTCAAACTTCACCCTAGTTAATGACTTAATGCAATTTACCAAGTTTAGGTATGCAAAGACCATCATAGAAGACTCTTAGGTGTACCAATGCCGAAGAATTAGATAATATCCCAAGAAACTAATCAAGATGTTAGTGTAAATGACTATTTGATGACTTGGGGTTTACTTAGAATGGTGCCTTTGACATGCAAGGCCATGTGTGATGATCATCTCCATGGGCACCTTTATAGAGTGAGTGCTTTATGCATTGAGTTACCCTTTACTCAACATTGTGTCTTTCCACAACCTTTTTACCTATTTCTTTTATTCCTTATTTTGCTTTGCAAGTCTTCTTTTAATGTATATGCATTTCATTGCATAGGGTTTATGCTTTCATCACTTTAGGACTCGGGGTGATGGTGTCGAATCAAGGGGATTAGCTTCTTTGGCCTTTGAATTCTCACTAATATCTCTTTTATTTTTCTTTTTCATTTTGAAATTTGTATGATGCTCTTTCTCTTGTATAGCTACATGATCCTTAGGTGTCCAAGCCCATTCTTATTATATGATTATGAAGTACAAGCCCTTTCTAAGTACATGTAGCAATAAACCCAAATGAAAAGATAATGGAGGGGAAACCAATGGAATATGTTAACTATGGAAGGGAAAAGGGCACATAACCCTTACCAAGGCCCCTAGTAGTACCCCTATTTTTAGTTTTTGTAACATCAGATGTGTTTTAGTCTCAAAACTTTGTGGAGAGGCTAAAACACAGGGGTTCTCCAAAGCACAAAAACCGTTTCTGGAAATTCCACCTAAAAACAACTCAATTAAATTAATTGATAAAAAATTAAAAAATGTCCAAGTCTAACTTAGGAAAATCGATTAATTAATAGTAATTAATTGAGAAATGTGAGAATTCTCTATAAACCCACATAGATCGACTTGAAGATGATCTCAACCATTGATTAAGTTTTAATATTGGTCATCGATGTCCCAACTGCAGATTATAAGAAAAGGTCGATGGGTAGATGGAAATACACACAAGAGAGGGCCAACAATGCGAGTTCCTAGGGCAGTTCGAGCTAGCAGTAGCAAAGTTCAAGTCAGAGAGGGGACAAAGGGCTAGAGGGGCAAAGAAAGTGACCAGAGGAAGATTTTCCATTTCTAGAGAGGTAAGAGAGGAGGTCGAATTGTTTCTCCAGGTGGCTGTGCAGGGACTGTGTAGTGCCTCAAGAAGGTAGCTCAATTTCGTTGGAGAGGAGGTCGTTTCTGTTTCCGGAGGCCGAGGGGATTTTCTAATAGGAATGAGAGACACTTCCCCTGTTAGCAGCAAACATGATGGCTTGATTAGCGTCAGTTTGGGTTGAGCGTGTGGCAGGCTACACAGAAGTGACCCAGGGCTTGCTTAGAGGGTTTGGAGAACTTGCTTTTTTGTTGTCAGCTTGAGCCAAGATTGCTTGGAGAAGAGGGTAAAAATTACCCAGTTGATTTCGCCAGTATTTCTCCTAGAAAAGGATTGCCAGTTTGGCATCATTTCATTGTACTCAAAATTTCACTGCTGCATAATAATAAAAACCCTCAGTTGTTGCACCTGTTTTCCCACATTAGGTTTTTCCGGGGACATTTGTCCAAAAATAATTGTGTAAATTTTTATGTTTGTGTGCTAACATATTTCTCAGTTTCTTGTATTTATTTTCCGCAGTGCTTATTTTTGGTTAGTAAATTGCAATGTGATTAATTCGATACTGATATGATAATTTAATAAACTGCTAGTAATTTAGGAGAATTAATTCCAGTTGCTGCATTTAATGGAATTTCCACATGGTATCAGAGGGGGGTTTGACGGATCAAAGGCTCAAAGACGAAGAGGGAGAATTTTGTGGCTCAGAGGGAGTAGCATCATAAATTTCCTAGAGGTTGCACAATGCCTAGACAAACAATGCAAATTGCTAGACAAGGTTCAATTTTCCAGTTACAGGGTGCAAGAAGGATCGATTCATCCGAGGAAGCAATTCTAGCGGTAAAAGGGAGCACAAATTAATATTTTCGCAAATCAGACTCTTGGTTTTGGGCACAAAGGGTTTGTAGCAGTTGCTAGAGCAGATTCAGTGTCGAGTGGAAGAGAAATTATACACATGAAGGGAGTTTCTCTTAGAGGGTTTCTAGTGTCAGAAATCCAAAATTTCTAGTTGTAGTAGGTAGTAGTAGCAAGCAAATTTTCTCACTCTAGAAGGGAATGTGAATAACTGTGCTAGCAGCCACGCCGATGAAAGAGGGAGATTTCCATCCCAAGTCGAGTTTTTGCAGAGATGGCCTTTACAGGGCTTAAAGATCGGGACAAATTGGATGACACATCTAACTATATAATCTGGAAGGCCAGGATGTCCTTTCCACTAGACGATTATGTTCAAAAGACTTATGCAGACAATGTTGTGGTATAACCGTCAGACCAACAACAATTGGTGAATTTCAAGAAAGAAATGGCCTAGGCAAAGCAATTGATCCTAGATGGAGTCTGGGATCATATAGTCTCACACATAACGACCAAGAACACGACCAAAGAGATGTGGGATGCTCTCACAGGGACTACACAGTGCCTCAAGAAGGTAGTTCGATTTACCTGGAGAGGTGGTCATTTCAGTTTCTAGGGGCCGGGTGGATTTTCCAGTAGGCAGGGGAAATACTTCCCTAATCAACAGCAAGCAGGACGACTTGATTAGCATCAGTTCTGTGTTAAGCGTGTGGCAAGCTGCACAAAAGTGATGTAGGGCCTGCGCAGAGGGTTTGGACGACTTTCTTTTTAGTTGGTCAGCTTGAGTCGGGATTGCTTGGAGAAGAGGGTAAATTCCATCAGTTGATTCTGCCCGTATTTATCTTAAGAAAGGATCACCATTTTGGGATCATTTCATTGTACTCATAATTTCACTGCTGCATAATAATAAAAACCCTCATTTCCCTGCATTGGGTTTTTCCGAGGACATTTGTCCAAAAATAAATGTCAATTTTTATGTTTGTGCTACTATATTTCACAATTTCCTGTATTTATTTTCCGCAACATTTATTTTTGGTGAAGACATTGTTGTATGATTAATTCATTATTAATCAGAAAATCAATAAATTGCTAATCAATTAGGAGAATTAATTCTAGTTGTTGCATTTTAAGGAATTTACACACCCTCAACTAGAGAGTGGTGACACGCGACTTGAATATATATTATGGTCACTAAGCTGAAATAATGAAAGAGGAATAAATTCCGAGCATTGTGATTTAGTATCTAATTTGAACCCATGATTTTTACTTAAAGGGTGAATACATTAAACTTAAACACTGTTTATGAAGCAATATATATTGTAACTCATGTTCTTCGGGTCACACTCATCCTAAAATGAGTGAGATGAGTATAATATGTGGGGCATCAATGGGCTACTGGTTGTGGAGAGTGTTGAGAATTATCTTTGGGACCATTTTTTGTAATGTGGATCATTGGAAACAATATCATCTAGTTACCCCTAGATGTGAGGGGGTAATATATCTGACCTAGACATAAGTTCAAATTATGTTTATGAATTAATTTTTGTTCATCTAGATCCCCTCCTACTAGGGATGGCCTCGTCTTAAGATTACCAAGTATGTCTTCCAAATTATGGGAAGGTGTGTTAAAATAAAGAGAGAAACACTGTAAAAAATGATAGCATAATTTTTTTTTATTCAGGAGAGAAACTATTGCGAACAATTTCTATATATTCACTTGTCCATTTTACCTTTACTACAACTTTTAAAATATTTATATTCTCCAACCTAGAATGTACTACTTAACAATAGCAAAATCTTGTGGTCAGAGAGCTCTGTTTCATGCCTTTGATTGGTATTCCCTTCATCAAATAGGTGTTATCTTTTGTGGTTACTCCAAAAGTGTTTACACTTTGATAAGAGAGTACTACTTCTCCTCGCCCCTTGATGATGCTTCATAGACATATGGATGGGTCGATTTTGGTGGATGCTTGACCTTGGTTAGAATGCTAGCATGGCGCCCTTACCTAGGAGGTTGTTATCCTAATCAACATGATGACTATCCCATTGGTTGCACACAACGGGGTAGTCGATTGTTTGATTAGGAGAGGTTCTTGCCTAGGAGGAGCATCAGGTACTTAGAGGCCACTTAGCCTAGTTAGGAGTACTAGACCATGTGACATCCACCTTGAAAGTTAGATACTTGGCCCAATGATGCTTGGGTTCAGCAACATACTTCATGGAGGTTGGTTGTGGAGTTAGATACATATATTGAGGAGAAGCATTGGAGCATGGTAATGAAATTGGCACTCATGGAAAAGCATTAGTCATGAGAGGACATGTGGGCCATAATTAGAGGGGGAATGCCTTACATGAGGACACTTGGTAGAGGTAGCATTAGACTAATAGCTTATTGGAGAGTGCACCATATTTGAGTCCTAAAGGAATCATGCTTAGAGGGAGTCCCGATAATAAACGTGGTCCAAGGTCACACGTGGTATAAATGCACATCAATACGTGGACGACTCGCTCTAAGTGGAAAGCAAGGGCTCAAAAGGTGGAATGTTGCCTCCAAAAGTCACAATGTTTCATCTCCAAGGGCCACATCAAGCTCATGAGCCGTGATTTCATGGTTGAAAAGTGTCCAATCATTGTGTAGAATGCGACATCCATCACCAAGGTGTCAATCCCATCTCTAATTGCAATGTCTCATCTCCAGTGACTGAAGAGGTGTTTGAAGAGAGGTGCCATGTCATCAATAATCGCAATGCTTATCAAAAGTCCAATTTCCATAATCAAGGATGCAAATTTATCTTCAAAGGTAAGGAGTATCATGTCATCTCAATCCCCAACACCTTCCAAAGGTATGCAACATCCTAAATGAAGTGTCAAAGAAGAACCATCAATGTCCTCCAAAGGACAATGTTTATGCAAGCAACAACAAGTAGGGGCTACAAGAATAAAGTGAGACCGACCAACATTTATACAAGAGTCGTGGTAACGTAAAAAAATGAGTCACATTTAATGCAAAAGCCACTATGTAGGTCACATTAGGTATCCTCTTCAAACTTCACCTTAGTTAATGACTTAATGCAATTTGCCAAGTTTCGGTATGGGAAGACCAACATAGAAGAATCATAGGTGTGCCAATGCCGAAGAATTAGATAAAATCCCAAGAAAGCAATCAAGATGTTAGTGCAAATGACTATGGTATGACTTGGGTTTTACTTCGTTAGAATGGTGCCTTTGACATGCAAGGCCACGTGTGATGATCATCTCCATGGTTGCCTTTATAGAGTCAGTGCTTTGTGCATTGAGTTACCCTTTACTCAACATTGTGTCTTTCCACAACTTTTTTGCATATTTCTTTTATTCCTTATTTTGCTTTGCAAGTCCTCTTTTGATGTATATGAATTTCATTGCATAGGTTTATGCTTTCATCGCTTTATGACTTGGGGTGATGGTGTTGAATCAAGGGGTTAGAGTTTAAGCTTCTTTGGCTTTTGAATTCTCACAAATATCTCTTTTATTTTTCTTTTGCATTTTGAAATTTTTATTATGCTCTTTCTCTTAAATAGATGCATCAACCTTAGGAAGTACAAGAAATTTTTAGGTACATGTAACAATAAACCCAAATGAAAGGATAATGGAGGGGAATCCAATGGAATATATTATGGAAGGGAGAAGGGCACAATACCGTTACTAAGGCCCCTAGTAGTACCCCTCTCTTCGAGAATGGCGACACTTGACTTGAATGCATATGATGGTCACGAAGCTGAAATAAGGAAATAGGAAGAAATTCCAAGCATTGTGATTCATGATCTAATTTTAGTCCATGATATTTAGTTAAAGGCCAAATACATTAAAATTAAAAACTTGGTATGAAACAACGGATAATGCACCCCATGTTTGTCGGTCACTCTCATCATCAAATGAGTGAGATGAGTATAAGATACGAGGGTTGTATAGAGTTTTGAAAGTCATCTCTTGGACCATCGTCTGCAATGCGGATAATTGGAAAAAATCTCATCTAGTTACCTGTAGATGGGAGGAGGTAATAGGTGTAACCTAAACATAAGTTAAAATTATGTTTATGAAATAATTTTTTATTCATTTGGATCCCCTCCCACTAGGGATGGCCCTGTCTTAAGATTACAAAGTATGTATTCCAAAGTATAGGAAGCTGGTCTAAAATAAAGAGAGGAACACTATAAAAAATGATAGCATAATTTTTGAATGAGAGAAGTTATTGTGAACAATTTCGATATATTCAATGTCCATTTTACCTTTATCACAAATTGTAAAAAAATTACTTTTATATTTTTCAACCTAGAATGTACTGCTCAACAATAGCAAAAGATTGGCATTAGAGAGCTCTGTTTAAAGTCTTTGATTGGTATTCCCTTCATCAAATAGGTGTTATCTTTTGTGGTTACTCCAAAAGTGTTTACACCTTGTTAAGAGAGTGCTACTTCTCCTAGCTCCTTGATGATGCTTCGTAGACATATGGATGGGTCAATTTTGGTGGATGCTTGGCGTTGGTTAGAATTCTAGCATGGCATCCTTACCTAGGAGGTTGTTATCCTAGTCAACATGATGATTATCCCATTGGGTGCACACAATGGGGTAATCGACTGTTTGATTAGGAGAGGTACCTACCTAGGAGGAGGAGCATTAGGCACTTGGAGGAGGGCAGTTAGCCTTAGGAGTACTAGACCATGTGACATCCTCCTTGAAAGATAGACACTTGACCCAATGATGCTTGGGTTGAGCAACATACTTCATGGAGATTGGTTATGGAGTTGGATACATATATTGAGGAGAAGCATTGGAGCATGGTAATGACACTAGCACTCATGGAAAAGAATTGGTCATGAGAGGACATGTGGGCCATAGTTAGAGGGGTAATGGCTTACATGAGGGCACTTGGTAAAGGTAGCATTGGACTAGTAGCTTATTGGAGAGTGCACCATCTTTGAGCCCTAAAAGAATCATGCTTAGGGGGAGTTTCATCTAGGATTTTGGACAAACCCTAGTATGACACTTGGATATCCTTGTATTGTAGAGTGTTCCATGTGGGTTTCCTATGGACATAAGTCCTTGATTTCTATTAGTCTCCCTTACCTATTCTGTATATAAAGGGAGGGGAGAGATTTTTTTATAAAATATCATTTTTGTACTCTAGTCTCTCATTGTAATTGTCTTTGAGAAGCCCTCAAGGGAGCAAGATTCTAGGGTTTGTGATGTAAATCCTAGGAGAAGACATAAAGAGGAGAGAGATTCCTTGGATGTTCTTGGTGATTTTTCTCTTGTGAGATGCTAATTTTTTTTCTATCAAAGTAAACATTAGAGATGGACTTTGTGCTAGAGGGAGTGATGATTGTATTGTAAAGCTAACCCCTTGGATTATATTATAGCCTTTTCTTTTTGATGTGTGGAGGTTAGAGCAAGATGATGAAGAGCATGGCTTAATGACTCATCCATACTTCTAGAGTGATATATTCAAACTCGGTGCTCTCAATTAAAAATCAAATTTAATCCACATACAAGATCGTGCATGCAATCATCCATTTTAATATAGAAGCCAACTTATGAAATTGACTCTCAATTTGGCTCAATTTGTGGTGCAGCAAGTCACCCTCAATTCTATGACTTCGAATCTCAAGCCATAGATTGAACTTGATCACACAATAAACACAAATTTTACGACAACTCTCCAAGATTATCTCCACGATTTTCATAAGAGAAATTTGCCCCTAAACTTTGGCTTTGCGACCCTATTTTAAATGTTTTACATCACCACTCAAAAATTTGATAGACCCCTTTTAAATTCACCCTCATAAATGAATAATTGGTATCTTGTCCTTCCACTTTGATTAAATAGTCATTTTGTCGATCTCTTATTGAAGATGCAAAAATTTTGGCTTCTTTGACAAAATAGAATTTGGCACAAAATTAAACCCTTGGACAATATGCATTTGGAATTGAAACCCTCCAGGCAGGTAGGAAAAGTCGGCTCCAATGCCACTGTGATATCCCAAACTAAAAAAATTGGGAATTTCTCGGAATTTAACTCAACAAAATTCTCCACATAAATTTCCATTCATTTTTAACAGTACATTGCCATGTAAAATTGTAACAAATAGAGCAATTCAAAATAATAATACGAGGAACAAAAATAATCTCAACCTTACTTAAAATAGAAAACTCGGGTTTACAAGCTGATACAATTAAAATAGTTGAGATGGAAAAAGTTGGCCTCAAGAATCTGCTCCACTGCTACACTGGCCCTCCAAAAATGAACTGAGTTGCAACTGCGAAGCTCTCCTATGAATTCTAGATGAATTCACCAAGGGGAAAGTTAGCCACTCGACCACCCTCAATGGATCATTGGAGCGTTTCCATCCTGGGGCTATTGCTGAAGCTGGTAACCCTTGGCTCTCCAAACCTCTCCACAAGAAAAATACTCAAATCAAGGATGTCCTCAAATGGTCTCCTTCTCCTCTTTTATAGATATGATGGACCCCTCCAGAAGCCTTTATTTTATTATTATTTTAATCACTTAGAAAAATTTCCCTCCCTTTATTTTAATTTAAAATACCCTTTTAATTTGGAAAAATGGTAAATCGACCACCATTCCTCCTCAAGCCACTAAAAATTACCTCCCACCATCTCATCCTTTAGATATTCTCGTGTTGGTTCCAACGAGCTATTACACTAATTTGTTCCATCCATTATTCCTCTCGAAATGCCACCTTGAGTGTAATTAATTAAGTTGTGCCCAATAATAACCCTTTTTCATGAAAGTTGTTAGAATGCAACGAAACAAAAGGAAAATTGTGCACATGATGGAATATGCCAAGTGAATGCCATCAAATTAGATAAAAACTCCTCAAACTTCCCTAGAACCCCTCATGACATAAACTTGCTCCCATGACCTCGCCATCCCATGCCCTGGAAATCCATCCTGGCTATATTATAAAGGAAAAAAAAAATGGGGTCATGACAAAGTAAGTAAGATCGACCAATTTTTATACAAGAGTCATGGTAACATAAAAAAGTGAGTCACGTTTAATGTAAAAGCCATTATGTAGATCACATTAGGTATCCTCTTTGAACTTCACCCTAGTTAATGACTTAATGCAATTTACCAAGTTTAGGTATGGGAAGACCATCATGACATAAATTTGCTCCCATGACCTCGCCATCCTGTGCCCTGGAGATCCATCCTAGCTGTATTATAAAGGAAAACAAAAATGGGGTCATGACAAATTAAGTGAGATCAACCAATATTTATACAAGAGTCATGGTAACATAAAAAAGTGAGTCACGTTTAATGCAAAAGCCATTATGTAGATCACATTAGGTATCCTCTTCAAACTTCACCCTAGTTAATGACTTAATGCAATTTACCAAGTTTAGGTATGGGAAGACCATCATAGAAAGCTCTTAGGTGTGCTAATGTCGAAGAATTGGATAAAATCCCAAGAAACCAATTAATATGTTAGTGTAAATTACTATGGTATGACTTGGGGTTTACTTCGTTAGAATCGTGCCTTTGACATGCAAGGCCATGTGTGATGATCATCTCCACGGGCACCTTTATAGAGTGAGTGCTTTTTGCATTGAGTTACACTTTACTCAACATTGTGTCTTTCCACAACTCTTTTTCCTATTTCCTTTATTCCTTATTTTTATTTGCAAGGCCACTTTTGATGTGTATGCATTTCATTGCATAGGGTTTATGCTTTTATTCTATGTTGCACTGCCTGTGGGGACGGGGGGACAGCGAGGACGGGGGGACGAGTTTCCGAGACGGCTAGAGCGCACCCCCAAATTTTCAGGGGACGGCGGGTTGTGGACGGCAAGTGTGGCAACTATTTATTATATTTATTAAAAAATTTAAAATTAAAATAAAATTAAACATGAATCAAAATAAATAAAATTAAAAATACTAAAATCATAAATGATAAATCTAAAGACAAATTTTGAGAATTGTGCATCACAAAAACAAATTTCGTCATCATTGCATAACTTAAAGACTAAAGTTAAGAAGTACTATTAGTTTCATTATTCATACAACTTACAACCTACAAATTACAATCTAGTAATCAACTACTGTCTAATATCTACATAATCATTCTATAATCATTGATCAATGATGCATGATGAATTATTTCAAAATTTAAATAGCAGCTAAAGTGTAAAAGTAAATAGTACTAAAAGTAAAATTTAATAAAGATGTAAACATGAACAATTCATTAAAATTTAAATAGAAATCTCAAATTAAGAGTCTAGAAGTAGAAAACCATGGATTATAAATTTATAAATTATAGTCATAGACTATAGTCCAAGAACCAAAATAGTCACTAGTGTAGCTGCCAAATAGAAAATCTGAAAATGAAAATCAAAATGTCTCAAGACAACAAAATAGGAAATATGAGTCAATATCCAAATGGCAAATTCCATAGTAGAAATGAAGGCTAAAGCTACTCAGAGATTCATATCTTCTACATCAAGTGTATTTGAAAATGCTTGAGCCTCACTATCTTCTCTCCCATCGTCATCAATGCTTTGTAACTGCAGTTCAATGTCATCTAATGGTACATTAACCAATCCTGTCTGGATAGATGGCTCGTCATCATCATCATCATCATCAATCTGTGAAGCATCCTCAGGATCTACATCCCACTGTGCTGCAGGTCCCTGTAAATACTGTGGAGTCTTCTTCCTTGTAAGAAGGCGAAGACAGCTGTGCACATAAACTAGTTTCTCCGCTCTTTTAGAGGTAAGCCTATTCCTCTTAATAGAGTGGATAAAACTAAATGTAGACCAATTCCTTTCTGCAGTTGAAGAAATAGCAACCTGAGATAGTAAACACATAGCAAGAGTGCGTATTTCTGGTACTCCATCCCCATACATCCTCCATAATCCACCGGGACTTCTTTGTGCCATACCCAACAAATCTTCCTTTGCTACTTTAGAGAAAGTGGGGCTATTGAACAAAGCAAAATCAAGAAATTGTTCTCGAACTATGGTTGCTTGTTCTGATGTATACATCTTTTCTATGGCTGCAATAAATCCTTGTTCACTTCAGGGTCATCTATTGGTGGAACTCTACCTTCCCTCTCCACATACCACTAAATTGGATTGAGTGCAAAAGCGGCCATATGAAGAGGTGTGTTTAACTTGTTCTATCTTTTTTCAATCAACCTTTGGAGTTCATTAAATAACACCAAAGATGGCTCCCTTTGACGAATGATGGACTTGATCTTTCCAATCATGCTATCAATTGACTCATATATTTCCCCAAGGCAAGGGGAATCTAAATCTGCATACCTGATTAGCCCCACTATTGGAGCAATGAATGAGACAATGTATTTCACATCGACTCACCAATCATCATTCAACACCAACTGCCTTACTTTCTTTCCTTGATCTGTTTTGGATTCCCCCCATGCAGACCACTCAGAACTTATAACTGTGGCCTGTAGGGCATGCTGCACCTCTAGCATGCGGTCAAGAAGGAGATAGTAGGTGGCATACCTTGTATCTGCTGGTTTCAAGAACTCATTTCTTACATAAATTCTATAAATAGCTAGAGAGGCATGGTGGTTGCAAATGAACATTTGCATCTCTCTTGAATCCAAAATAATGTGGGTGATCCAAGAAATTTTACCAATGTCTTTGAGTGCATTATTTAAAGCATGCACACAACAAGGAGTCCAAAATAGATGCTTGTACTTGCTTTGAATCATCAACCCTGCAGACCTACAAACTGGTTCAACATCTGTGATAGCTTGAACTACGTTTGTAGGACCAATCTCCTTATTTGCATCTTTTAATACCTCATACTGAAAGGCTGCATCCTTCATCTTTCCAGTACAATCAATTGCCCTTAAGAAATATGGTCCAGTTGGAGAGGTGACAATGATATTCAACAAAGGCCTTTGTTGAATATTTGTCCAGCCATCCATGACAATTGAACATCCATATTCAACCCATGATTTTTTAAGGCTTTCCATCACCCCTTGCATCTTTTTGACCCCTCTATCTAACAATGTTGTCCTCAATTTTTTGTAACCAGGGGGTTGAAATGATGGACTAGCAGCAATGACTTTCTTTATCATCTCTTTGTACTGAGGGGAGTGAGTGACATTAAATGATATTCCATTGGCAAAGAAGAATTCAACCATTGCATCCTTTGCCTCAGTCTTGCGTTGCACATTGAACCACTCTGCCACAACACTAACAACTTTGTCTTTCTTACTTGTACTAGATTTGCTGGAACCTAAATCAGTGGATTTTTTTTCATTGATTCCTGTTTGAGGGTACTCTTCTTCTATGCTTAAAATTCTGGGATTTTTGAACACAGAAGAGTTTTCCTCCATCCCTACAACACCACCTGTGGCAGCCATGTGAAGTTTAGTAAGTTCAATTCTCTTTTCCAATGAACAAGTGCATGCCTTTACTCCATCTCCCAGAATAGAAAAAAGATGATGGTAAACTCTAGTGTAGCTTCCCTTGAAATGATGACCACAAAGGTTGCATGCCTAATCCTCTGAATCACTGCTGTTTTTCTTTTTATTCTTGGTGATTTTTTTGACAAACTGAAGCAAGGGTTTCTTTGTGTTGATGAAAACAAAATTTCCAGTTGCCCCTGCTAATGTTTCAGTTTCACCCTCAGTTTGAGCCATTGGTGAAGTATTGTTGTCCATTTGATTTGTTTTTAGAAGTGAAGTCTAAAATTTTAAAATATAATAGATTTGTTTTAAAATTTTAAGATTTTTTTTTTATAAATATCAGACTATACTACTGGTTAAAAAAATAAAAATATAAAATGAAATTTTAAACTTACTTGGCAACAAAAAACACACTGTTGCTCCAAGTTTTTTGATAGCTCCCCATAGTTATTGGAAACTCTGCTTAAAAAATTAAAAACAATGAAAAAAATAAATTATCATTTATGGGTTCTGGTTTCGACAGAGAAATTATTAAATTAATTTTAAAAATTTGCAGCCTTCTAACCTGCGTTTTTTTGCTGCGTGGGTGTGCACTGTGAAGTTTGAATCCCTGTGGTGGTTGCGTTTTTTTTTTTCTGCGTGCAGAATGGCAAACGCATGTGGGCTCCTTGCTGGCTACTCTCTGCGTGGGGATGTTGGCTGCTCTCTGCGTGCAGAGCAGGTGGTTAAGCTCTCAGCGCTGCCTGGAGTCTGTGTGGTGCATGCTAGGAGTTTGCGTGCTCTTTACTGGATGCTTGGAGTTGTCGGGCTGCTCGTTCTTTGCTGGAGTCGACTGGAGTCTAGAGTCCGCTGGCTTTTCAATCTGCGGGATCTTCAAGATGTGGGCATAATTCTCTTCAGTTGGCGTCGGTGGAACAGGTGGAGTCTGCTGAAGTATCTGCGGGCTCTTCAAGCTGCGGGCGTAATGCTCTTTGGTCTTCAGTCGGTGTCGGCAGAACAGTTGGCAACAAATGCATATAGCATATGGCATATGCATATGCGTTGGGTTTTAGACTTTTAGTTTAGAATTAGGTTAGGTATATTATAAATTTAAATTATAATGCGTTAGGTTTTAGAAATACAATGTTTTTATTTTATTTAAAATTTTATATTTTACAAAAATTATGTTTTAATTTTTTTTAATAAAAATAAAAGAAACGAAATATTTGAATTTTTTTCGAGGGACGTCTTGGAAGTCCCCGAATTTTCGAGGGACGGCTAGGGGATAGCCTTGAAGTTCCCAAGTCCCCAATGGCGTCCCCGGAAAATATATAACGTTTCCGAGGAGTTCCAAAGTCCCCGGAATGCCGGAACGGAGGGAACGACATGAAATATAGGCGTGGATGGGTCCCCATGCAACATAGCTTTTATTTCTTTAGGACTTGGGATGATGGTATTGAATCAAGGGGGTAGAGGTTAAGCTTATTTGGCTTTTGAATTCTCACTAATATCTCTCATTTTTTTCTTTTGCATTTTGAAATTTGTATTATGCTCTTTCTTTTATATAGATGCATAAACCTTAAGTGTCCAAGCCCATTCTTACTAGTGGATTAATAATTATGAAGTACAAACCCTTTTTAGGTACATGAAACAATAAACCCAAATGAAAGGATATTGGAGGGGAAACCAATGCAATATGTTTAGTATGGAAGGGGCAAGGGCACATTACCCTTATCAAGGTCCCTAGTAGTACCCCTCTCCTTGAGAGTGGCTACACTTAACTTGAATACATATGATGGTCACTAAGATGAAATAAGGAAATAGGAATAAATTCCAAAAATTGTGACTCATTATCTAATTTAAACCCATGAACTTTACTTAAAGGCCGAATACATTAAATTTAAGTGTTTTGTATGAAACAACAGATAATGCACCTCATGTTTGTCTGGTCACCATCATCATCAAATGAGTGAGATGAGCATAATATACGAGGCAACTATGGGCTACTGGTTGTAGAGAGTGTTGAAAGTTATCTCTAGGACCATTGTCTGCAATGTGGATCATTCGAAAAAATCTCATCTAGTTACCCGTATCTGTGAGGGGGTAATAGGTCTGACCTAAACACAAGTTTAAATTATGTTTATGAATTAAGTTTTTGATCATCTGGATCCCCTCCTACTAGGGATGGCCTTGTCTTATGATTATGAAGTATGTCTTCCAAAGTATCTTGCTAGGGACGGCCTTGTCTTAAGATTACGAAGTATGTCTTCCAAAGTACGGGAAACTAGGTTAAAATAAAGAGAGGAACGCTGTAAAAAATGATAGCATAATTTTTGAATGCAGGAGAGAAGTTATTGCAAACAATTTCGATATATTCAATGTCCATTTTATCTTTACCACAACTTGTAAAAATTTTACTTCTATATTCTTCAACCTAGAATGTACTGCTCAACAATAGAAAAATCTTGGGGTGGGAGAGCTCTATTTCAAACCTTTGATTGGTATTCCCTTCATCTAATATGTGTTAACTTTTTGGTTACTCTAGAAGTGTTTATGCCTTGATAAGAGAGTACTACGTCTCCTAGCCCCTTGATGGGTCAATTTTGGTGGATGCTTGACCTTGGTTAGAATGCTAGCATGGCGGCCTTACCTAGGAAGTTGTTATCATAATCAACACGATGACTATCCCATTGGGTGCACACAATGGGGTAGTCAACTGTTTGATTAGGAGAGGTACCTACCTGGGAGGAGCATTAGGAACTTGGAGGGTACTTAGCGTTAGGAGTACTAGAGCATGTGACATCCACCTTGAAAGTTAGACACTTGACCCAATGATGGTTGGGTTGAGAAAGATACTTCATGGAGGTTGGTTGTGAAGTAGATACATTTATTGAGGATAAGAATTGGAGCATTGTAATGACATTGGTAGTCACGAAAAGCATTGTTCATGAGAGGACATGTGGGCCATAGTTACATGGGGAATGCCTTACATGGGGACACTTGTTAGAGGTAGTGTTGGACTAATAGCGTATTGGAGAGTGCACAATCTTTGAGCCCTAAAATAATCATGCTAAGAGGGAGATTCATCTTAGGTTTTGGACAAATCCTAGTATGACACTTGGACATCCTTGTATTGTATATTGTTCCATGTGGGTTTCCTTCTTGGTTATTTGTATGGACATAAGTCCTTGATTTATATTAGTTTCCCTTAACTATTGTATATATAAAGGGAGGGGAGATATTTTGTTACAAAATATCATTGTTGTACTCTATTCTCTCTTTGTGATTGTCTTGGATAAGACTTTGAGGGAGAAAGATGCTAGGGTTTATGATGTAAAGCCTAGGAGAATACATAAAGAGGAGAGAGATGCCTTGGATGTTCTTGGTGAGTTTTCTCTAATGAGATGCTGGATTTTTTGCTATGAACATAAGCCTTAGATATGAACATGGTGCTAGAGGGAGTGTTGATTTGTCTTGTAAAGCTAACCCCTTGGATGATATTGTAGCCTTTTTCTTTTTGATGTGTGGAGGTTAAAGAAAGATACTGAAGAGCCTAGCTTGATGCTACTTCAACATTGTTTTATTGTACTCTTGTTGTTCGTGAAAGTGTTTGTGCTTGTGTTGATGAAAGAGTTGAAGATTGAGTATTTGAGGACTTTGTGAAATTTTTGGCTGCATAGAAAGTGCTATTAACTAAGTAAATTATTTCCTATTTCTTGTTCATGGCAAACATATATCCCTTTTAGGTTTTGACCAATCTTCAAAATGCCATGTGGAGGCTTCTAATGCTAGAGTACACCATCTGAACCTTCTTTAAACCTTAGCACCTATTCATCCTCTTTAGAAAAGAACGCTTAGCAATATATTCTCTAATTCATTATCATGGTGGCACATATGCTCTTTTTTTTATTGGGTTAGGGTTGATCTAAGCATAATGTAAAGTTGTGTTTAATCATGAATTTATGTTAGGGGATGTTATCGCAAAATCTAGTACCTTAGTGCAAAACCTTTTACAAGGCGCTATGACTTGTGTAACATGGAAGTATTATGACCATCACCTATGCAATCACTTCTCTCTCTATAGTGAAAGATGTATCATACACAAGGAATGCCTCTTGAGTAGTTTCAAGGAATCCTTAGACAAGAGGATATCAAATCTAAAGCTTTCCAGGTTAACTACTCACTATACCACCACAGAGATAAGATGTTTAAAGTGAGAAAAAGGCAATTTGTTAAAAGTAATTTCTAGATTTGAGTGTGTAAAGTTTCTGAGGAAATTTATGATATCTAGCAAGTTAACATACATTAAGGATCATACCCCAAACACTAGAGTTGAAGATTGAGTATTTGAGGACTTTGTGAAATTTTTGGCTGCATAGAAAGTGCTATTAACTAAGTAAATTATTTCCTATTTCTTGTTCATGGCAAACATATATCCCCTTTAGGTTTTGACCAATCTTCAAAATGCCATGTGGAGGCTTCTAATGCTAGAGTACACCATTTGAACCTTCTTTAAACCTTAGCACCTATTCATCCTCTTTAGAAAAGAACGCTTAGCAATATATTCTCTAATTCATTATCATGGTGGCATATATGCTCTTTTTATTATTGGGTTAGGGTTGATCTAAGCATAATGTAAAGTTGTGTTTAATCATGAATTTATGTTAGGGGATGTTATCGCAAAATCTAGTACCTTAGTGCAAAACCTTTTACAAGGCGCTACGACTAGTGTAACATGGAAGTATTATGACCATCACCTATGCAATCACTTCTCTCTCTATAGTGAAAGATGTATCATACACAAGGAATGCCTCCCGAGTAGTTTCAAGGAATCCTTAGACAAGAGGATATCAAATCTAAAGCCTCCCAGGTTAACTACTCACTATACCACCACAAAGATAAGATGTTTAAGGTGAGAACAAGGCAATTCGTTAAAAGTAATTTCTAGATTTGAGTGTGTAAAGTTTCTGAGGAAATTTATGATATCTAGCAAGTTAACATACATTAAGGATCATACCCCAAACACTACAAAATAAGAAAAGTGTGAAAATTTCAAATTGAAAACTAAACAGTTGCAGTGATAGATTTATTTCTCCTACTTATTATTTCAATAAGTTATTATTCAGAAATATTCCGACAAATATCGAAATAAATACTACTGCAACATTCACAAATATATATGTAAAGAAATAAAGAGTAGGGAACATAAGCACAAGAATCAATCACATGTATACAGTTATTTTTGGACAATTGTCCCCGGAAAAACCCAATGCGGGAAAACTGGTGCAACAGATGAGGGTTTTATTAATTCTTTAGCAAATGATATCTTTACAGGGAAATATAATGACCGATAAATTCTGAAACACTTGAGATTGAATTTTTTACTTACTCGGACAATTCTCTGACTCCTTGAACAACCCCTGCATGCTCTTGTGTCTGTTTGCGTGATTCACTGTGCAGTCCCAACGCTGGACTACGTGAGTCTGCGTGGGTTCTTTGCGCTGCAACCTCAAGCTGCCTCCAGTGACCCACTGGTGCCCTCCGTCCCTGATCTCGATCACCCCTAACTCTTTCCTCCTGCTTCTGCAAAATTCTTGCCCTGCAACTCTCCCACTGAAATCGAATTGTACATCAGAATGGATCTCCTTCGGGTACTGAGTGTATGCTCGACTTGTTTTCCAAATGACCCTCGAGCCTTATTTTATAATCTTCCTGTTGGAGAACCAACGACCCAGATTAAAAGATTAATCAATGGCTAAGATTAAAACTTGACTTGATCCATGTTTTCTAGAAGATTCACACTCTCACTTATTAACACCCTTTAATTATTTCATTTCCCTAAGTTTAGAATTACTGTCTTCATTAAAATAATTAGTTATTTTAATAAGTCATGAACCGAGTGGAATTTCCACAAACTGTTTATGGGTTCTTTGGAATGTTGCTGTCCAAGCCTCCCTACAAAGTTTGAGACTTGGAACACTTCCGGATGCTACAAAAACCAACACTCCCTCTTACCGAGGAAGGTGTTCCAACAATATGCATGCTGCATGTTGCTCTGATTTTGAAGCACCCTCTGTGCTGCTGATCTCAGGACTCTGCCCCCCATCTGTTGTGTTGTTGCCTCCTGTACTGCTGCCTTTGACACTGCCACTATCACTGCTGCCTCTGTACCACACCTCCCTTTGAATACTGAATCTATCCATTCCTACTACTGGAAGGGATTCTTCATCATCTCCATATTCTCTCTGAATTAGACACACTTTGTCTTCCCTAGAGCCTTTGTGAAGATGTCTGTCACATGTTCTCATGTTGGAGTGTACTGCAACTGGACAGCTCCACGTTGTACACAGTCCCTAATGAAGTGACACCTGATGTCAGTATGTTTCAACCTACCATGAAACACAGGATTCTTAGAGAGCTTTATGCAACTCTGATTATCACATGAGATGTTGGTTGCTTCCATTCTCTCCTTGAGTAGATTCACTAGAATTTTCCTAAGCCATATGGCTTCGCACGAAGCTGTGCTGGCTGCCATATACTCTCCTTCTGCTGAACTTAGTGCTATGGACTTCTGTTTCCTACTGCACCAGGAAGTCTTTCCTGATCCTAGACTGAAACAATACCCACTGGTACTCTTTCGATCAACTGAACTTCCAGCCCAATCTGCGTTAGTGAAACCACTCAACCTGATGTCATTGCTACGGGTATACTTCAATCCAAGCTCGACTATTCCTTGAAGGTACCTAAGAACATGCTTGGCTGCTACCCAATGTGCCCTCTTTGGTTCCACCATGAACTGACTGAGGGTATTTACAACATAACAGATGTTTGGCCTTGTATTTATAGGACGTGTCGATTTTATTCCAGTTGGTGATCATTGGAGTTGTCAAGGGTCTACAATCCTCCATCTGAAATCTCTTCAGAATCTCTGTAGTGTATCTTCCTTGACCAAGGAAGATCTCTGCATTCTGCTGCTAAACCTCCAACCCCATAAAATAGTGCATCCGTCCTAGATCCTTCATGTCAAATTCTTTAGCCAAATTCTTCTTGCAATATGTGATGAGCCTTGATGATCCCGCCAAGAACAGATTATCTACATGCAAAATTGGTATCAAAGGCTCACTCCCTACTTTTAGATAGTAGAGATTGGGATCTGCGTCACTCTAGACAAATCCCATCTTCTGCAGGTAGCTGTCAATTTGACCATCCCAGGCTCTAGGAGCTTGCTTCAGTCCATATAACGCCTTCTTCAATCCGCACACATGAGTTTTCTGATCATGTGTCTCAAATCCCTCTAGTTGTTCTATATACACCTCTTCTTCTATCACTCCGTTCAATAATTCTGTCTTGATGTCCATCTGGTGAATTTACCATCCCATCTGCGCAGTAAGGGATATCACGGACCTTATAGAGGTGTATCTGGCTATCGGGGCGAAGGTTTCTTCAGAGTCAATTCCTTCCTTTTGAGCATACCCCTTAGCCACAAACCTGGATTTAAATTTCACGATGCTGCTGTTTGCAACATACTTGATTTTGTAGACCCACCTAGATCCTACAACTGATCTCTCCTGAGGTCTGGGTACTACTTCCCAGACATCATTTGTCATGATGGAACTGTACTCTTCCACCATTGCATCAGCCCACACCTGGTACTGAGACGCTTCCCGAAAACTGGAAGGTTCTCCAACTTGAGCAACCAAGGCTTGATACCTCTTAGGCTAACTACGCTGTCTCTCCTCATTTCAGGGATTCCGAAAATCAAAATCTATCGAAGTTCCCTGCTCATTCTCCCACTAGTAGTGGGTGGATCTACTGGCTCTCCCTCTTGCAAATCCTTGGGAGGCACATCCTTTGGATCATTATGCCTTGGAGAGGCAACTGAAATTTCTGCTGCTGGTTGTTGGGGATGGACCAGAGGCTCTTCCTCAGACTGCGTAGTAGAAGGCAGCTTAGGGGATCTTTTGAAGGCCTTCTCCTCCTTGAACTTCACATCCCTTCGCACCACCACTTTCCTGCTCTCAGGAATGTAGATGCGATAAGCCATTGCATTCTCGCTGTATCCTACTAGACACCCCTTTTCGGCAGTCATCTCCAACTTCTTCCTCTTCTCACTGGGCACATGACAGTAAGTTGTACTCCCAAAGATCCTAAAGTGACTCATTTCAGGCTTACTACCTGTGAAGACACTTTCTGGCGTGATCTTTCCCAGTGCAACATGAGGAGTCTTGTTCTGAATGTAGACATCTGTATTACATGCTTCAACCCACAGGAATTTGTGCATGTATTGGTCATACAACATAGCTCTGGTTGCTTCAACAATAGTCTGGTTCTTTCTTTCTGCCACATTATTCTTCTCCGGATTGTATGGAGTTGTCCACTCTCTTTTGATGCCTTCCCTTGCACAGAATACGATAAATTCTTTATCTATGTATTTACAACTATTATCTGATCGCAACACCTTGATCTGCTTCCCTGTCAGATTTTCCACAAGAGCCTTAAAATATTTGAATCGACTGAAGACTTCATCCTTGGTCTTCAAGAAGTAGATCCAGGTTTTCTTGGAATGGTCATCAATGAAGGTGACGAAATATTTGGCATCGCTAAGAGCTCTAGTGGACATCGACCCACAGATATCTGAGTGTATCGGATCCAATACACCCTTGGCCCTATTGTTGCTTCTTTGATATGCTGCCTTGGCATATTTTCCCAATACGCACCTCTTGCAGACATCATCTCGTTTAGTGCTCAGTTCTGGAACACCTATGACAGTCTTTTGGAGAGTTCTCAACGCCCCATGATGCAAATGCCCCATTCTTCTGTGCCATAGCTCATTTAGGTCTGTTTCATCTGTGCTGCCAACTAGTGCCATTGGAGAGTCAAGCTATAGCTTGTATAGTTTGTTTCTTCTTTCCCCGATCTATGCCTTCTTCTTCCAACTGGGGTGCTTGACGTAGACTCTATTGCCAATAAAGTAGATGTCATATCCTCAGTTTTGAAGCTGAGACAATAAGAGTAAATTCATCCCCAAACCTGACACATGCAGCACATTAGTGGCCCAGATTCTATTTCCTGCCTCGGTCTGAAAAACTACGGTACCTCTTTCAACGAGAGTGCATTTTTCTTTATTACCCATGGTTATTTTGAAATTCATCTACACTTCTTGGTAGTCAGAAAAATAGTCCTGTACTCTAGTCATGTGAGCAGAGGCTCTGCTGTCAATATACCAGACATCAGAAAAAGCAATGCTTGAAACGCAAGCAAAATATTCCTCAAGTCTAGATGCCAATATAGAGACATCGTGATCCATTTGTTTTGTCGTGCTTCTTCCCCTTCCTAGAGAACTGCGTGAACCCTTTTGCGTTGTTGCTGTAAAGATTTTCGTTCATTGATAGATGCCCCCTCCCTGTTATTCATCTTTGGCTCTGATACCATGTGAAAATTTCAAACTGAAAACTAAACAGTTGCAATGATAGATTTATTTCTCCTACTTATTATTTCAATAAGTTATTATTCAGAAATCTTCTGGCAAATATTGAAATAAATACTACTGCAACATTCACAAATATATATGTAGAGAAATAAACATTAGGGAACATAAGTACAAGAATCAATCACATGTACACAGTTATTTTTGGACAATTGTCCCTGGAAAAAACCAATGCGGGAAAACTGGTGCAACAGATGAGGGTTTTATTAATTCTTCAGCAAATGATATCTTTACAGGGAAATATAACGGCAGATAAATTCTGTAACACCTTAGATTGAATTTACGGCTTACTTTGACAATTCTCTAACACCTTGAACAACCCCTGCATGCTCCTGTTTCTGTCTGCATGATTCATGGCACAGTCCCAGCGCTGGACTACGTGAGTCTGTGTGGGTTCTCTGTGCTGCAGCCTCAAGCTGCCTCCAGTGACCCACTGGTGCCCTCCGTCCCTGATCTCGATCACCCCTGACTCCCTCCTCCTTCTGCTTCTACAAACTTCTCGCCCTGCAACTCTCTCACTGAAATCAAATTCTACATAAGCATGGATCTCCTTCAAGTACTGAGCGTATGCCCGTCTTTTTTTCCAAATGACCCTCAAGCCTTCTTTTATAATCATCCTGTTGGAGAAACAACGACCCAGATTAAAAGATTAATCAATGGCTAAGATTAAAACTTGACTTGATCCATGTTTTCTAGAAGATTCACACTCTGACTTATTAATACCCTTTAATTATTTCATTTCTCTAAGTTTAGACTTAGGGTCTTCATTAAAATAATTAATTATCTTAATAAGTCATGAACCGCATGGAATTTCCACATACAGTTTCTGGGTTCTTTGGAATGCTGTTGTCCAAGCCTCCCTGCAAAGTTTGAGACTTGGAACACTTCCGGACGCTACAAAAATCAACAAAAAGAACTATGGATGTTGTAAAATTTGTGGAAGATAGTAAATTTCAGAAATATGAAGTTATAACAGCAACAAACAATTCAATTGTTTAATAAGTAGATAATCAATGAAAACTAGAGTTGAAATGTGAGTTAAAGTAAGGTTTAAGAAACTAATTATTTCTGAAAATTAAATAACACATAATAGCCCTAAAATGCATGATGTTGAGCCCTAAAAGGTTTGAAAAATAAATCAACCATGCAATAAATGATGAGATGATATATTTTTGACCATATAATTGCTAATTAATCCTAAAAGTCTAGCTAATTATGGAAAGAGTATCTATTACAAACCCTAATATAACACTAAACATTAAATAAAAGGTTCAAATTTGAGTTTAACGATTGAATAATTGAGAGTAAAGATAGTTCCCACTATTTTTTGTTTTAGTCATATAGAGTTAAACTAAGTACTCTCTTGAAGAAATGTACCTAGATCTAGGGTGATAACTAGGGTTGTCCACTAATAACCCTAGAATTTCCTCTTTGTACTTTTGAAAGCTTTCAAAACAAAATCAAGGGGCGATTCTGCATTAGTCATATACTTGGGGTTTAAAAGAAGGGATCTATCCAAGAATAATATAAGGAGAATGCACCCTCAACACTAGATAAACACATTTTCATTTAATACATTCAACAAATAAATCCACAAGACTTAGAGATATACTTTACTCAAGAAATCATTGTTCATTCTTAAATCCTAGCCATGAAACATCCATAACTAAGATAAGTATAAGAGTAGACAAG